>OZ024696.1:14707111-15175130 GCA_964016905.1 Perithous albicinctus | reverse complement strand
GAGTCAACCGGTGACACGGAATTCAGAAAAGCGAAAACCAAAAGTCGAATTGGGTTTTGGAATTTTGGAAATTCCTTTGCAGTTCAGGGGAGAAAAATGGTTGGATCAATTTGTGAAGACTTTTTTGAGGCAATTTGAGAAATTGGTTTGCACAGAAATTATTCAGGTTGATAAATCAGAAACATTTGGAACGTTCGTGGAATTCGGTTTTGAAATCTTGAAATTCCTTTGCAGTACAGGAAAGAAAAATGATTGGATCAATTTATGAAGCCTTTTTTTTGAGACAATTTGAGAAATCGGTTTGCGCAGAAATGATTTAGATCGATAAACCAGAAACATTTGGAACATTCGTGAAATAATGATGATATTTGTAAAAAAAAATCTATTCTACATGTTAATAGAATGGGGATGATAAAACCTCGTTGAGAGACCTCCAAAAAATGTTCTACGATCCTCGTCATCAACGAACACTTTCCGCAGGCTAAAGACCAATGACTAGGGTGGTGAGGGCGTGAAAATATGAAAAAAGTTCATTTTTGAATCACCCTAAAATACATGTAAAACATGTAATACAGAAAGTATGGAAATCGAAAAAAAAAAAAAATCTTTAGTAGTACTTTTGTTGATGCAGAAAACACACATCCGAGTTTATGTGGAAAACATCAAAGACTGCTACTATTGTCAGGGACAGTCGGACTAGCTTTAGAATAGGAAGTTTCAAGTCGATTTCCAATACAAGTGCATTTTCTTCGATTACCCAAGGCAAACGTGCCTACTGGCTTCACTTGCCAGCGAGGAAATTGCAGAGCTTCGTGAAACAGTGCAGTTACTTGGTGCTACGCCTATATGTTGGATATTTGCATACTTTGCACAGCTCGGAGTTTGTGACGGGAAAGCGAGAGAGGATTTTGGTGTGTGTGTGTGTGTGTGTGTGTATGTGTGTATGTATATAAAAGTGCCCTTGCTCTGGAAGCTTTTATATATGGGGCATTCCACTTGGTTTCGATCTGGGTCTGACACTTGACTTCTCCAACCTATCGAACACATTTTAAAAATCTGAATAAATGTTGAATAACCTTTACTGATGAATACAACATTTTGGTAACCGAGCCAAAGTGAACCGGCGATTTTTTCTATTTTTTTTTTGGCCTTTTAAGAAATTAGAAAAAATAGTAACTTTACCATGGGCAACAGAAAAAAAATGTTGTATGCAACACATGATTTTTATAATTTTTTTCAGTCTTATTTCAATGTCTATATATTTTATTTCACAATGAACTTTAAGTAAACATTAATAAGAAGACTTAATTTGAGATTATTTAAGCAAAATCTCAAAATTAATTGGGAAAAATGTAAAAAAATTCTCAAAAATGTCTAACATACAAAAATTGTCTAACTGCTGCCCATTGTGAAATTACTATTTTTTTCTAATTTTTTCCAATTTTTTTTTCAAGCCCGAAAAAAATAGATGAAATTTTTGGCTCGATTACCAAAGATTTGTACATTCGAAAAAAGGTTTTTCAGATTTGTTAAGTGTGTCGTTCTGATGATATGTTTTAAAAAATTGTAGAAAATTAAGTATTTATTAAAAACAATGTTAATCAGTGCTTTTTGAAAGGGTGAAGGATCAGACCCAGTTCGAAACCAGTTGGAATGGCCCATATATAGAATCATGAGTCTATCCTCGTATGCTGAATAAATTCTCGAGATTGTATGTGCTTCGACTCTAGGCACGGTTAAATGAACTTGGTTCAGGCAAAGGGACCAAAAAAGCTGATTGTATGAATATTAAATTTTATCATAGCAAAGCCATTAAAATTCAGATCTTGAAGATTATTCCGTTGGCATCTCCACCACAGCAACAAGAAATATCCTATTTGGCTATTTTCTTTCCACTCCACGAATATTCATCGCATTGTCGATTATTTAGGGTGGAACAAAAAAAATCCGAAGTAATTGGCAGGGAAAAGATCCTGTCGCTGTGTGAAATTGCATTTTTATTTTAACATTCAGTGAAGAGAATTATTAATGTCAATTCGCGACAGAGAATTGTGAAATCGTTCGTTGATTCGGTGAATCACCCGGATACCAGAAGTTGGATTTATTGAATCACGCTTTTAACCCAATTGGGCTGTGAAATATTGCTAACGAACGATTGCACTTCGTCGTTAATTGATCGCCGGATCCGCGGACGCCAGACAGCCGAAATATATCAGACATGAATTTTTGAAAATTCACATTAATTCTCGACACTTTTTCAATACTATTCGCAATCTCGAACATGCACTGATTATTTATTCAGAAAATTAAAAAAAATAAAATAAAACAAAAAATATCTATAAAGAATTTAAGGCAAGTTTAAAAAAAAAGCAAAATAATTAATAATCATTTAATTAATATTTTCGAAAAGGAGAATACAATTTTTGTATCCTTTTTTTTCAGAGTTGTGACTACATTTTTTTTATCTATTCTAGTTGTACACTTTTTGTCTGAATTCGAGAACTAAAAAATTTTTTTAAATAAATATTCTTCGCTAAATTATTATGTCAATATGGAAACTCATGTCACACTAGCTTGAGCTTTGGAAAAATTCGTACAACGTAAATTTGTCGAAAAATAAAAAATTCTGTAAAATCTTAAACCGATTTAAAAGTTCAAAGTAAAATATCTCGGAGGTATAAAATAGTAACAACTCTGTTTCTCTTATCACTGACAAATATTTTTGACTTTATTTCAAATTCCATCAATATGACACTTGAGCAAAATGGATATACCGAAATGGTAAAAAAGATCCCATCGTAAAATTCTTCTCCTTCGGATCTAATTCAGCTCTTTCAAACTGGGACAAAATTTACTACAAGGATACGTCAAGATAAAAGTTTTCCCAGTTCGTATTCCTTGGGGACAAGTAAGAATGTCACAGAAGTCATATATATATATATATTAATTCCGTATACCAACATTCTTCTATTATATTCCATTTATATATATATGGGGTATTCTGATCCCGTCGGATTCAGTTGACGAATTTTTTTCCCCTGTTTTTCTCCAAAAAACAAAAAAAAATATTTTTCAAATTTTTATCACTTGTTTTAGCCTATAAAATAATTTTGTTTTCCATAAATTTTGAGTAAAAATGAATTTCGACCAGGTTTTAAATTCCGAAACATCAACCACAAAATCTAGAACTAAAAACAAATATTTCCATCGTAGTTCGACAGTGGTACGAAAATAAATACTATTTTTTAAATGAAAGAATTATTTTGAAATCCGTGCTTTTTCGAATTATGTGAATCGTATAAAAAGTTGCGGACCCAATGGGAATTGAAGAGTCAGAACGGAGGTCGAGCCACCTGGAATGCCCCATATACATGTTATAACATAACTCGGAGCAAACCCATTAAAAATGTGCGATGGAAACAACAACAGTTGGAACAGAAAGAAGACAAACCTCGAGACAGAAGACTCCTGTCAGCCAACTTGAAGAGGAAAAAAAAGGGGCTCGAAAGGGGAGGGAATGAGTGAGAAAATAACAGAGGGAAATGGAGAAGAAAGGAGGAAAGCGAGTGAGACGGACACCCGGAAGAAAGAAGAGAAGCCATGAGCTATATTTTCCTCTTCTTCTTCTTCTTCTTCACATACACTGTGTACTAAAGATACCCCGGTACACCAAAGTACCATTGTAGCTTAGGGAAACAATACACTAAAGAAAGCACAAGAAAGAAAAGCTGCAAATGTTGTGGGGAGTCTGATGGGAAAAAAGAAAAATGTATAAAGAAGTTGAAAAAAGAAGAGGGGAATGAGGTTTTCAGCATCGTCCCCGAGGCCAAGACGTTCATTTCTCTACTTTCTCACTTCAAGCTACACCTCCCGCTTTTTTTACTTACACACCTCTTCAGGCTTTTACTCACTGTATTCCTCACTCTGAAGAGGAATTGTTTTGGCGAACTCCGCGTCTAAGCTCTACATATTTCGCTATCGATTCAACTCCTCAGCGTATACCCGACGAGGTTTCCGACTACCAACCACACTGGCTTTCATCCTCTTGCCTTCTGTGCATTCGCAGAAGGGGAAGCCGGGGTCATTTGTCACAGTGACAAGGTAGACGCCACGGATATGAAAAATCGTTTGTACACATTTTTTAAAAAGGAAACCGGTCCAAATATGACATATTTTAGTTCCAATTTAGTATTTTAAAAAAATAATGATATCCTACATTTCTCAGCTGATTTCTTTTTCTTTACCCAACTGACGTTACCTGTGATTCAACCAGCCCCGGGCAGCAGATGATTCAATAAACGATACAAATTCATCGATTCTGTAGCTGAAGAAATGCACGAAAAAATGCTGTCGGTTTCAATCCGATCTGCTTAGCGAAATTTCAAGGAAAAAAATGAATAACTTGGTGATACAACCGACCCCGGGCTAGTCTATGTTCTTGGGTATCTATCCGGGTTCCTCTCGGGTATATCCGTGACCGAGTGCATCACGAGTTTCCGCCCTGGTTTCGTCGTCTCCTGCTTCCTCACTTCTTCTATCTACTGTACCTTCTCTCACTTCCTCTCTCTCTCTCTCTTACTGCACACACACACACATAGAGCGTAATACTCAGGAACTCGGCTCGAGTCACTTGGAATTCCGAAGTGACTGAATAAGTAGTGCGGCGTCATCGACCGGTAGCTTCTACGAGACTCGAGTATACCTTACCGAACTCTCTTGCTTGTTAGTTACCCCATTCGACATGATTTCACCCCACCCACCAATCCTCCCTTGGCTTGACAACACTGCTGTGTGTAAAATCACTGAGGGGGATTGAGGAAAAATTGGGGATGATGATGTTTTGAGTAGATGTCTTGGAAATTGAAATAATGTGTTAGAGTGTTGATGTGGTTTATTGAAATTCGTTGAACGCTTGATATGACAGCCTTGAAATGAAGGATCTCTTGTTATTTCCAAACAAGAAGAGCATCTTCGAAATGGTTTTCGTTGACACATTGAAATTGGAGTCTTGGAGAAGAAACGGACATGTCCTTGCATTCATAAGGAATGAAAAAGTGTTTGCATTATTTGATTTTGTGATGGACACGTCTTGAAATGGACTCGGATGACTTTTTATTTTCAAACAAGGGAGAAGCTTATTCGAAATCTGTATCACTGTGTACGAAGCAAACAGTGAAGACGTAGTCTTGAATTGAAATCGTGGAACGAGGAAAATTTCAAAGGGACATTAAAGAACATTGGGAATGATTACTTTGAGTTCCACACACTCTGAGAAATGAGAAATTCTTTTTACATCAAAGATTGAACTGAGAGCTTCCAACGTTGAACGTAAAATCCATTTGGAAGGTGTCCGGCGAGCATCAAAAAGCGTCGACTGAGCTCAATGTCGCTTGTGCATCCGGAAACTGCAATGCTTTTAATGCGATCTCCAATTTGTCTGGATGTTCGCTCGAGCTTGAAACTGTCAGACTGTCTTCGAGTCTTATTCTCACGAACACCACCAGAGAGAGAGAGAGAGAGAGAGTGGGAGAGACACGAGCCCAATCGGATTATCTAAGTAACACGACAACGGCTTCGAAAACACGTTTAGTCCCTCTTCCATCTCACACAACTTGATCCTCCCAACAGTAGATCGCTCTCTGTGACCATACTCTGACGAGAGCTTCGCGGACAGGTTTATCTGCTGAAAATTCATGGGAGTTTCAACCACTCACGAATTCACGGTACGTACGCGTACCAAATTAAGGTTTCCGTCGAATTAGTGCCACTCCTGGCATTTATTTTTGAAACTGTACGAGATCAATTACTGTATTTACGACAGACACTTTTTTTTTAAAAGGGTTCGACGGATACAGTTCGTTTTAGTCCATTTCAGTCCTTTTAAGTCCATTTCAGTCCATTTCAGTTCATTTCAATCCGTTTCAATCCAACTTATTTATTTTTTTTTCCAATTCAATCCATTCCAGTCCATTTAATTCCAGATCATTCGAGTATGAAGATTTTTAAAAAAATGTTATTTTTATAAAGGCAGATTTTTAACAAAAAAATTATATATTTTTCAATTTTTATTAATATTAATTAAGACGTAAAATTTTAGTTCATTTCAGTCCATTTCAGTCCATTTCAGTTCATTTCAATCCGTTTCAATCCATTTTATTTATTTTCATTCCAAATCAATCCATTCCAGTCCATTTAATTCCAGATCATTCGAATATGTAGATTCCAAAAAAAACGTAATTTTTTGAAAGTAAGATTTTTGACAAAAAAATAATATATATTTCAATTTTTATTAATATTAATTAAGACGTAAAAAAAAGATAAAAATTGTATTTTTCAAGATTCCTTCTTTGGAAACATCGTCAGCGACAAAATCGTCTATATTTTAGATTAAAGTCGTAATCCAGAAATACCTTCCCACTTTTACTGTCGAGACATTTTTTTTTTTTATGGACCCCATGAGAAAAATACAAAGTGTGGGAAAGCCGCGGGCTGTTTTATGGCGAAATTCATTTTCTCCAAGGCAGAAATAGATAAAAGGTGAGAGAAAGCTCTCGCCCCGTTTTGCGATGTACCCTCGCGTGTCGTTGAAACCCAATAGGGGAATTTATATTTAACACGCACCGTCGATGGATGACAACGTGCGTCACTCACCCCACGACCTGATGAGCGTTAAGCGATGCGTCGTTGCTCGAATCAAGAGTCATATACGCGCAGGCATTTGTGTTTTATATACGTATATATATATATATATATGGTCAATTATTCGAAGCTTATCGATGGGCATTTGGTTTTAATAATAGACTGCAAAATCAACGACCGTCACCGTTTAATTGCTTTTTAAAAACGTCGTTGAAATATTTATTATTTTTTACATTATTATTATTTTTTTATTAATAATTCATATCTATATTAAAAATTTACAAAATTTAATTACAGACAATAATTTTGTTTTCATAGTTAATATAAATTTTTTTTTTTTAATAATTCATATCTATATTAAAAATTTACAAAATTTAGTTACAGACAATAATTTTGTCTTCAGAGTTAATACAAAATTTGTAGAAGTTGAGATAATTTAAATAATAACATTTTTTTTATTACTTCAGTTCTAACGAATTTTACGATTATTTTCTGGAAATAAAAGTTACTTTTTTTGCAACTGATTCTAACGAGATGTTTTTACAAAAAATAAATAATAGTGAACATAAATAATAATTGCTAAAAAAAGATATTGCAAGTACGTTTGTTTTTTTTTTTTTTCTAAGGTAATTAAACGTGAATATTTATGAAGTACTTGAATTTTTTATATAGCTTATTAAATATTTTATGTGTATGGAATGAAGAGGAGGAAAAAAATAATAATAAAACATTAGCTTTTTGTGGCAATTTGTGATATCGACTGCTTTACCTAAGTAGTTTAAAAGTACATACTTGGAGGTTGACAAGCTTTTTAACGAGCAGTCTCGAGCGTACATAATCTTTTCAGGACATCTCGATTTTACTCTCACTCAAAGTCTCGTTTCGTTGGCTCATATGCCATCGACGAATTTTAAGGGGGTTTTTCGAGAGCTCCACCCCCCCCCAAACCCCATCGTTTCAGCTTTAAATCAGCGGCACTACTACGGCACAGGTTATTATAGTAACGTTGTTACGTTCTCGTAGCTATTAAGCGTGGGATTTAATATTCCAGGGGCGGCAGGGCGTGTCACAGCTCGGGGAGAAATTGCTGACGAACTCCACGCTGCTAATGGTGAGATTGTTCGTTCGGTTAATCCTTAATTACTGCAGTTTTCTTTTTTTTTATATATATATATATATATATATATATAACTGGGCACTGTACATACTTCTCTACACATTTTAATAAGTACAACTTTTTTCTTGTGTGTTGCAGGATAATTTAATTAGCAAAATTATATTTGGTCAAAGACCGTAAAATTGAAAAAAGAATTAGGTCGTTGGTATAATTTTAAGGGCAGCTATCTAAAAAATTGCATGTTACTTTTTTTTTTTTGGAGAAATTATTCATTTTTTTTTAAACTGGTATTTTAGGCTCATAAAATATCTATAATTTTGTAAACAGACCTTTTTTTTAAAGTTTCTTTTTATAAAATTGAAAAGTAATACAATTTTTTGTGAAATTAGAAAAGACAAAAAACAAGTTAAATTTGTAAGAAGTCAACTTTGTAAAAAAGACAAAAAAAAATTCTTAAAATTAGAATGAAAAATATCCAACAAATTGTTTTTCTACATTTTTTTTAGAAAACTAGAAAATTGCTCGAACAGCAAAGTTATGAATTAAAATATGTAAAAATGGTATTTTATGAGACTCAAATGGCAATTTTGAAAAATTAATATTTTCGTCACTTAAAATTGAATTTTAATTTTTTTATTATACAAATCGTTGCGAAAATTGAGAATTATTTGAAGAAAAAAAATGACATATATGTAGTTTGTGAAATGTTTGTGAAAATTAGCTTTTTCTTCGTGGCTTTGCTTGTGAAAGCTTTTTGGCGCCCATACTTTAATGGTATTTGACGAGCGGCCGTCATCCATAGCACCCTTTCCACTTTCCCGTCAATGGAACAGCCGCAAGTGCTGCGGGCGTAGCTATCGGCCAAGTGCTTTTTCACTTCCGTCAGGCGGTAATAGTGGCTTTGTAAAAGGAAAAGGACGAGCTCAAGATCATAACAGCCTCTGCGTGTAACTCCGTGAAATAAAAGTACGTGGTGTCGTCGTCGTCTCTTTCGAACCGTTCAACAACCACGTCGGTTTTACACTTGAAATGTATCATATTTCACCAGCTCTTACAACTGAATCGTGTTTCAGTTTTTCCTTTGACAATTTTTTTTTTTTTTAATCAGTAAAATCGTCAAAACAATATTGACAATTTTTTATTTATTTTTTTTACTATTTACTACAAGATTTACTATTTTTTCCATTTTTTTTTAAAGGAATAGAAAAAATAGAAGCAATCACAAGACGACTTCGGTTCGGTTACCAAAAAATGTTATTTTTCAAAAAAGGTTTTTCACAATTTTATCAGATTTTTAAAATGTGGCTAATTTATTTTTTATTAATCATAGATAATTAAAAACGTGGAACATCTTTTTACAACTAAATCATATTTCATTTTTTCCATTGACAATTTTTTTTTTAAATCAGCAAAACCGTCAAAACAATATTGAAAATTTTTTATTTATTTTTTTTACTATTTACTACAAGATTTACTATTTTTTCCATTTTTTTTTTAAAGGAATAAAAAAAATAGAAGGAATCACAAGTCGACTTCGGTTCGGTTACCAAAAAATGTTATTTTTCAAGAAAGATTCACGATTTTTTCAGATTTTAAAAATGCGTCGTTCAATAATTTATTTTAAAAAATCATAGATAATTAAAGATGTGTAACATTTTTTTTTATATCAGTGCTTTTTAGACTTATGAAAATCATATAAAAAATTGAAGACCCAATCGCAAGGGTCAGTCCCACGCTGAAACCCACGTGGGATGCCCCATATATATATTTCCCAAGTATAATAAGAAAATAAAGTGAACAGGGGTAGAAAAGCTCGACGTGGCTTTGCCAGTTTGAGCTATGAGAATTTTCAAGTGAAATTGCACCTGATGCTGAACCGTTGTTAAAATATATTATGTAAGTACAACTTTATGTGCAATATATGTATCGCACACGTTAATACCCTGTACTGACCAAAGTGTGCTCACTGGCTGGCACAACATCGCCAGTACGTACAACTGTTTGAGCTCTGTTTGGTCTCACATTGTATGCTTGTCTTCGAGTACTTCGGGTTGAACGCCACGGTCACGTAAACTCCGTGAAACGACCCTCGAGCTGACCCTGTTTCAACGCCGAGTGAGTTTTAACAAGTACCGTGTGAAAACGTGTGGCCAAGTGAAAGACAGGGATAAACTACGAAACAGTAGTTCAACCTCGACTACCCACTTTTTTTTCTTTCTTTTTTTTCCCCATTTTTTTTTTTTTTTTTTTTTTTCTGTTTTTCAATTGTTCGACAACTTTGTCACGTTCCACAAACACCAGAGTTCCAGTTTTTAAGTTTTTTTCCAGCACTTTTACAGGAACGAGATTTTTTAAAAATATACCACCAGAAATATTTAGTAAAGCAAATATTATAAAAAATATTATTTTAATTAGCCAACTCTATGAGAAAGTATGTTAATCAATGTTGCCTTCCTCATGGCTTTGTAAAAAAAAAAAAAAAAAAGGTTTGTCAAAGATAGAAAATTGTGAGGAAGCAATTTGCAAGGTTCTACTTTGCAGGCTTGTTAGGGCTCGAAAGACGTTTAAAAAAAAATGCGAAATGTAAAGGAAGCAAAAATTGGACAAATTATGTCTTTTTTTTGTTTTTTTTCGTTCAATAAGATTTATCTTACTCAGTACATATAATTTTGAGGGAAAGGGAGCTCGAAGCGTCGCTATTGAGAAGAAAAAAAGAGACGTGAGCCGCAGGGTGAAATTTTAACCCTCGGAATTATTCGACAACCGATCGAAAATAAGTGGCGTGCCCCTTCCTATAAGCTCACATATGGATAACCGGATATATCCTCTGTCATATCTATGTATATATGTATCCAGTCACCCCAGCGAAAAATTTACCAATCTTGGAACGATCAATCTTTCGGCTCAGACAACAACGACGCTTTGCCGGTTAATGTTTGAAGGATTTTTCCGCGCATTTCCCGCGCGTATTTCACGAGATTCTCCGGAGTCAGCTTTACGTGCGACCTCCATTTTTCCTCCACGTATCAAGCCGATTTTTGTTGAGCCATGAAATATTGCCTGAAGTCACGTCAGCAGAATAAAAAAATCTACCATTGCAGGGCTCGCATCGTTGCGGATAATCCAACAGCAATCAATGGCTTTCCATTGACTTATTTTTGGAAAATAAAAAGGATTTATTTATTTATTTATTTATTTATTTATTTATTTATTTATTTATTTATTTATTTATTTATTTATTTATTTATTTATTTATTTATTTATTTATTTATTTATTTATTTATTTATTTATTTATTTATTTATTTATTTATTTATTTATTTATTTATTTATTTATTTATTTATTTATTTATTTATTTATTTATTTATTTATTTATTTATTTATTTATTTATTTATTTATTTATTTATTTATTTATTTATTTATTTATTTATTTATTTATTTATTTATTTATTTATTTATTTATTTATTTATTTATTTATTTATTTATTTATTTATTTATTTATTTATTTATTTATTTATTTATTTATTTATTTATTTATTTATTTATTTATTTATTTATTTATTTATTTATTTATTTATTTATTTATTTATTTATTTATTTATTTATTTATTTATTTATTTATTTATTTATTTATTTATTTATTTATTTATTTATTTATTTATTTATTTATTTATTTATTTATTTATTTATTTATTTAAAAATAATATTTGTATCACACTTTGAACACAACGAAAATATTTGACAACAATCGATGAAAGCGTTGAAATTTTAAAACAGATTAAATTTTTTTATTAAAAAATGTCTGTAGCTTGCAAAATGGAAGCCCTGTTATTTGAAAATTAATTGAAATATGCTTTTTAGCTATATTTTTTGGTAAATTATATTGAGACAATGAGATTTTACAGCAAGTATAAATTTTCAATTTATTTATAGTTTAAATTTCGTTAAAATTCCGTTTTTAATATGTTTTTTTTAGAAACAAGAGTAAATAGTATAAATTCTCACATTACTTCCTTATTATTTCCCATATTTTAGACAGCTTCCTCTATGAGGAAATGAAAATAGGTCGATACGGTTTCCTCATAAAGGTGGACCTTGTGGAAAATGGGAAATAATGAGAAGGCAACGTATAATCTACTTTGGCATACTTTTAAAGTAAACAAATATAGAGCAGTCATTTATTGTGCTATATTTAAAAAATTTGTACACCACAATATTTTATTGTGCTGTGTTTTTCAAATTTTTACAACACGATATTTTATTGAGCTGTATATTTAAATTTTTACAACACGATATTTTATTGAGCTGTATTTTTATTATTTTTTACAACACAATTTTTTATTGAGCTGTATTTTTATTAATTTTTACAACACAATATTTTATTGAGCTGTATTTTTCAAATTTTTACAACACGATATTTTATTGGGCTGTATTTTTTTTATTTTTTACAACCCAATATTTTATTGAGCTGTATTTTTCAAATTTTTACAACACAATATTTTATTAAGCTGTATTTTTATTATTTTTTACAACACAATATTTTATTGTACTGCCATTTTTATATTAAAAAAAAAAATGCGAACTATAATTGTATCCATATTATATATTTTTACAGCACAATTTTGTTATTTCGATTTTCAATCTCGTGAACATTGCATCAGGATTATTAATAAAAAAAATGATTGAGATTTTTTTTATTTATCTTTATGCCAGTATATTTTTATGGCAATTTATTTTTTTTTATTTTTAGACGATGTTATTTTTATTATTGATCTATTCTCGTCGAACAAGTGATGCATTTATGTCATATCGAAGGTCTTTATAGGTATACGGATGATGATCACAATTGCGTTGAAACTATTATGCGCGATCATGAGAGTATCGATGTCACGCACTACCCACGACCGGGAAATGGTGTCTGATGACACACACGACATTTCCACTTGTCGACGACAGTCATGCATATATATAGCATACTCTCTCTCTCTCTCTCTCTCATGCTCTTCATGTATACACATAGACGAGTACTTATGCACCGGATATGCCGAAGTGCTTCGGGAGTTTGATGGAATCGAATGTCGTCACTTCAGACTGCAAATTGCACCCTACCTTACAGACTTGTAATACATAAATGCTATTAATATATGGTGTGGATACAATTGGCAAGAGGGTGTAACAAGTGGAAATGCAATTTCTTGAATTACTATCAATTCAGTGATACATTTAATTTATTAACTTGAACATAATAATTGCAATTTTTTCATTGTCACTTTATAGCAATTTTTATTATTTTTATTTTATTTTAGATTTATTAAAAATTATTAATAAAAATTGCTTTTCACTACTTGTGATGATTTTTTGATTCACCGACACATTTAATTTAGTAGCTGTAGCATAATAATTAATTTTAGTTCTTATCAAAATGTTTCATAAAAACTGTCTTCACTGCTTTTTAAGAGAGTTACACATTTTTTTTATCGTCATAATAAAATATTGTTATTATATTTTGGAAATTTTTATTGACATTTAAAAAATAATCTATGAATATTAGAATTTTTTTTTTCATGTTAGTGTGACCATTTTTATTGGTTAAAATGAGAAAAATATTTCATGTCGAGAGTGTGTAAATTTGTAAGTTTGTTGAACATTTTTTTTATTAGATTGATTTATTAGAAAAAATAATTATTAATTGTTTTAATTGTTTTATTCTGCTACGTAACATTTTTTTCAGACGTAACCATTGGAATTTATATTAAATGCCCTATTTTAATATCAAAGGTAGAAACTGACGTCCAGGATGGCAACTAATAAACGCAGTTGTACGAAACAAAGCTCCACCCACTGTTTAATAAAACTTGGTTATAATTGAAATAGCACCGAGACGATGTTTTCTAACGAGCTCAGGAAAATTTCATACGGAATTCTACTAATTGCTGTCCATCACAAAAGCTACAATTCTTTTTTTATCCCCAAGTAAAATTGTTTTTTTTCTTTTTTTACGTCATAACAGGTGTGAATATTAACGAGTAATTATTATTACCTGTGATGTGATAATTAATTTTTTATTTGGCTGCATTGATTCAGCATTAAATAGGACGAGAAAAGTAATTAGTTAAAAAAAATTAATAGATTCTTTCGTACTTCGAAATTAATTATAAAAATAATTTTTTATAATTAATCTCGAATCTTTTCAAAGGAACATCCAAATTCTCTTTAAGCGCGTTGGAAAGCAGTAAAAAAAATATTTCTAGGCAAAAACTAATTTTTTTTAGAAAGTTTAAACTTTTGTGCGTAGAATACAATTTTTTATTTATTTTCTTACGCTCACCTATGATCGAAAAAAAAATTGAACAAAAATTTAAAAAATTACGAAAAAGTAATGAATTCATAAATATCACTTTCGCAATGACATTAATTTTTTATTCTCAATAAATTGATAATTCTGAAAAAAAAACTAGACGAAGCTTTGTATAAATTCCTTCATTTGCAAAAAAAAAAAAAGCACATTTCTGGTTTTCTTGTCTCCAATACATTGGGGTCTTCCTTTTAACTTCGCTCAATCTGCGAATCAATACATCAGACCAGAAAATCCGACAGTGCGAAAATCAAGCCCTGTTGTACGGACATAGCCGCGGGCTTTCTAGAACAAGGTTGATCGGTAATTAATTCCCATTGATTCGATAAACGCAATTAAACATCGTTGAGACAGCCCCTTGACTGTAGTTCATCGACTGAATTCGTAGAATAAAAAAAAAAAAAAAGAAGAAAAGAAGAAAAAAAAGGCTCGACTAGAGCTTCACTTCCGTTGGCGTGTCTCGCGTAATTAAAGCTCTTTCATTCTTCGGTTGACCGAACTAATCTGCAAGCTCGAGGAACCAGAAAAAGAAAAGCACCAAAAAGAGCCCATTTCTCTTTTCATTTTAACAAGCTCGGAGTAGGATTTTCCAAAAGAGTTACAAAAAAATACTTCTCAAGCTTGAAAAAATTCGACAACTTTTTTTTTCTCATCTCTTGTTCACAATTTTACGACTTTTTATTTTTACAAGCCGATTTAACTGCCTCGCCAATTTTTGGCGCTTTGAAAATCGTTTTTATTATCGAAGTGACTATTTTTGTTACACTTTTCTTTGCAAAATTCATTCTTACAAACTTTTTGGTAATATAAATAAAAAAACAAATGCACAAAAAATATTGTTAATGGTTACTGTGTATATGTTTCTAAAAATGTAATATCGCTCGCTCTTAATTGCAATGAAAATCTCAATTTAATTCGAATTAAGGGCGATGAGCCAATTGTGCTGAGAATAGCCTTAAACGGTTGAATTTTCGAATATACCGAAAGGAAAGTTCGTGGTGTGTCGTTGGCGGTTTTGGAGAGACGTTTTCTCCTTTGGCAATGTCGCAAAGTACTTCGGTTCGTTGCCGAGGATTAAGGTGGAGCCGGGGTAGCCGAGTAGTCGGAAACGGTCGAGCCGCGAGTGGTTACGGTAATGCTGAGGCAGCCCCGAGGCCGTGAAAACCATATAGCAAGCTATAGTGTGCATATCTGATGCTTCAGAAACAAGAACACAGCAGCTTTCCATTGCGTCTGACCAAAACGAGTATTCTCTACTTTGCCCTTCCCAGAGCCATTTTCATCTCTCTCCATGTCCCTCTCTCTCTCGCCCTCTCTCTCTCTCTCTCTCTCGTCTGGTTTCATTACATATTTGCGTGGTTCAACTTCGTACATTGGCAAACTCTCGAGAAACGAGAGAAGAGTCTCAGCAGCTTCCCTCAACGACGAATATGTTGGCCCTTGCAAAGTCATCACGATTATTATTATTCTACTCTATCTATGATTTCTAATGGAAATCTTTGTCAATGGATGAGCAAAAAAAATGGTTCTTAACTGATATTAGCTGAATTTTTGGAAGTGTGAAATGGAATTTCGATGAATTCGAATATTGAATTCGAGCTTCAAATGGAATATTTCGATGCAAAGTCGAGTATTCCATATTTTCGACAATTTTTGTTGTTGTCATTTTGAAAAATATTATTTTTAAACGTTTCATCAACATATCTTTATCTAAAACAATTTTCAATTGTCTTAGGCGATGCTTTGAATTCCCTTGAATCCTAACGAACTCTACGATCCGATATGATTTCTGGTTCGTTTGTTTTATCGCGTATTTTACGAGTACTAATGGTAATTCGAGAATTTCTCATGCGGAAACCTATCGAGTGACGTTGCATTGTTGTATTACAGCTGAACGATAAACCGCATATACGAGCAGAACCATAAACTATCAGTTTGACCCTTCGCGGCAAATGAAGCGAAATACGATTCGCTATTATGGCAGTAAACTATAGTGGAGCCATTTCACCTGGTTTCGACCTGGCCTCTGAACATTCCAATTGGATACGCAATTTTTTAAATACGCTGAACAGCATCAATTAAACATTTATTTCACACGTGTATTTCTGTGATCAGCTGCACTCTGTGACACTCGGAACAAAGTTGGTTTGCCTAGAATTAAACATCCATCCTACTTTGGGTTGGCTATTTAGTAGCTGGAACTCGATTGATTTCCATAAAACCAACCATGAATCCTCCACAGTGATTAGCTCCCTATTCCCTGTGGCTGATTTCCATGAAATCAATCATCAATCCAATCGCGATTAATTCCAATTCCGCGTTGCTCGGAAACTCCGTTGATTTTCCAAAACCATAGTCGACCCAACGAACTTTGGGTTTTCGCATTATCCAATGACTCGGTAACTTGCTTGATCTCCAACCACCAATCCTCGTGTAATTAATTTTCCTCTGTGTGTTATACACAGAGAAGAACTCGTTCGCAGTGTCCACAAAACTAATCCTCGCACATCCGAACTTTGTCCACACTGTTCAACGCTCAGGAATTCGGTTTGATTACGATTCGTTTTTAGCCCAGAGGCCAAAGACACTTGGAATTAGATATTGTTGTCCACGGTTGGCCAATTCCTCGGAAAACCCTGTAGTTCCCAAGCAGGAAAGCTTGGGGTTCAATAGCATGTTGCTTTTGTCACCCAAACGCCATCAGGCTGCAGGTTCACTATATGCACATCATCGCATATAACACTGGCAGCAACCGCAGGAAATTCGTGTACACAGCATCTGCAACAATATCTAGTCAGTGTTATTAGGGTATTTTGAACGTTGGTGTATACGATCAAGCGGGCCAGATTTGCAGAGTCGACGACGACGACGACGACGACGATGATGATGATGATGATGATGACGTTGAACGTCGTCGCACGCTGTGCGGGGGATCTACATAATGTCAAAGGGGACTAACAATAGCGATCGAGAAAGCCAGAGAGAGAGAAGGAGACCAAGTGTGTATGCCAACCAAAGCTAGGTATATAGAGAAGGCTTCTGTTATAGTCCGCCTGTGTCGACGTGGCTTAGTTGGTTTCGAAGGGCCAACATACTGCAATCGATCGACAGCTACCTCTATATAACTAACAAACTCCTTCTGCTCCATCCAATATACGTATATACGTGCTTCACACAGCTCGAAATTCACGAGACTTATCGTCTTCTCCTCCGGTTAATTAGTAGCCAAGAGGTTTAGTGAACACATATAGCAAAGCCATTGGAGAGATTGTGAAAGCAATCTACAAAGTCGTTGCATCAAAAGACCCAGGCAAGTCCCTCCTTCACTGGGTATATCGACTTGTCCTCGTCGTGTTTTCACATCGTGGCAACTTAAACTTTCGATAAACTTGGTATTAAAACTAAAGTTTCATTCAATTCCCATGTGCGATGTACTGTACATGGCTTTTGTCGTATATGTAGCTTCGTTTTCTCATTGATCAAGCCATTTTACTTTACATTGGCTTTACAGTTTTATGTCGTAAGATTGATGTTGATGCTCGATGACAGTCAATCATTTATTTTCCTCCAGTATTTAAAATGTGTTTGGGTGGAAAATTCAATCTATCAGGTTTGAAATTCGTCGCTGAAGAGGAGTAACATCGAAGAATTTTCGGTTCGAAATTTCATGACTGCTCGACAGATGAAGATTTTTCGAGGATTTGAGTTTGTTTCTTTAGTTTCTTGGAAGAAAAATGTATTTGCATACTAGCTTCAACATATTTTGAGACATCTGTTCTCAATAGTTTGGACAAATGTTTGAAACACTTCTTTCCATCGTTTTGATCCCTCCAAACAGTCTGTTCAGAAAGCTTCCTCTGTGAGGAAGCCAACACACAAACCAATGTACTCTGTCGAACAATTGAACAATGTGGAAGCAAATTCACTTGCACCCATTTTTTCGAGATCTTTATGTCAGTACACTCGGAATGGTCGAAAACGTTGGAAAAAGTGTACTGCTGTCTTTACTGGTTTTCTGTGCCTCTATCCTCATCATGCATATGAGTACAACATTGATGACGGTTTATCGAACGAGCTCATGTGGAGGCGGAGGAGGAGGAGAAAAGCTTTTGCGAGCTCAGGCGACGTGCACTGCGTGCATAATTCAGAGAGTATCATGCCAGTAGAGCAACCGGTACAGAGAGGGCTTGAACTTGTATGTGTATTTCTCTCTCTATCTCTCTCTCTCTCTTTCTCTGTCCCTCTTTTGCCCTCCATATAGACACCAGTGACCGAGGCAACTTATTCAATTTACCCGTCTCTGTCAAGTCGATTCGTGTTAACCCAACACTACTGACTGTGAAAACTTCGTTCGTCGTAACGCAGTGATTGCACCAGTGCCACTCTATAGATGGACTCCCTTCAAACGCAAATACACACAACACATTTCACAGAGGCGTTGACTCTGTATACAAGTTGTGAGTTTCTGGTTTACAGTGGCTTCGTCCGGAGATGCTCCTCTTCTGTGTCCGAAAGCTTACCACGGACACAGTGCGAACTGAAACCTCCATGTTCCGGTTGACCAGCTCGATTACGTAAATCCATTAGCAAATCTCAATCATTTCGTTCAATGAATGGACTTTGCAAACGCCTAAATTTCGTGTTCAATGAAGGATCACGGGATTTTTTATCGCGATTGAGCATTTCGTGAAAGACAAGCGAAAGCTATGCTATTTTTTCACTTTTTTTAGTATGTGCAGTGAGGAAGTAGAGGACACAGGAGTTTTGTTCCTTTCACTTTTTTTTACATCTATAAACGAACGTTCAGCTGAAACTTTATTTTTTTCATGATCACAGCATTCGATGCTTGTAATGATAGAGAAGACATTTTAAGACGCTTCTTTTATAGACTGATTTATTATTGTAAGAGACAAAATCGGGCTGTGTAATTTCTTGATAATGAACATTTTTAAGTTTAGGATTTTGTTTAGAATTGAAAAGCTAACATTTTTCTAGAATTCGAAGTTTAAATTCGTTTAGAATTTCAAGTTTAGATTTATCTGGAATTTTACAGTTTAAATTTATGAAGAATTTTACAGCTTAAATTTCTCTAGAATTTTAGAGTTTAAATTTCTCTAGAATTTTAAAGTTCAAACTTCTCTAGAATTCAAAGCCTGAATTTCTCTAGAATTTTGAAGTTCAAATTTCTCTAGAATTTTGAAGTTCAAATTTCTCTAGAATTTTACAGCTTAAATTTCTCTAGAATTTTACAATTTAAATTTCTCTAGAATCTTAGATTTTTAATTACCCTAGAATTTCAAACTTCAAATTTCTCAAGTATTCAAAGCTTAAATTTCTCTACAATTCTAAGGTTCAAATTTCTATAGAATTTTACAGTTCAAATTTCTATAGAATTTTTAGAGTTCAAATTTCTCTAGAATTCTACAGTTTAAATTTCTCTAGAATTTTACAGTTCAAATGTCTCTAGAATTTAACAGTTTAAAGTTCTCTAGAACTTAACAGTTTAAATTTTTCTAGAATTTCAAAGTTGTAATTTCTCTAGAATTTTAAAGTTCAAATTTCTCTAGAATTTTACAATTCAAATTTCTCTAGAATTTTAAAGTTCAAATTTCTCTAGAATTTTAAACTTAAAGTTTCTCTAGAATTTTAAACTTAAAGTTTCTCTAGAATCTTAGAGTTTCAGATACCCTAAAATTTCAAAGTTAAGATTTCTCTCGAATTCAAAGCTTAAATTTCTCTAGAATTTTAGAGTTCAAATTTCTCAAAGATTAATTATTTCACTAGAATTTTGAAATCTAAATATCTCTAGTAATTGATACTCAAATTTCTCTTACAAAGAAATAAATTTAAAAAAAAATTGTTTTCGCGATTGAAAATATATGTTGCAATTTTTTACTTTACATTTTACTATTTTTGAGTTCTCGATACAAAAAAACCCTCGATTATATCTTACAGATCCAATAAATCCAACACGCCCTTGAAAAATCTATCGACAATTCCATGTCCTCCGGGCTGATAACGTGCGATTGTTCGCAAAAGAAAAAAATTGACACTTACGGTGAGGAAGCGAAATTGTAATACAAGATCCCTTATAAATCCCTCCTGTTCATCGGGGACTTTGTCTGATCTTTCACTCCGCGCACGTCCCCCATATCCGGGTTTAATGGTACACCGCCGGAGATCCACGGGATGAGCTTTGCGAGAGAGCAAAGCTTTCCCGTAAAATCGTGAGGCACGCCTCCATGTTATACTGAGCTTAATGCGCGAGCTCTCCTAGAATTGCTCGCGCAAATGTGCGTTTTCCAAATCCTTACTGCCACAGTAAATCTCTTTTTGCAATTATCTTTTTTTAAGAATATCAAAAGATTTTTTTTTTTATAAATATACTGAATTTACCTTTTTTTTTACAAATTACAAATAGTAAAAAAATTGTAAGATTTAAAACAAACAAGATCTTAATCAACATTGACATATATTTTATTTGTAAAAAAAATATTGAACATTTTATTTGTAAAAAAATATTGAATATTCTATTTGTAAAAATAATATTCAATATTTTATTTGTAAAAAAAATATTGAATATTTTATTTGTAAAAAAAATATTGAATATTTTATTTGTAAAAAAAATATTGAATATTTTATTTGTAAAAAAAATATTGAATATTCTATTTGTAAAAATAATGTTCAATATTTCATTTGTAAAAAAAATATTGAATATTCTATTTGTAAAAAAAATATTGAATATTCTATTTGTAAAAAAAATATTGAATATTTTATTTGTAAAAAAAATATTGAATATTTCATTTGTAAAAAAAATATTGAATATTTTATTTGTAAAAAAAATATTGAATATTTCATTTGTAAAAAAAATATTGAATATTTTATTTGTAAAAAAAATATTGAATATTTTATTTGTAAAAAAAATATTGAATATTTTATTTGTAAAAAAAATATTGAATATTTTATTTGTAAAAAAAACATTGTATTTGTAAAAAAAATTGTGGATCTCCTCGTGGCTTGATTTTCTTGCTCGTCGCTTGGTCTACAAGTAGTATAGTATATATCTGTGACGACCTAACATGTCACAGGTGGCTGCACATTCGGAGCTAACTCGGTTCCAGGCTCACTGGAAATAGTATATGTATTACAGGTGAGAGGATCATTGATAATTCATTGAAGCGATATACTATTTCAAGCTTGGTGGATATCAGCTCAAAAGGAGTAGGAAGGCTTCTATCGAAGTCAAGAGGACTTTGGGGAAATAAGAGTCACCCAAGTATTGCGAGCAATTTCCAAATGATTAGCTCATGAAAACTGAAGTCTTCTTATCGATACGAATTTCTTGTCATCTTATTATTTATTCTATATTTGTCATCTAATTTATTTATTTATTTTGTGAAATAAAATTTAAAAAAAAAAATGAATTAGATAAATTCTTACAAATTTATAAATCATATAAATATCTATAATTTTTCAGTTTTTGATTTAACAATTAAAAAAAATTATTCATATGTATGCATATTATTAATTTTCTGCTAAAAGCTATTTAACTAATTTTGATCGCAGTTGCATTTGCCATCACTTGAATTATATTAATTTTTATACGATTTTCGTAAGATGTCGAATTATATATTTGTTAATTAAGTCACTTTTTTAAAATACTTATTTAAATCAGCAAAGTAGACCTTTGAAAAAGTAATACGATTGAGCGAATAAATGAAAATGTTCTTGATCTTCGTCTCGTTAGAGAATTAAATTTTCCGACAGTGGACATTTTCCTGACATCATTAGTGGCGCATTTGTAATGAGAGATTGAGAAAACTGGGACGTTGCTATATGAGTGATCCGCAGGAAGAGGAATTGCCAACATTTATTAGCCAAATTAGATCACATGCTCTTGGGGAGATGTGCCATTAGTCGGATTAATATTTATGACTCACGGACGTAACTTCGATATGGACTAAACGCAAGAACCAATATACATTGTTTTCCATTATTCAGTTTGGCGATATTGCTGCCATGGAGATACATTAAAAATACATTTCACGTATATCGACAATGAAGCATTAGATTTTATTCGAATTTCAGACAAGAATTTTTTTTAAACATCAGTTGCATTCATTTTAGATAATAATAATAATAATAATAATAATAATGCCAAGTATTAATAAATTATTTTTTTTAATTTTGCATATAAATAGATCAGACAGCATTTTTTTGTCACTTTAAATTAATCCTCCGATTTTTTCGAATACATATGATTTTTTTTTTTTTAATATAGTTTATAATAAATCTGAAGTGTATTTTTTTCAGAGTTTCATAAAAGCAGCCTTAAAAAATATCTCGAAAACGGAAAATTTAGCACTGGCAAGAAAATTCTTTTAAACAATTTGATCAACTCCGAAAAAATTAAAGAATATATTTTATTTAAAAAAAAAATTCACCTCTGGTTGAACAAACAAATATTTGTAAATTCATGAATTTTACAAAATCTTCTTCTTGCTTTAAAAATTCCTTTTTTTTTATGTGTAGAATTCAGGGTTTGTGAATTCTTTCAAAAATTAACGGAACTGATAAAAAAAAAAAATAAACTTGGATTTACGAGACGAGAGAAAAAGCATATTTTCTTTATTTGTGGCCAGTCAAATAGGCAGATCATTCAATTACTTATATATATTTCAATTCAATAATATACCGTCGTTAGTTCAGACTATATTGCCACCTGGTGGCTTATGCATCGTTGATCTTGTTAAAGGAACAGCGAACTCACGTATATATATGTATATATATGGGGCATTTCAAGTCAACAAAAAAAAAAAATTTCCAAATTTTTAAAACTGAAAATTCCAGTGATGGCTTTAATTATTGGGTTGAAAATTCGCACAATAATTAAAATTAAGTTCAAAAAAGCAATTTGAATTTCAAAAAAAAATGTAGGAATTTCTTAAATGGTGAAACACATAAAATGTGTTTGTGAAATATGGTGGAAACACTTGTTTTCAGTCCTAGATTTGATGGACATTTTTTCAGAAATTTAAACCTGGTCAAAATAAATTTTAACTCAAAACTTATGGAAGAAAAAATGATTTTATAGTGTATAACGAGTGATAAAAAACCTGAAAAAAAACCTCTTTTGTTGGGCCAAAATATGCAAAAAAAAAAAAAATCGTCAAGTGAGTCCGAGGGGATCAGGCCAATGGCCAAATTAGTTGACTTGGAATGACCCATACATATATATTACATGGAGCTTTATATCCAAGCCAATTTGTGAGCGACATCGTGGATATACCTTGCGGAAAAGGCTTTCAGGGTCTCTGTAACGTAGAGTATAGAGCATATTAGGACTCCTCAGGGAAAACCGTGAAGATGTCTATATAATATATCTATTTTCCATTTCTGAGAAGCGAAGCTCAGCCATCTCGTCGTAGATTCAGCAATACATGCAATGTATAGCTTCTCCTCCTCTAGTCGAGACGTGCTCAATTGAGTTATGCATATCAAGGGCTCGCTCGACGAGAGTGGTATTCTTCATTCTTATCAGTACATGAAGACCGATGTGTCCCATTTACAAGAGAAAAGAACGTTGACGTTGACCTCGTGCAGTTCTGTATTCTATTGAAAAATTATAATATTTTTCTATGACCCAAATGTCTGTTGGAAACTTGACGTATGTTGAATATTGACAAGTCTTGAAGTCAAATTATTTTGCATTGTTTCCTCAAGAAGCTTTGTTTTCGTTTTTTTTTTTTTTCGAGATTTTCATGTAAACGTGTTCAGAATGTTCCAAAACGTCGAGAAATCACATTTAGAAAAAATGTCCGGATGTATGAGCGTGTGTGTGTGACATTTAACATTAATAACTTGGAAACGTCTTCAGATATTAAGCTGAAATTAAGCACACATGCTGAGGAGTCAATTATGCTCGCTCGATCAAATTTTTGGCAAAATTCATGCAGTTCTCTTGTTTCCACACGATTTTGAATTTTTTCAAAAATGTGTAGAATTCATTTTTACGCATTTTATAACCCTGAGTGGTCAGGATTCATGAAACTACTCTTGCATAGCCAAGGTAGAATAAAAATAGTCCAACACCAACGATTCCATTCAATACCACATCAATTGGACCAACCCATTGGACAGTTTGATCTTCACCAAAGAAATTCTACACCAGACACAGCAGCAGATCTACCATGTTTCTTTTCCCCAAAGTGTGTAATTTGCCTTCATGTCCATACAACTGTAACTGCACTCTCTGCTCTTGTATCATTTTCTTTTTCTCTTTCTTCTTCTTCTTCTTCTTTTTTTTTTGTTCCCCTCTTCAGAGCCTTCTTCTCGAGTTACGTACGTGATAAATGACCTGGCCGAGTTGTGCCGGATCTCGTTTCATTTTTTTTCTTTTTTCTTTCTTTTTCTTCTGCTTTTTTTGAACTCCAAGCTTCGCTCCACAAACCTGAGGGAAGAAGTTTCGAGGATGAGTATGGTTGGAAGGTAAAGGCAGAGAAAAGAGGACTTCGAAAACAGCTAGGATTATCGTTTTCATCCACAAGCCTAGGCTCTGAGAGTGGAAGTCCTGTGTGTGTTCCGTTGAAGCCAAAACCAGGAGTAGAACTTGCTTCTCTGACGGTTATACCGCTCAACGGATGCCGTGCAACCCAGCGTCTCGTCCATTCAATTTTTCTTCCAACTTCAAGTCTCTTCCTCCTCTTTTCCCGTGTAGAATGCGCGCCGGCTTACCGCGACCTATTTTGCATATAGTACTCGAGGTTCTGTGTACTTCCAACTCTGTGATGATATATACATATATATATATATATATATATGTAGCCTAGGATCTCCGTGTGGAGCATCGTGATGTGCTTGCAACGCTTGGGAAAAGCGTTCTACCGATGACGACGGACTAAAGCGCAACGTCATCTCTAAGCGCATTTCCTGAGCGACGTGCGAGGCAAAAAGCTTTGTGTTTAACCAACGACAGACGTATTTCTTCGCGAACTCCATCTAAAAACACGCTACAGGCAAAATTTTACATGCTACATTTATTTACGGAGTAGATTTTCTCAAAACACGGGGTCACTTGTCACACTTTTCATATTTTTATTTTTCACGCCCTAAAGGAACACTCTGTTCACTAGGTTTTTTTGGAGATTTATGAATTGGGTGTTTGTTAACGTGGAGAAAAATTGCTGAGCCGAATTATTCAATAAAATGGTTTATTGCAGGCTGCCAAAGCTGACAGTTTTAGTGTGTCAAGTGACCCCGCGATTTGATTGTGTACCAAAAATTAAATATAAGATCACAATATCGTAATGATATGTAATTAAAATTACACAAATTTTAGATTAATTTTTGCTCAACAAAAATACATAAAAAAGCAGGAACGTTGAACTATAGAATATCCAATTATGGGATATTTTACGAGAACGAAAAGGGGGTCACTTAATCCCTCAGGAGAAAATCTTTTGACAGATCTCATATAGAAAGAAGGGTACTCCTGGGACTCGTGATATCGTTTAATCAAAAACAGTGTTAGCTCGGATGGTTCATGAAAGCCATTAAAGGAGTTCTCTGAAATATGATGAATGTATCTATGTGCTGAAATTTCGTAATTACAAAATCCACGAAGTTAAATAAAAGACAAATGTCTGCGATGCTCGGAGAAAACATTAATCGTCTACTCATTCTTCGCTACTTCTCCAAATCCGTTTCACTGGGCTTCTTTAAATTACCACAAACCGCACCCACGTCTCATTGAATCAAACTTTTCTTTTGTTTGTTTGTTTGTTTGTTTTGTTTTGTTTTTCTTTCTCTCGGCATTTCGTTTGTTTTCAACGCCGGAGAATCCTCTTTTATTTCAGTCTCGAGCGAGAAATACCAGAGCGAATCGTCCGTATCAAAGCAGCCTCATTTTCCAGCACGGTTGCTCCACTTTCCGGCTCGAAGAAAAGCCAGAAGCGCGCGAACATGTGCAGTTGCCCCCCCCTCACACTTTTCAGCCCCCCTTTTTTACTGAAGACAAACGAGAGTTTCCCCCATGGCCGATTGCGAGTAATTCTTCTTCTCACGATCATCTATATACAACACTTTTCTAATCTTTTTCCTTCTACTCTTTCGCGACTCATTCTTTATACACTATATGGGGCATTACGTGTCAAAGTTGCAGCCTCAACCCCTCGGATTTTGATAATTTGTTACAATTATGTTGCTTCCGATCCAAAAAGGTCTCGGATTTTTTTTCAGACTTTTTTCACCAACATTAAATTTTGAAGAATTAAAAAAAAAAAAATTCACACTGATTTTATTATTTAAAAATGGAATTTTGGTATTTACTATTTTTTTGTAACTTTATCGTTAAAACGATAAATTAAATTTTGCTTAGAGAAAAAAATCTTGTTTCCTGTATGCTAAAAAAAAATTTTTATAAGATAAATAATTGTGAGTTTCTACAGCAGAAGATTTTTTAAGAAACTGTTTCGAGGGACTTACAAAATGGCTGCACGTTTTATAATTAAGATTTAATACACCCTGAGCAGCTAATTAGCTGCTGTGGAAGTAGAATAAGTAATAGCAATGTGCAAGCACGAAACTTGGCTCGGGATTCGCGTGATTGTCTTAGTCGCTCTTCTATAACTATTCCTTAGAAGTTTTCAGAGGGGGTTGAAAAGCCAACACTGTCTGGTGAGCTATGTAACTAACGCGAGAGAATGAGATTTATTGCTGGTTGTGTAAACCAGCAATAAATTCTTCTATGTTTCCTTGGAAAAATCGACATTACATCGACGCAGTTGTAATTATTACATCAGTCAAATTAATAATAATTTCGTGGCATTAATATTTACTTTTTCTATATTCTTTTTAAATATTTGGCAATTTAACATTTTCACAATTTTTTCATTATTAGCGTTTTGAAGTTCTGGAATTTGAATTTTTTGTGGAAGTTGAAATTCGAAATTTCTTGACAGCTTAATTGCAAATACATTTTTTTTATTAATTGTAAATAGTTTTGTGAATTTTTCAGGAACTTTATGTTCCTGAAAATACATTAATTTTCAAATTTTTTTTTGTGTTTTGATTAAAGTTGCTTAAGGATTTGATGAATTTAAATTTTAAAAAAGTTATTTGGCAACTTTTTAAAAAATATTCTGATAATAGTTCAAATTAGAAGACCAAAAGAAAAATAAAGGAAATTGTACTATTTAAAAAAATAAACAAGCAATATAATTCATATTTGTTAATTCTATTTGTATTCAACGAAATTTTCATTTTTAGAAGAAAGCCAGCAACTTTTTTTTCTCAAAAGCATTTCTTCTTTTATTTCATATTTACCCAGTTTATTTTTTTCCAATAGGCAACTTATTATTTTTTTTTTAACTGCGAAGGACTTTTTTTAAACGAAAAAGTATTATTAAAACACATAAAATTTATTCACATTTTAAAATGGGTAATTTTTCTTTCAAATTTAATTTTATAAAAGCTCGCTTTTTTCAATTATACAAAAAATTGCGGATTCAATTGGAAGGGTCAAGAGTCCGACTCAGGTCGAAATTAGGTGGAATTCCCCATATATATACTACTCTATTTTTCGCATTTTTTCCTGTTTAACCAGCTTACGTGCACGAACCACAGCTATTCATGTAACATTATTCTCTGCACTGGGCATAATGCCATTCGAGTAATGTATAATGTGTCGTGCTATAAAGGCAGTGCGTTTAAGTGCTCCAAACGTTATTCAGTTTTGCGGGTTTAACGGACGACGTATATTCCTATATTATTGCAGTACATATGTGTGCAAAAAAAAAATAACGAGTCTGAAAAAGCTTGAATTTAAAAAAAAAAAAAACATACAGCTCCCATTATATTTCGCTGCGGTAATACTTCTGTCTTCTGGATAACAGGACACGCTGGGGAATAAAGTGAAAAAATAAAAACAAAAGCTTTCTCTATAGGGAAGCTAAACGAAAAGCGGTAAAATTAGACCTCTTTTTCTACTTGCATTTATACAGCAAATAACATTTTGTTGTCCAAATTACGTTTTTTCTATTTTATTCCTAAAAAAAGTGTATCATATTTGCAAAAAAAAAGAAAAATTTGTTAAAAGAGACATGATAAAAAAAATTGAAATCTAAATTGAAAAAAAAATTGTTAAGCTAGTAGTAAAAAAAAAACATTATTTTGTAGAAATTAAAAAAACGATATTGTACAATTTTTTATGAACTTATTTTCTCTCATTTTTTTGTTCCTTTTTGCAAAACCAGAAATTGACATGAAAAATCTTGACATCTTAACAAAAAGTTTGCCTGGATGTTTGTGTTAAAATTAAACACATTAACACTTAGCTCTTCGCTGTAAAGCCACTAAAAAAAAATCTAAAAATAAATTCAGGAAGCAAAGAGCATAAATTTGATTTTGAAACTTCTTTTTTTTTGTATATTGAAGCTTTTTTTATTCACTTGCTGATTGGTTAATATTATAGTCGTTGAAAAACATTGTTAAAAACGTGAAATAATGTTTCACGATCAAAAAAAATGTATGCTGCTCATAATTTTAATTCTTGTACTTAGATTACAAATGTCGGAGAAAATCGTATAATCACGGCCTCTGTCGTGCTAAAGTAGGTGGATATATAAAAAGTTTGGTCGCGTGAGAGAGAAAACGCCGAACGTGTGTGTGTGTGTGTGTGTGTGTGTGTGTGTGTGTGTGTGAGCAAGAAATTTCGAGTGTCGGTGTGCAGGAAAAAAGCTCGCCGCGAGATTTCGCGCGGCACGTATGTACCATAATAAAGGGCTTTTGCAAATTGCAATCGCTGCATCGAAGGAATTTGCATTCGGTGACCCTGCTCCCAGACCTTTTGGTAGACCTTCGCGTATTCTCAGCACGTTTGCGATGAAAATCGCGTGTGCGTGGATTCACAAGTTGACTTCCAAGTCGATAGGTCAGAATACTAAAAAAGAAAATGACTTTTTTTACTGACAAGTTATTTAAAATCCCAAGAACATATTATTTTAAGTGTTTGTTGTTTTATTTCTTTCTGGCTCCATTTCAATAAATCAATTTGTTTTTTTTTCTTTTCAGTTGGAGAATACTTTTTAGCAATTTTTCAGCAGCAGTTTTTCTGTCAAAAGTGTCTTGAAAAATAATGTTCTGAAATTGTCCTCAAATAAATTTAAAAATCAGTCAATATTGCCAGTTATTTAAAATTGAAATTTATGTGATTAAAAAAAAAAACAAATTTCAGTACTATACGAAAAGTTTTCTGTGTAATAAATAAGAAGCGAAAAATTGCGCTGCTATCAAACAGATTTTTACATAAAAAAAAAAAAAAAAAAAAGCAAAAGCTTCGTGGAGGATAAAATGGTTTTACCCATAATCCCATGACAAATCGGAATGCCGAGAGCGAAAGCAAATTTTTCAATGCATAAACATGAATTCTGACCTCTTGAATTGTCACTTTCATTCGTTACCATCCAATTCAGATTATCACACTCACTTTATACGATTTGCTGGAAATATTCATAAAATCGTAACACGGGATTCCTCTTTTTTTATCTCTACTTTTTTTTTCATACACCCCATTCGTTTTAACAGGGTTTTCTATAGCTCAGCGGTTTCAACCGCAGCTGACATAACTGCAGTTCTATGAGCAGAAAGCATAAAAGTCGACTATGAAAATTCCGTTCTTTTCATCGAGTCAGGAGAAAAAAAAGCAAAAAAAAAAAACATAGACAAGATTGAACATCGTGGCTTTTCTGCGTTTATGTTTCAGATGGACGACGCGCTCAACGAGCTGGACGGAATTGACCTGACGGATCCGGATCTGCACAAGGCAGCGACGAAAATTCAAGCGAGTTTCCGGGGTCACAAAGTTCGCCAGGAAGTCGTCGTGGCGCCTGGAACCGAAGACAAGAAGTAAAAAATCATAAAGAAAAAAAGTAAATTAAAAGAAGAAAAACAAAATTAAAAAAAAAAAAACAAAAGAACCCCGACGATGATCCCTCGAATAAAATCCAAGATACGACCGAGGCGATTTGCAATTTAAAAAAATGATTACAAACAAATAAATGAAACAGTGATTTATCGATTAGCAAATACGAAAGCCGCACACAGAGATCAAGGAGTGAAAGAAAAAAAAAAGAAAAGAAGGAAATGAAAAAAAAAAAATTACAGTCCACGGTGAATTAAATTATTATAAATATTACTCGAAAAAGGAATTGCGATAGAAAAAGGGCCGAGTCATAATTTATAATTAATGCACTACGTAAAATAATATATTATTTGTTTTGTTTTATTTTTAACTTTATTTTTATTTTACTTTCTGTTTTTTTTTTTTGTTTCGTTATTTATACTAAAATTTTGTTTATAAACTATGACAGAGATGCATGAAGCTTTCGAGCTTTGAGGAATGAACAAAGTTCAGAGGCATGTGTGTGCATGTGGGTATGTATGCGTGTGTGTGTGTATGTATTTTACTGGGGAATTTGACTTTTGACAAAATTCACAAGTCAAACAATGCCGAGAGGATGTTATAAAGCCAGGAAGCCCATTCCAGTGACCCGAATATCCATTGCCAACTTTTCGCGTGCAGCTTGTCGAAGAAGCTTTTGAGAGACCCACAGAGAAGCTGTAACTTTCTGAGCAAAACATGAAATTGGAATTTCAACTTTTTGGGGAAATAAAGCGGCAAAGGCGAGGGCAATTTTTTTTTTTTTTCATTATTTATCGAGAAGGAAAAATCGTCGAAGCTGTTGGATAAGGTTTTGTAGTGTCGAAAGAAGGAATAATATGTACTCTGTGTAAAATCGATTCTGTGGAAACGATAAAGACGAAAAAACAAAACTGTTAAGATTTTTTTTCAAATTTTTGTGTAATCACAGTTTTTTTTTTAAACGAAATTTTATTCAATATTTTTAAAGAAAACTTGATATTTTAAAAGAAATATAATTGTCAACTTCTTTTCTTGATTAATGAAGTGTAATCGTTTTTGGAAAACAGCGGAAAAGCTTTTTTTAACGAAAGTCAATTCTTTCTACTCATTCTTTTTTTTTTTTTAATGGAAAGAAAATTTTTAGAATGCGAAGGACTTTTTAAAAAATTAAATTACATTTTAAATCCTAGCGAAAAAAAAAAACGTTGTACTTTAAATATATCAAATTCATCCCCCTTTTTTTTTATTAAAAATGTCTTTTTTCATCTAATTCTTTTTTTTTTAACCTACTCGCCTCGTTTAAGCTCGAATCATCATTCCGCTGGTCACCGATTATTTTTTTTTCTTTAACTATGTATTAGGGATTGAAATGTAAATTTTTGGTAAATTTTTCTCTCTGACGTCTGCACTGAAAAAAAAACCCCCCTTGAAGCGACGAGACATCGTCAAATCAGGTAATATTATTAATTCCAATCTATGGCAAAGCGTCGATCGGTGTTTTGTCTATATCGTTCGACGTTTTTAAATCTCATTCGTCCTGCGAGAGGAGAGGATTGCTTTTTGTACATTTAAAGCCATTAAAAAAAAAAAAAAAAAGCCAGCCTCTAGCCTCAACGTTCTCGAAAGGAAAAGAAAAAAAGCAAAAATGAAAAAAAAAATTCTGTAGCGTAAACTTTGTCATAAATTGACAAAAGTCTGACATCATTATATAACTCTTACTTAAAGGAAAAAAAAAAAAAGCTCGCGGATTCGTTTTTATTAATATATATACGACGTATACGCAGACGAGAAAAAAAAACACTGTAAGGATCCAACAACAATTAATTAATTAATGGCGAAGAGAAAAAAAAATCTATAATCATTATAGAGTCAAAGATCGAAGTTAAATTTATTGAGTGAAGATGGAGAAATTCCAATATATACACTGTGAAGAAATTTTTTATTTTTTATTTTTTTCTAAAAATTAATTTACTCTTTTTTTTTCAAAAGATTGTTTTTATGCATAAATCGGTATATTGAAAATTAAATCTATGATATATTGAATGGACATTTTTTAAAAAGTGTCGAAAAAGTGGTGTTTGCTTTATTATTGTGTATTAAATTTAATATACCATTTTTTTTGTGCATTATAAATACTTTTGAAAAGAAAAATGTTTATTAATCTTTTATATATATTTTTTTTTAACAGTGTAGAATTTTTCCAGAAGCAGAAAAGGCTTTCCCGTCCTCGTATACACGTTTAAGAAAGAAAGAGGATTTTTCATTTCTCGGAACGAGCCAGGGTTGATATAATCTGTTGGCGAATTCGTCAATTTCTTTTCTTTTTTTTTTTTTTGTAGTGAAACGATCAATACTGCGCAATTTTTTTTTGCATTGGAAATGTGACGTGATTTTTCATCGGCCCGAATTGTTTTTTTTTTTTTTTTTTTTCATCGTCTCTCCTCGTTTAATAATCAATAAACTGGCGCTCACAGCTTGTAAACGACGAAAAAAAAGGAGGGCGAGACGTTGAATTTTGTCGCTTTGAGAAAAAAAAAAAAAAACACATTAAAAAAAAAACACTCAAATATTAAAGAAGAAAAATAGGGCATCTTATATATTATGTCTTATACTCGTCGACCACTCCAAAGTGAACAGAAAATAATATATAAACACAAAAAAAAACCAATTAAAAAAAAAAAAAAGACAAACAAAAAAAATCCACCAATCAATCAATCAATCAACAAACATGTAAAACTAATTGTGAGAATACAAAACAATGAGAACGAAACTGGCTGCATTTGATAATCATTTGAAAGTTATATTACCAAACTCTGGATTCATTTTTTCCTTTTTGAAACTTGTACTTTTACCTCCTGTATAGCGCAGCGAGATACTACTTTTAATGCTGTCCGATGAATTTCACCTTCGACAATTTCGCAATTGTGTAACCCAAGAAAAGAAAAAGAAAAAGAAAAAAAAAAAAAAAAAAGTATTTCATATACTATAATTATACATATATACATAAAATAAATAAAAATAACGTAAAGTTAAACGTTTATTACGTAAATACAATTTAAAGAGAAAAGAAAAAAACAAAAAAAAAAAAAGCGCATGCACTAAATGAAAAAAAAAACCCAAAAAAAAAGACACATTTAATCGGTAGACATTTATCGAAGCGCGAATATGTTAACTTTTTTTTTTCGCAATATATTCTTTGTGCTGTTGAGAATTTATTTTTTAAACCATTAAATGTATAAATAATTATATTTTTCTGCGTTATGAATTTTATGTATTTTACGATCGACGCGATGCTTGCAGAACTCCAAAAAAAAAAAAAAGAAACCCCAAATTCCCTCTTTAAAGCAATTTTTTTTTTGTCAAACTGTAATTTGTTTTTTAATCTAGTCAGTTTAAGCCAGTTTTATTGGTAACAAATTTTTTTGGCGAATTGTTTTTAGCTGGCCTAAAAACTTTGTGTATTTTTTTTTTATTGGTGCTCTCTGATATTTAATTGTTATTATTATTATTATTATTATTATTATTATTGTCTTGATAATATGCTGGTTTTAGATTTTTTTTTTTCTTAATTCTACGAAATTGTAGAATAATTGTATTATTTAAAAAAATCGATCTATCGTCTCATCGACTACAAGTAAGCATATTATACATAATATAGTTTTTATCTGTTAAATAACCGCATAAACTTCCGATAATTGGAAGTCGAGGAAATATACCTTGCAAAAATATTTAAAAAAAAAAAAACAAAAAAAAAAAACAAAAACAGGAAAAAAACAGCTTAAAAAATTGGATAAAATCGAAACCAGTAATGTCGTGCGTAGAGATATATACATAATATATATATTTTCTTGAACACTGTTTAAAAACCTTAATACGTTATAACGTCGAATTTACCTGCATTTTCCGTAATCGATATACATTCCAAAATATGCCTGTGTGCGTCTAAACAATTATTTGTAAAACAGCACCCACATCGTAGAAAATGCCCTGAACAGCAAAATAAACATTGAATACGTAAAAGAGTTAAAAAAAAAAAAAAAAGAGAGAAGAAGAGGAAAAGAAGAAAAGAATGGAAAACGTGATAAGCTGTCGTGATAATGTAAGTTACTTATATAAAAAAATATGAAAACTTGGTAAATAATAAATCCGGCCGTATCGACCAGCCAATCGCAAAGCGTTTGGGTTTAAAAAAAAAATTTCAATCTCAGAATCTCCAAAAAAAAAAAAATATACATATATATATTTTGTCTCTCATTCATGTGATAGTTTAAAAAAAAATACACACACACACACACAAGGGTAAGGAATTGTTTCTCATCGACGATTAAAAAATTATTAATAATAACAAAAATACCTTTAAAAAAAAAAGATAAATAAATAACAGAGGCATTTTCTACGATAGTAACTATAATTTTAAGTAGGATTAATCGTAATGCACGCCGTGGTGAAAAAAAAAAAAAAAAAAAAAACTATAAGGTTTAAGAATGTAAAACAACAAGATGAAAAACAATTGTAACATTTAAATGAACAGTATCGTGTATTAATCTGTTTGTTTAAAATAAAAAAAATTAAAAAAAAAAAAACGATACCCACTCGAAGCGATTAATGTTTGATGTACTTTTTGGAGGATTTAAAAGAACCGCCAAATGTTTTGGCTTCCTGAATTGTCCGCAGGGGGCGCGCTCAGTCAACTCGCTGGGGATCAATAACAGTGCAATATTGGGTTTCACACGCGTTTTGTTTACACTTATAATTGATCCGATGAGAAATTGAACGAGGTTCTTTTTTATTCATCGTTTTGCAATGATTGCTATGAGTCTGTAAATAAATATTGGGTTAACGACAGTTTATCGCTTTATTTTGATTTAAAAAAAAAATCTGTTGGGCGTGATTTCTTTGTAACCTCTCGATGGGCAAACGATATTATTGCGATTACTGCGATCGGTCTTTTAAGGATGACGCTGAGGCACGAAAAAAACATATTTCCAGCTTGCAACACGCGAAAAATCGAGCTGATCATTATAGCTTATTCAAAGGTTTCTAAAATTGGATTGAATACACTTTTTTTTTTTCATGTGAATGTTATGATTTAGGGAAATTAGCGATAATTTCATTTTTTCGTTTTTTGCTTCTTGAATGGATTATTTTTTAGATCCTGAGACTATTTTGAAAGAGGAAACTGCTAAAACGCCATGCAAGAGATTTATGAATTATGGCGACTGTGCTTTTGGTCAGGGATGCAAATTTTCGCATTACACTCCACCAATGATTTGGCAACTACAACAAATGGGTAAATATATATATATATATATATTTTTTTTAAATTCTTATGTCGAATATTTTTGGAAAATCGTAATATGAAATATTTTTTTTAGAAATCTAAAGATCGAATATTTTTTAATAATTGTAATATTAAATATTTCAAAAAATCATAACAACGAATATTTTTTAATAATTGTAATATTAAATATTTCAAAAAATCATAACAACGAATATTTTTCAAAAATCGTAATATTAAATATTTCAAAACAATCATGACATCGAAGATTGTTGAAAAATTGTAATATTAAATATTTCAAAAAATCATAACGTCGAATATTTTTCAAAAATCGTAATTTTAAATATTTCAAAAAATCATAACATCGAAGATTTTTCAAAAATTGTAATATAAAATATTTTTAAAAAATCATAACATCGAAGATTTTTCAAAAATCGTAATATTAAATGTTTCAAAAAATCATAACATCGAAGATTTTTCAAAAATCGTAATATTAAATATTTTAAAAAATATTAACATCGAATATTTTTCAAAAATCGTAATATTAAATATTTCAAAAAATCTTAACATCGAATATTTTTCAAAAATCTTAATATTAAATATTTCAAAAAATCTTAACATCCAATATTTTTCAAAAATCGTCATATTAAATATTTTAAAAAAATCATAACATTGAATATTTTTCAAAAATCGTAATATTAAATATTTCAAAAAATCACATCAAATATTTTTAAAAAATCGTAATATTAAATATTTCAAAAAATCATAACATCGAATATTTTTGAAAATCATTACATTTTCAAAGTTGGTTGAATATTTATAATAAGAGATTTTTATGATTTCAGCTGCAGGAAAATGTCACAGTGGAAATCAATCGACATCTGCTGCAAATAGACCAAATCCAAATGAGATAATTCAAGAATTCTTCCAAAATCCAATAGCAACAGACGACACAAATAAAATTGATTATCCCGTCTGGAGTATGGCTCCCGAGTTACAAAATTATGTCAATCTTCCACCGTCACTGTGGCCTATTACACCCGAGACTATAACAGACTCGGATTTCGCTAAATGGGGCGAAGTACGAGCGAAACGAAAATAACATTCGTGACTGTAGAATTTAATTACATACGAAAAGTAAAAAAAAAAAAAAAAGAAAATACCGCTTTCCTGCTTGAATGACGCGACCTATTTATTAACATAATATAAATTTTAAAAAAGGAATTATTTTACTTTTCTGATAAATTCTTATAATCTTTGATGAACTAAAGTAAATTTTCCAAATCCAAAATGCATCTCCTCCTAATCGATACTTTATATCTGTGTGTAAAAAAAAGATATCTGCTAAATAAATCGTAATTAAGTTTTTTTTCAGTCGTTAGTTTTTTTTTTTGTAAAATTATTTTTATTTCATGCTTTTCAAAGTAATTCTCTTTGAAGATGCGCTATGAAGTGAATTACAGGATGTACGCATCAACGGCGGCCATCTTGCGATATTTCGATGTATTCAAATAAAGGCTATTTGAAAAATTAATTAACCGATGCAAATGCACAATTAATCACCCCGTTTTATGCAGAAAAAAAAGACATTCGGCACTCGTCATAGAATCCACGTACAAAATTTGGTTAAGTAATTTTTTATCGTTTTTTCGAGAACATATATCGAACAAAGAAATTACTCGAATCAGCTGATCGTCGTAAAACTCGTAACTGCCGTTTTTTCGCCTCAGAGGGGCAGTCGGGAGTTAAAAAAATCCTTCAAAGTAGAACCTTGCTAATTGCTTCTTCACTATTTAGTATCTTTGAAAAAGCTTTTTTAGAGGAGCTTTTAGAGGAAGCTCTGTAAAAAAAAACGGCTTCAAAAAAGATACATCCAAAGTTACGTACAGTTATTGCATTCACAAAGAAATCTGTACACACACATACAGACACTTTTTCTCCAAATTTTCTCGACGTTTTGGACCTATTTTGAGTGTCGTGACATGAAAAACAAACTTTTACAAGACACTTATCTGCTAATTAAATCTCCGAGATTACAGTTTCACTTACCAACCGAGCATCTTATCACAAAGCGAAAGTACGGCCTTTGTCTCTCCGTCGGTAACATCGTCCTCGTACGCCATCTGCAGCAAAATCCGCGTATCACAAAGAACAAACAAGACTCTTGGTAACGGAGGTCGCTAATCTTCGGAGAATAAGGTAACGAACCATCTGTCTCTCTGGCATCTCTCTCTCGCTCTTTTTTACCCTCCCTTCGGTACGATATATTCTCCCCCCGCCATTCAACCATCTCGGCCATGGTATAGAATAACTCCGCTGGTGCCGGCATTCGGTTCAACCAAGGGAACACACACAAAGAGCGGAAAAGACAGACTTTATAGTAGTACCGGAGAACCCGTTGCCACGATAGCTTGGCGCATTTTCGTGTCGATTCCTCGCGTCTCGACGCGCTTTAAACGTCTCTAACGTACGAACGCTTCGAATATATACGTTTTAACGTTTGAACCTTTTTCGTTACACGCGTTTTTGCAAAGCCGCGAGAGAGGAGAATAAGCGCCTCTTGTGTGTGTGTATATATATATATATAATTCGTTCGCTCTGAGGATGCGCGAGAACGTACGATTATGAAATTTTCGCGCTTCTCGTCCTCGTGGTGTTTCGTCCTCGTTTTAAGGACTCGGGGACAAGTGTCGCGTCATTGGAATAGTGTTTATTAAACGTTTCAATATATAAATATATTTACATATATTTTTTTCAAGGATTTGCTTGACGAACAAAACGAAAAAATCGGCTGAATCCTGCGATCGCAATTTACAGTCGGATACCGACGGTAAGTTTTAGCGAAAATTATAGAATAAACAAATTTTGTTATTATTATTATTATGGAAAGGGAATTGATCGAATTTTTTACATTTTTATTATTATTCGAGAACGCTATAGTTTTTATAACCAATAATAGGGTTCATGTAAGAAATACAAAGTATCTTATAATAATAATAATTATGAGATACTCATAATTATTATTATTATTATTAGAAATGATCATGTTAATAATGAATATGATAATAAGTTTTTGTTTCTTTATCGATGTTGGAGATCAAAAGTGATCTCTGACGTATCTTCTTAAGCTATATGAACAAAACAATTATGATGCACGTGACGAGGCCAATTGTGAACGAGAATGTCGAAGATAATGCAGCTATTTATAATCGATTTGTGGTATCGACGATTTTTCGATCTTGAATCGTTAAAATTCTTGGGTAAATACTTAATGACTCGTTAAAAGATTTTTATCAGAGCCACAAGTTTCTTCTTTGAAATAACAATGACAAAATTGTCAAAATTATGAATTTTTTTTTTTCCTTAAATTTTACGAATAAAATTTTTGTGAATTAAAGCAGATTCGTAAATTATTACTTAAGTGAATTATCTTTTTTTTTACAAAAATTATAAATTTCCATTTAAGTTTTTTTTTATTAAAGATAATATTTTTTTGCAAAATTTTCAAGTTACAATTTAACTTTTTCACGACAAAAAAATATATAATAATCTAAAATACGTACTTCACAGTTTGTTTTCGTTTACTCAAATTTTTATCTTAAAAGACACTAAAATTCTTGTAAACATTCACGAATATTAATTCTCGATTATTTATCATTAAAAATATTAAACTCCAAAAATTGTACTTAAACAGTTTCTTGATCAATATTTCGATTTTTTTTTTTTTTGGTTAACATTTTTTGTGTAAAACATTTTTTCTTTGATCGATGAAAAAAAAATGTTTATTTTTCGGTCGCTGTTGTGTTGCTAGTGAATTCTGCAGCTGCGGTTGGAATCTTAGGTGCATCACGCGAGTAGCTATATAGAAAATACTGGTCTAGTCTACGGTCAAGGCGATTCGAGCGTTCCGATAATTCTCAAACTCGTTGGTACTCTCCGAAGCAGGAATAACGCACTTGAATCTCTCGTAGAGCGAACAGCCACGAGAGGATTAAGTATATAGAGAAGTTGAGACTTCGGTACAGCCCCTCAGAACACGCTATAGGCTGTTATCGTGCGCACATACACGATTACGGAGTTTCAAGACGACAACGACGACGACGACGACCGAAGCTTTAGCGAGAGTGAATTATTACGTCCCTCCGAAGTATACGCGTTCAGCCGGCATATAGTATGTATAGAGTCGCAGAGTCGAATCCAGACAACGTAATAATTAACGTGCCTGGAAAGCTGACCAGCAGAGGACAGTGCGGCAATTTCGCTTTCGTGGGTGCGCCCGCGATCCTGTTGTCTATATAGAATTTCCGATTATTATCTTACTCTCTATCCGGACATTATTCACCTTACGTTTACATATGTTTACATGCGAATTTTATCCAGAACTGCATTATTTTATTGATTTATATATATATATATATATATATATGTCTATATAAAGCTACAATAAATTTAAAAAAGGATGCAAACTAAAACTTTACATAAACGAATACGAAAAAAAAAGTTTTTTAAATAATAACAATAATAACAATAATAACAATAATAACAATAATAACAATAATAACAATAATAACAATAATAACAATAATAACAATAATAACAATAATAACAATAATAACAATAATAACAATAATAACAATAATAACAATAATAACAATAATAACAATAATAACAATAATAACAATAATAACAATAATAACAATAATAACAATAATAACAATAATAACAATAATAACAATAATAACAATAATAACAATAATAACAATAATAACAATAATAACAATAATAACAATAATAACAATAATAACAATAATAACAATAATAACAATAATAACAATAATAACAATAATAACAATAATAACAATAATAACAATAATAACAATAATAACAATAATAACAATAATAACAATAATAACAATAATAACAATAATAACAATAATAACAATAATAACAATAATAACGATAATAACGATAATAACGATAATAACAATAATAACAATAATAACAATAATAAATGGGATTTAATTAAATCTTCTGAAAATATTGACAGAGTTGAATCCATTGTTGGAAATTGTATAAATAGGGAATTTCTCAGTACGAACGAATGGATAAAACTGGAAAATCGTGGCATAGCCGATTCCGATTTTAACGAGGGCACGTGCCACTCCGATTGATTCGAAAGTATGGGGTGGTGGAGTGACGGGGGAGGGATAGGCTCTTCGTGCGCACTTCGTCGTCCGCATACAATGCACTCTGTCTATTTTGGAACAGCTGCTGTTTCGGCTGCTGTGCCGCTCTTGTGTGTGTGTGTGTGTGTGTGTGTGTGTGTGTGTGTGTGTGTGTGTGTGTGTGTGTGTGTGTCGAAACGAGTCGGACAATGCATATGCGTCTCTCTTTCTCTCGCTCATTCTCTCTCTTTCTCTTGTCGTAGTAGCCGTCCGTACTAATACCGATTCCACTCGCACGAAACGCCAGGCGAGCGAGAGAAAGATGGGAATATTAAAGGTAAACGAGAGGAGTTCGACGACGCGACAATACACCAACGCTTGAAAAGCAATCTTTCCACTTTTACACGGGGTTTCTCTCCTACGCTTATTCCAGAATAAAAGGCTCGTTCAGCCGTTTACCGTTTCACCAAATGTCCACGAAAAAAAAGAAAGAGTGAGGCAATATTTGTACATTATAAATGTATGTTTTTAGTAAATGTTGCGTAAAATTAAAATACGAAATTTCGAAGACATTGTTTTTAATTTTGCTTTGTTTTGTTTGTAAAACTAGAAATAGTGAAAATAAAAAAATGCGAAAATAATATGTGCGAAATTTTGTATTTTAATTTTGCGTAATGTTTTTTTGTCAATTTTACAAAAAGAAAATATATTTTTTTTATTGACAAATTAAAATACAGCATTTCGAACATATTATTTTCGCAATTTTTGTTTTTTTTATTATTTCTAGTTAAAAAAAAAAAAAGAGTAAAAATAATATGCTCGAAATTTTGTATTTTAATTTTACGTAATGTTTTTTTGTCAATTTTACAAAAAGAAAATATATTTTTTTTATTGACAAATTAAAATACAGCATTTCGAACATATTATTTTCGCAATTTTCTTTTGTTTACTATTTCTAGTTTTACAAAAAAAAAAGAGTAAAAATAATATGCTCGAAATTTTGTATTTTAATTTTGCGTAATATTTTTTTGTCAATGTTTCCAAAAAAAAGGGTAATTTTCCTTTAACAATAAATTTTTTCTTTTTAAATCGTAAAATTAAAATACAAAATTACGAACATATTATTTCCGTATTTTTTTCTTGTTGTAAAACTAGAAATAGTAAACAAACAAAAAAAAGTCAATTTAGCAAAACTATGTGTCTAAATTTCTCGTGTCAAATTATTTCACTTTTATTTTTCCTTCAGTTATTCCAAACACGAGACAATTACTGTTTCGTGCTCTCGAAAAATATGTGACGAATTTGGTTATACACGATGAGTCAGAGACGTGTTAATCAGTTGAGTAAACTAAAAAAAAAAAAAAAAAAAAGCGTTTCGCGTAATAAAATTCTCTCTCGTCTGGGTTATTGTAATCGTTAACGAGACGAGTACCAACAAAAGAGTGTTTCGATTTGTGTGAACGTGAGGATTGCCATTAATTGTTCAATACGGGATTTCCATTCACACGTGATTCACTTTATTGCCACTAGGACAAAACCAACGAGTGGATTCTCTAATGGCTCGTGGAAAAGTCCGTATAATGTATTTGGGGAAATATTTCGCTCGCGTTTGTCGATTGTAAATTACATTCGGCATCGCGCTATTTCACTCGCTGGCTTTTGCGGAATATAGCTCGAACAAAATTCCCGTATCTTTCTCGAGCTCAACGCGAAACGCCCCAAAACCGGGAGTAAATTATTCTTTCTCTCCCTCTCTCGCTCCCTCTCGATATATATCTCTTCGGGCTTTGGCGTGGATTTTTATTCAACGACCATTTCTTTTTCCTTCATACGAGAGGAGCAGTCGTGCAACTCACACGTGCGCGTGTATTCTCGCTTCGCTGACCGTAACTGCCACAAGGCCTCCCCAATTTATGAGCAGGACATACATGTACGTATATATATATATATATATATATATATATATTTGTGTGTGTGTGTATGTGTGTACCAAAAGAATATATTATATATATATGTATACGTGCCAAAGGCCGCACGCTTCACAAGCTATCTCTGCCATACGTTCGTTCGCTCTCTTGATCCTTTCGCACATCAATTCGCAACTCATCTTTCTCGCCTTTGGAATTTTTTTTTTTTTTTTTCAACATTTCAACGGTTCAAAAAGTTTATCCAAAGGTTAAGACGTAAACTTTTTGCCGAGGGAATTATAAAAAAAAAAATGGAAATAAAAACCTTAAAATCAAATTTATATGGAAAGAGTGTGACTTTGATTTTGAGCTCAATGACCTTGAAATTTTCTGCATCTGCAAAAAATGTACTTTAGCAAGGTGAAGCGCCTAAACTATTAAATTGAGAAAAAAAAAACGTCTGGGGACTTTTCTTTTCCTTTTTCGATTACGTAACAAAGGATTTTTTACAAAATTTTATTAGACTGTTCTTCGAAAAAGTTCCCAGACAGAAAAATTCGGAAAAAATGTTTCGAAAAATCCGCACCTTGTGTCATACAAAAAAATAAACGAATATTGCGAACAATTAAAATTCCTCCAGTCCTAGATTTCCCTTGTTCTCTCCTCTCTCTCTCTCTCTGTCTCTCTCTCTTTCGTTTATGTCGTGCACTCCTCCTATAAAGTCTAAGAGCCCTGAAATAAAAATAAAAAATAAAAATAAAAAAAACCGCACACAAGTATCTCCGGCAATTTAACATCGTTTATTTCGATTGCCTTTATGCGGGCGCGCGCAAAGTTACGTCATGCGATTTCTCTGTAACCCCGTGGTTACTGTACGTTATAGACAAGAGAGAGATAGAGAGAGGGAGAGAGAGAAACGTTTACTTCTCTTGCTTCTTGATGTCCTCCCAGCTATTATGATGCTCGTCGCGATGCTCAGACGCCACAACGCCAAGTGGTATTATAAACGTCAGTGGCAGCTCGATAACGCTCTCTTGCTATACGTTACGACAATGGAATTCTCCTTCCGTGCTCTCGATCGCGAGAGACATCGTTTCTACTTTAGCTACATATACATATATATACATAGTGGGTATATATATATGTATATACAAAGGGAATCGAGTTTATCGAGGCTGGTCCATCTTCTCGATTGCCTTTGGGACTTGTTTATTTACACCCCTCAGTCAATTCTTCTCCGATCTTCTCTCTCTCTCTCTTTCTCTTTTCTTACTTACTTTTAATTTTTCGTATTATTAAATTTAATTGCAAAGAGAAAATAAAATAAAAGCACTTTCGTAGGAAAAAGTGCGAGAAGAATTAAATTGCAAAATAGTACTAAAAAGAAAGAAGAAATTTTTTTATATGCACGTGTTACGAAAAAAATTTCAATTCGAATTTTTTTTGTTTTTTTTGTTTTTATGAAAACACAATTTTCTCTGTGAGGATGCAAAATGCATTAAAAGTGTTCGGTGTCCCTCGTGAATTTCCTCTTGTTGTCTCGCGACACAACCTAATGGTCGTTTGATTCATCTTCTTACCAACGAGAAGTGACAAAGTTCTCCGGGGAATTGCATTACAGCTCGCTCCTCGAGTTTGCAACCGAGCTAGCTGCGAGAGAGTCCAAGATTTCTTTGTTCAGGTTGAAGACGAATGGGATTTATGTCGTCTCTCTTGCTAAGGACGATCTGCTATCTCATTTCACACGGAATATAATTATTTTTCAATTGATAAAAATGACTGGATAAAAGGATGCAAAAATAATCCAATTTTTCCTTTTCTCATGAAAAACATTTTTCTTCAAAAATTGTATGCTGAAGTAGCCAAAAAAATATTTATAGGTCGCTCAAAGTTCTTTTTTTTTCTTCATTACTTTGATAATCAGCAAATTATCGTCATACAAAATTACTTCCCATCGATAGAAATGAAAATAAAATTGTAGTACTTATAAATGCGATTAAAAAAAAATAAAAAATCGTTGGAAAACTTTTATTGGAGATGGCGATATATATACACGAGGCGCGAAGTGGAGTCGATGATCGTTCAATTAAAGTGAATAAACGCCTCAATGGCAAAGTAGAGAAGTGTTTATTAACCATCAGATATATAAATCTTTGTTATTTTTTATGGCTGTTGAGGTCATATACGCGAGGTTAACGCGTCACATTGTGTGCACAGTGTTGGCAAGTGTATATATACACGATACGAATGCGTACCTCGAGAAACTTGCTCTCTTTCTCTTTCTCTCGCTCTCTCACTCTCTCTGTGTATGATAAAAAGAATTCGTTTGTGCCAACTCGATAAGAAAACTAATCTCGACACCGTTTGCACGTCGTCTTACGTTCAGGCTACCCTATAATTCTTACAATACGAATAACAAGGTTCTTTCAATTAAATCTTCAACAGAGACACAATATTTTACCGAATAATTAAAACTATAAAAACACAATATTTTACTGAATAATTAAAACTATAAAAACACATTATTTTACTGAATAATTAAAACTATAAAAAACAATATTTTACCGAATAATTAAAACTATAAAAACACAAAATTTTACTGAATAATTAAAGCTGTAAAAACACAACATTTTGTCGAATAATTTTAATTATAAAGACTAAATAATTATGACGTATTTTCATAATACTCCGGGAATTTAGACATATCGGAAATTTCGGCACTCCGGGATTCTAGATTCTCCAGAAATGTAGCCACTTCGAGAATTTAGATACGGCGGGAATTTATCCACTCCGGTAGATTAGCCAATCCGAGATTTTAGGCACGCCGGGATCGCAGACACATCAGGACTACAGTCACTCCGGGATTGTAGACCCGCCGGGAATTTAAACGCTGGAAACCTAACCATTCCGGGAATTTAGACACTCCGGTAATTTAGCCACTTCGAGAATTTAGATACGGCGGGGTTTTATCCACTCCGGTATCTTAGACAATCCGAGATTTTAGGCACACCGGGATCGCAGACACATCGGGACTATAGTCACTCCGGGATCTTAGACCCGCCCGTAATTTAGACGGAAATCTAACCATTCCGGGAATTTAGACACTCCGGTAATTTAACCACTTCGAGAATTTAGATACGGCGGGGCTTCATCCACTCCGTTATACTATCCTACCCCAGATTTTAGGCACACCGGGATTTTAGACACATCACGACTACACTCACTCCGGGATTTTAGACCCGCCGGGAATTTAGACACTGAAAATCTAAAAGCATTCCGGAAATTTAGATTCTATTAATTCACCCATTCCAACAATGTAAATACACCTTGTACTGGGGCGCTCCGTGATTATAGACATGCCGGTACTTTAGTCACTTCGAAAAATTACTCACATCGGAATTTTAGCTTTTCCATCACACTAGCCATTCCGAGACATTTCCAACATCACAACCTTAGCTGCGCCGGGATTTTAGCATTTTCTCTGCCCTCCCGTCTCTTACAAAACATACGACTGAAATATTTTCATAACATATAAAAGACAAAAAAAAAATAATTTTATTATCCCAATGCTGTTTCTCGATACTGACGAAAATTGCATCTGAATAATTAAACGTGCATTTCGGTATTACAAAGGATTAAAAGAACCGTAAGTTGCCCACCGATGTTGCGGGGTCGTAATTGCTTCAATCAAGATTACTGTAATACATAAAGGCTCGGAGATACAGTGACTGGAGAGTGATGGCGAGCCTCCATTCTGTTATACTTTACCATGGCCATCACACACTCTGCACTCGTATAATTCTCCACCGTTAACTCGCGCATTTATTAACGTTGTGTTAGTGGCAGAGTCTAACCGGAATTTTATACCTGCGTCACATGTAAATATATCGGGTTTAAAGATCTGACGGAACGTTCTGTGAGTCACACGCCACTGGTTTCTCCACAATCTGGATTATCAGGCAAAGACCGCGTGCTTAACGCCACGCGATACCGAAAAATTTCTCCTCGCGCTCGCCAACTCTCCGGGACGTCTAACTCTTGTTTATGCTGTATTTCTATTTCGACCTTTTAGCGCTAGGACAGCTCCGATTGACTCATCCAACGAACTCTCTCGAAAACAAACAATCGATCATCCCTCAAAGAACTGACGAAAGATGCAAATTCAAGTTTTTTCTTCTTAGTAGGTCGAATGAAAAAAAAAGAAGAAGAAGAATATTTTGAAGGTTTCTCGTCTATTTTTAATCAGAGAAAAATAATCTTTTATTTCTACGGTATTTTCACGTCACCTGAATAATTCCAAGCACTTTTTTTTTACATTTTTATCGCTAAACAATATTGACTCTTATTTTAACGTCATTTTTTAAGTTTAAAATCAATGTTTATAAATTATTTGCTACTAAAAAAAAAATTAGAAGTATATTTTTAAAAAAGCCAAGTGCATTTATTAATTCACATTTTTAACACTCTAATAAAAAAAAAGCATTCTTTTTTTAAATCAAAGTAACTTACACATTTTTTTTTTAAATTTAAATAAAATTCATTTACTTTGTGTACTCTGTGGACGTATTTTTGTAAAAAGAGATTTCGACTCAAATAGGAGATGAAATTATTTCGTAACAGATGCAAACTAAAAAGAAAAATTAAAAGTATATTTTTAAAAAAGCCAAGTGCATTTATTAATTCACATTTTTAACACTCTAATAAAAAAAAAGCATTCTTTTTTTAAATCAAAGTAACTTACATAATTTTTTTTTTAATTTAAATAAAATTCATTTACTTTGTATACTCTGTGGACGTATTTTTGTAAAAAGAGATTTCGTCTCAAATAGGAGACGAAATTATTTCGTAACAGATGCAAAGCGGTGACGTCACGAAAATTCAATGCGTTTCTTCAAGGCAGGATCGAGAAGGCTCTTATACACACCACGACGTTTTTCGTCCCTTCTTCAGGGTCATTCACTGCGCTCTTCAACGTTTGCTATAGTGTGCTATACCGCAAGGGAACACGGGAGACTGATTTACAACAGGAGCCTAAAGAAAACGGTGCGGATTCTCGCAGGTAAAACCAGTCTCTCAGGGGTGTAGGTCAAAACCTCAGCCAGCCGCGTCTCTCTCTCTCTCTCTTTCTCTTTCTCTCTCTCTCTCTCTCTCTCTCCTCGTTAGCCAATCCTGGCGGTCGGTTAAAAATTTTGGCGCACACTGTACAGCAGCTATAGTAATACGTTACTGTATAGCCTGTGCATGCCGAAGCTGTATGGATGCACAAGCGCGATTCAGAAAGAAGAGGATCCCAGCCACAAGGACGCTTATTCACACGCATTCCATGCGGAAAACATGTGACGATCCTTGTTTAAAAAAAAAAGAAAAAAAAAAAAAAAACAACGACTTGAAACAAAATGCAAAAAAGGCAGAACAAAGGATCGAGGACACGCTTTATCTGATGACGCATCTTCTCTCTGTTTTGTCATGAAAATTGATTATCTTTATAGCGATGTTTTCATTACGCTTGGTAATTTTTTTTTAAGTAACTTTTTTTTCTTTTTTGTAATAAGTTCAGAGCGGAACTTAATTTTTTTTTATTTTTATTTCAAGATCTCACTAAAATGGGTTTTTATTTATTTTGATTTTCAAGAAAATTATGTGACGATTTTGTAAAAAAAAAAAAAAAAAAAATTTGGTCACGAAATGCAAAAATACAGGGCAATAGATCGAGGACACTTGTGACGCATATTCTCTTTGTTGTCATGAAAATTGATTTGCATTTACGATACTTTTTATCACACACTTTTTGCTTGATTATTATTTTTAAGTAGAAATAACATCTTTAATTTCGAAAAACAGAAAAATTTAAATACACGTTTTAAAAATAATATTCGAAATATAAAAGTAATTTAGAATGGAACGAACTTAATTTTTTAATTCTAAATTCATTTCACTAAAACATGTTTAAAAAAAAATATATATATATATATATATAAATTAGCGTTTGCGATATTTTTACACTTGGATTAAAAAATACTTTTAAAGCTGCAATAATATTTTTTATTGCTAACCCAACAAACTTCAATAAACTAAAAAGAAAATAAAAATTACTGTAAAGTCTTCTCCACTAAAACTCAATATTTCGTTCTAATTAAAAAAGTATTTTAAAAATGTTGTGATGACAGCATTTTTTTTTTTTCTGTCTATTCACATCGCCAGACGATTCATTGCTCGTTATCACAAGAATGTCTAATTAATTCACGAGTTTTGCATATGACCGAGGACTCGCTGTATATAAATGGCTACCTGTACGTGTACCAAAGTACAAATAATACGGGAGGTTAAAAAAGTGGTGGCCGTGCCGGGCAAGGCCGTTCGGCTCGCTATCGCTCGCTGCCACTGCCGGCTCTTGAAAATTGCGTAATATGAATTGCCGTGCATGTATACAGATTTTCAGTGTGTACATAGATATAAAAAAGCATTTGGGCTTCAACGTGTGGACAAGGTCGTCGACATTTTTTTTTTAAATGTGAAATCTCGACAATAATAATCGTTAAATATGCCGAAGTCTATTTTTAGGTCTGATATCGTTTAAATAACCTTTAAACTTAAATAAACTCAAAAGTCGACTTAAAAATTTAATTAAAAATTAAAAATTAAAAATTAAAAATTAAAAATTAAAAATTAAAAATTAAAAATTAAAAATTAAAAATTAAAAATTAAAAATTAAAAATTAAAAATTAAAAATTAAAAATTAAAAATTAAAAATTAAAAATTAAAAATTAAAAATTAAAAATTAAAAATTAAAAATTAAAAATTAAAAATTAAAAATTAAAAATTAAAAATTAAAAATTAAAAATTAAAAATTAAAAATTAAAAATTAAAAATTAAAAATTAAAAATTAAAAATTAAAAATTAAAAATTAAAAATTAAAAATTAAAAATTAAAAATTAAAAATTAAAAATTAAAAATTAAAAATTAAAAATTAAAAATTAAAAATTAAAAATTAAAAATTAAAAATTAAAAATTAAAAATTAAAAATTAAAAATTAAAAATTAAAAATTAAAAATTAAAAATTAAAAATTAAAAATTAAAAATTAAAAATTAAAAATTAAAAATTAAAAATTAAAAATTAAAAATTAAAAATTAAAAATTAAAAATTAAATTTTTTATTCACTTGAGAAATAAAATAATTGCAGTAACGGTGCTCTTCTCATTCCTCAATCACTCTCTCGCCACGTTTACCTATCACTCTCGCCGTCACTAGACCGAGATCGGGTTTCGCCTCCGCTGCCTTGTGGCGCATGCCGTTTTACCGGCTTTTGCTCCTCGTGTTTCTCGGCATCAGCACCATTTACGGAATATCCAACGCACACTCGCAACTTTACTCTTTGCGTACCGACGCTCTAGTTACAACATATCGAGGCTTTTGACTCGTCCGTACAAACTTGTCACGTGTGTCACCGTTATGTATGCTCCACATAGAAACAAACATTCAATCATCGACGCTGTAATCTTATGATCGTTTTTTTTTCTTTCTTCTTTTACATCGCGTGCATCGTTTTATTTTATAATTCTTAAGAACAAACATAGGGATTCTAAAAACAATAATATTATTTTTATTTAAATTTAATTGAAGCAACAATAATTATATTTTTTTAACAATATTTCTTCGTACGTTATTTTGTAAACAATTGTAAAAACAAATATGAATTCGTATTACAATATTGCGCAACTTCTAAGAAATTAATGCGTGCAGACAATTTATTGCCAACGGTTTCCATCTTCAGGAATATCATCGCAGTCATTTGGAATGACAACGCAGCGCATTTATTGCGTGACAGGAATGTTCGATAAACATGGTGGGAGGGGTGTAGAAAAAAAAAAAAAAAAAAAAAAAAGAAAAAAAATGAGCGCGGAAATTGGACTCGAGGAAATAATAACACAGGCATGATTGTCTTCGGAATCTTTATAGAACGTATATAGGACAATCCAGTTGTATGCAGATTCGTAATTATTCTGTTTTTCATCTCTGGTAACGTGACTTCTTTTTTCTTTTCTTTTTTCTTCAGCTTTAAAAGTATCTCCGACTCATCGAGAGAGGAGACCGGGGCTAGGTGGTTTGCCATTTATTTAAAAAAAAAAAAAAAAAAATCCCAAAAAACTTATAAAATGAAATAATATTTTCATTTGATTATTTTTTGTGTATGATTTCATAAGTGCATGAGTTAACTTCATTGTAATTATTAATATTGTGTCATTTTTTATTATTTTATTTTGTAAACTTTTTTGGTAATTTATTTTTTTATTTAAAAATTCTGAAATTTTATCTCAGAAATTCATAACATTAATTACGATTGAACTTTTTAAATAAAAAATTACCATAAGACTTGAAAAATAAAATAATAATTTTATTTACAATTAGTTGTTTTTTTCTTACTCAACTTATAAACAATTATTTAAAAAAAAATTTATTTATTTATTAGCCATTCTTGCCCACTTTATAAACTATTATTTAACTTAATTATTATTATTAATATTTTATAATTTATCATTCTTTTATATTATACATTTTTTCCTTGTTTATAAAGTGAATTAAATCATAATAAATGTTATGAATTTCTAAAATGAAGAAACAGAGTTATTAAGGGTATTTTAGATTGACGGCTTTATCAATGCTCTTTATACAGAATTGCCGCGGGTTTCGCGTTCTAGATATTGAATATTGCTTTATCTTCACCGATGACGACGACGTCGGCTTCGACATTGCTTTACCGAGAGCGACGCCAACGTACTCCAACACACGAATAAATCCTCGTCTCTCTGTAAATGTCTATATATGTATAAATATATATATATATATATATATATATATTCAAGACTCAATGTTTCGTGTATGTATGAACGTATATCTTAAGTATTATAAGCCACTCGCTATCTCGAGACGCAATGAAGGATCGCGGTTACTCGAGACTCGAGAAAGCAGTCGTTTGGGACGTTACTGCACGCTGGATTAATATATACTATGTATATAAACGTGATGCATTGCTATAACGTGAACGCCAACGCTGTCGAGAATGCGGAATTCTCTTCTCGTCATTGCCAATATCATTGTGTCGGATATAACGAAGACCGGGGTCGGTTGCATCAGGGCCAAGTAGCTTAAAAAGTGCAATATTTGTAACGTAAAAAGTCAAATGTCTTTTTTTTTTTTAAAGGAAAAATATAGTCGATTTTAAATGCCATTTAATTGAAGACAAATTAGTGAAAAAAAAGTTGCTTTAAGTTTAATCAAATTACAAAAGTAAGCAAAAGTTACTTTTTTTTTTGGTTAAGGCGCATTTTTTTTCTAATAAACCGAAGTTCAAAATTTAAATTGTTGAAAGAGGAAATACTAGGTTTTGAAATAATAATAAATATAAATAAAAAAATTACAATTTTTTTGCAATACTTTTTCAAATTTAAAAAATACATCGATCGATAATTTATTTTTTTTAATTGCAGATAATTAGAAATGTGTAATAAAAAAAATTAGTGCTTTTTCGAGTTATGTCGATTGTATAAAAAATTTCGGACCCAATCGGAAGACCCAGATCGAAACCAGGTGGAAAGCCCCATATACTCATAGGATGAAACAAGATTATATGAAAAAGAAAAAACTTTCCCATTACACGTAATTTTTTTTCACGCTCTTTTTTATTTTCTTTATTAAATGCGCAACTTTATGAATTCCCCTATATATTTCTTTTTTGCTGTTTTCCAGAAGGTAACAACTTGCCATCACAGTGCTTCGCTTATCTCAGCGTTAAATCGCAGTGTCAATTTGCACAAGCGAGATATTTCATGAGTAAACTCGTGCCAGCATGTCACGAAGTCGCTTGTACGATGTATAACACCACATAATAATAATAATAAATTCCCGTGAAGAGTTGTCCTGAACTCGTTTTTCCTCTCCGATCGCTAGCGGTGCGTCTGGATATCTCGTTTCCGTGCAATATCAATTTGGCGGCCCTCGGGAGAGCGAAACCGAGCTCGCTCGACTTTTCCAAATGAAAAAGGCTATTACAGCGAGAGCAAAAGACTTAGCATACGGTGCATTCCACCTTCAATCTCCTGAGTATATTTTTTTTAATATTCTTACAGCTAAAAAGAGCACCTGTGATTTTTATTAGATTTTTGTTACACGTCGTTTTTTTATTAAAAAAAAAAATAGTCAATCAAAAAAAAATGCCAACTTCAATATTTCGACATAAATCATTTTCACCTTATTAAAAAAATGTACTGAAAATTTGTTGGAAGTGAGAAAATGGAGAAAATAAAAATTTAATGATAATCACAGATGTTAATTTCAGTGTTAAGAATATTAATTAAAATATTCGAAAAATTCAGGAGGGTCGAGTTTGATATGTGAATTAACGTGAAATGCCCCATATATATTGCGACACTATCTGGCCTCTCGCAGAATTCAATATCGACAGTCGGCTCCAATTCCATAAGCAGAGAGTCTCGACTCATTTTCAACTCTCTTATCGCTTCTCAACATTTATTTCCACCCTTAAAAAAGAAAAAAAGCACACTATGTAGAACAGCTTGATGGCAGTAAAATACATATTTATTCTGTAATATTAGTAGCCCGGTAACCGAGTATCGGAAGTTCTTTGGTCCCGGAAGTCTTGACTCGTGTTAACGAGCCATCTCCCCTATCCTCTTATGTTATGCCCATTTTGTATATTTATATTTAATGCTCAATGTATATCCGAGACGTCGTTTCTCTTTCTCTCGGACTTTTACTGGCTCCTCTCGTTTGAGTTGATGCAAAATCTTTCTGCGACCTTACTTGATACGTGAAATTCGATATATATATTCTCGGTTAACGACGCGAAAATAATCTGCTACCAGACACTTCAATTAGTGCATGTAGAAATGCAATATTGGCTCAGTGCTCGAGGCTATTTTTTTAGACGATATTATTCGAGTGCAATCGATGGACATTTTTTTTCATATAGTTTGAGAAAGTTACGAAGATTAGAGAAATTAGGAATTTTTTCTTTACAGGATTATTTGGTTTGCAACGAAAATTGTTTCGCAGCAATGACTTTTGTTTTGAGACAAAAAGTTCTGGTTTGAAAAGAAAAAAGAAACAAATTTATTTGTGAACTGATAGTTTAGTTTCGAAACAAAAAAATCTGTGGAAAAAGTTCTGCAAAAAGATGTGTAAAACGAAATCCACGAAACACACCATCCACCCAATTATGAAGATGATACCATCGAGAGTAACTGTCCTTAAAGGCATTACTATCAAGAATCCTCAGTCTCTTAAATGCCAATATCAATTGTTCCAATCCCAAGAATCGTCTGAAAACCCGTGACGCAACAAAGCATCGAAGCTAATAATTTACCGTATTACCATTCAGCATTGCTTTCACGCAAGCTGAGTACAACACGTTTGTGAGAAGCGTCCCGATCATTGAGTCGGATGGCGACTAGAGTTGTATACAAAACGTTGACAATTAACGGGTGTGGCCTTTTCTATTTCTCTCACTCACACAGAGTAAAACGCGCGAAAAGCCGCGGAAACCGATCTTCGACCACACGAGACATTGAGTGAGTTGGGTATTTGCCCGACACGTTAGGAGACCCGATGACGTTTATATCAGCGGGGCTTGCTTCGACAGTCGCTGCACTCCCTCGCGTATTTCATCAAGTCAATGTATGAATTATTCATAGAATCGTGAAAGAACTTATAACGTTGAAAGGTAGTCGGTGGTTTCCGCGGTGAAAATTTTAGCCATTGCGTTTTCCCCACCGCATCGCCAATGAGAGTGACTCAAACGCATTCCAAAATTCTGACTAAACCTTCACTCGGTGGGGTTTCTACTTTGTCTATATTTATGCTTGAGAGAATTGCCCTCTGGTTGAGATCTGCCAAGTATTCGCGAACGCTGAAGTCAAGGAGTCTCGATTTCGTTGCGGAAGGAAATTATACATTGGAATATATCGTTATACTCGCACTTTTATCGGATGTCACAGACGTAAGAAGCATGAGAGGAGGGATGACGTCACAGATTCGAAGTTTTATACTCTGGCTTAACACGTGGTATACATATCTCGTTGGAGCTTCACTCTGTTATACTTGAACGTCGTGTGTATAGTCTTAGTCTTGGTAGGGAGTTACTCGTTATCGAGTCGTTACACTCGATGAAAGAACAGCGACGAACATAACACTGAGATTGAGTATACGTGTGGTGTGTCTATATGCTTTTCGTTGAGTTGCTCTCGCACATCACATCTGGTTACTGTATATCTGAAGCTCCGCGATCAGTTAGTAGGACAGTTAAAATTTTTAGTGTGGGATGCAGTAATAACAGTTTTAATGCACCTTACTGCGAGAGGGTTCATAGTTTAGCTAAAAATATATCTAAATTCAGCTGAAATTCTATTGAGTAGATACAATTACTTTTGTATAAGAAGCCAATTAATGATTATCTATGCTCGGATTTGTGTAATATCCATGGAAACGCGTTTTTACCTTATTCAGACCTGCACGGCTGTGTCGCTTGCGAGAAACGCTCGTCCCCGTGGCCACCTAGCGGCGGCGCTGCGAACCTTCCTACTTCAAAAACACTCCCTGACTTCTAATTCGTACTTACATGACTCTATCGCGTCCTCTCCATTCTCGAAACCAAATCTTCATAGAAAAAAGGAAATTCTCTAGATTTCTAGTACATATTCGATATTTTGGGAAGAGAAAAGGAGAAAGAGAATGAGACCGGAAGAGGATCGTAAAGCTTCTGAAGACTTTTCTCGAGAGCTATCGATATACCCGCATCCTTTCGCCGTGCATTATTGTCACGTGTTCCTTTTGCGTGCTGCTGTGGTAATATCCTCGGAACGCACGCGTACCACCTGCGCCTTATCGAAGCGAAACACGGAGGCACGAGAGAGAGAGAGGAAGAAAAAGAGCTGCGGTTTCTAAGGTTTGCGAGAGGCGTTCAAAGGATCGCTTCCCACAGACTCGCTTCGATATATGTATACTAAACGTTTCTCAATCGTATAACATTACACCGCAATGACATCCTCACGAAAATACGAGATAATGCGTCGAATAACAAAGGTTGAGTGCATCTCAGAAATAGTATTTAACTCGAAACTGAATATTCATTCGGTTGACGATCGTCGGAGACACACTCGAAACGCACGTCTGCTGATCTAATTCACTCGCATATGCTTCTGTTTCTACTCTCTATCGTGATTCATCGGATCTCATTACCTCGCAGCATTCTCGTAGTGGCAGACATGCCTCTCGCGTTACTGTCGCCATGGAAAAAAAAAAAAACAGAAAAAGAGACAGCAAGATAAACGAGGTCTAGGGTCCTTTGTCGTGCTAATACTATTTTAGATGGCATTGTGATGTGACTACTGATGATGCTTCGCACTAATTATAAAAATTTTTAAAAATCTGAAAAAGGGATTAAAGAAAATAAATCAATAAACGTTTATACGAAATTTTTTTTGAGACTTTGAGTTTTTGGGTTGAAAAATCATATCAATTGACCTCCATAATTTGAAAACCAGATATCAAGCTGAAATTTATAACACATTTTGAAAAGTAACTAATCACAAATTAAGCTTCTTGAGAAAGCCAAATTTGGTAAAGGTACTTCCAGACAAAGACAGAACTATCGCAATGTAATCATCAGGTTTTTTTTTTTTTTTAATATTCAAGAATACTTGGGTATTAAAATATTTGTAATATGTCTGATAAAAAAAAGAAAAGAAGTGATTATAAGTTGAATTTGAAGATCTCTCGATTGTTCAGTTATGCGACTGACGAGAGGAAGTCAACGGTTCGATATTGTGCGCCCATGTCCGTTCTCCACGTAGTCTCGAAGGTTATTCTGGTCGAGCGTCTGGAACTGTCAACGTATCCCGGCTGCATAGCACACACATACCTTAAAGCATCTCTATAACTGAAAAAAATACAAGCGTTACGCTTCTCCACCATGATCGCTCGAGCTTCTTTGATTTCTTTTCTTCCTCTTTCTATCTTGTTACGCCCTAATGTCTGTCTGCGTGTGTGTGTGTGTGTCATTTTTTTTCTCCTCACTTTCTCAATTCTCAATGCCCAGGCTAAACTCGGTGACTAAAAAATTTAAATTTGTAAATCTATATAATTTAAAAAAATATAAATTTCGAAATTTATATAAATTATAAAAATTTTAATTTAGAAATTTATATAAATTATAAAAATTTTAATTTAGAAATTTATATGAACTTAGAAAACTTAAATTTAGAAATTTATATAAGTTTGAAAAATTTATACTTAAAAATTTGTATGAATTAAAAAACAAATTTATTTAGCAATCTATATCATTTAAAAAAAAATTTAATTTAGAAATTTATATAAATTATGAAAATTTAAATTTAGAAATTTATATGAATTTAGAAAACTTACATTTAGAAATTTATATAAATTTGAAAAATTTATACTTAAAAATTTGTATGAATTTAAAAAACTTAAATTTAGAAATTTGTATAAATTTGAAAAATGTGTACTTAAAAATTTGTATGAATTAAAAAAAAAAATTATTTAGCAATCTATATCATTTAAAAAAATTTAAATTTAGAAATTTATATAAATTATGAAAATTTTAATTTAGAAATTTAAATGAATTTAAAAAACTTAAATTTAGAAATTTGTATAAATTTGAAAAATGTATACTTAAAAATATACATGAATTTAAAAAAAATGTTATTTAGCAATCTATATCATTTTAAAAAAATTTAAATTTAGTAATTTATATGAATTTAAAAAACTAAAATTTAGAAATTTGAATAAATTTGAAAAATGTATATTTAAAAATTTATATGAATTAAAAAAAAAATTATTTAACACAATCAATATCATTTTTAAAAAATTTAAATTAGAAACTTATATATATATTAAAGCATCTCTATAACTGAAAAAAATACAAACGTTACGCTTCTCCACCATGATCGCTCGAGCTTCTTTGATTTCTTTTCTTCCTCTTTCTACCTTGTTACGCCCTAATGTCTGTCTGTGTGTGTGTGTGTGATTTTTTTTCTCCTCGCTTTCTCAATTCTCAATGCCCAGGCTAAACTCGTTGGCTGCAAGCATGTTGATTATGCCCTCACGTTCTAAGCCAAATTCCTAAGTCATATTCTCTGCCCCTCGCAGCAATAGCATTGCATTGTATTCTTGGAACAGGAAACGGGATGCCACTCTCTCGCTGTCAACTCGATGAATCTTTCGGGGAATCCCCACTCTTGAGTCGAAGATTGATAGCCAACAGATTCTCAGAGATTTTATGACTCTTATCAAAAACTCTTTGCTTTTCTCATCTCATCTTTTTCTCCGTCTACAAATTATTATTTTTATTTATATTCGAAAAAATTATATTCTATCAATTTTCTATCAACAATAATTAATATTTTTCAATTTTAAGACAACAAAAAATTGTGAACTAACGATTTTTTTTATTTATTTTTTTTTTAATTGGGAATTTGTAAATTTAAAAAAAAATCTATCAAATCTGTTTAATGAATTTAAGAAATTTTCACCTCTTCTAGAATTTGGAGGTTTTTTTTTGTATATAATGAAAAAAAAAAAAAAAAGACTCGAAGGTCTTTCTGTTAAAATGTTGTTTTATGGCAGAACTCAGAATTCCCTTCATTGACAAGCTGAGGTGTCGTCGATGTCGCCAGGAGAGGTGACGTCTTTACGACACTGCATACATTGAGTATATGCAAAGAAACTCACAGTCTCTCTTTTCTTCCAAAGCCATAAACTTGTCCAGCTTCGATGCACATCGTGGATAAGGTCGTGAAGATTGTCAACCAGCACTTGTACGACGTATATATATATATATATATGCATTCACCAATGGCTCTTCCTCGTTTTCTCCATTTCTGTCAACGCTCCCAGTTTCCAGTTCTATAAATGCCCGGATAACACTGAGAACTTTCAGGGAATACTATTTCTATAGTCCCGCATACAAGACTTTGTAAACAGAAAAAAAAAATGCATTAAGAATCGTGTAATTTTGACAGAAAGATTGTGTCCATAAAAACGTGTTAATATTTTTCTGGTTAGTTCTTCGACAAAAAAAAAAAGTAGAAAAATAATTTATTAAAAATGATGTATTTTCATTTTATAGAATATTTTTTTTTTTTTTTCATTTTTACAGAAAAATATTTGTCGCTCCATTTCATAATATGTTTTATCTCTCATTTTTGCAGAAAAAAAAATCGTTTTCATTTTATATGATTATTTTTAATCTGTAAAAGATTTTTAATACTTTAAAAATTGAACAAAAATGTTGGTAAAATATTCTTAAAATCCTGTCAAAGACAACAATATTTGTTACTTCGAAAACTGGCAATCAAATATTTTATAACATTTTTAAAAAATTATTGATATTAAATAAAAATATCAAGCTAATTTTTTTGTTCACAACTTTTTAACAACCACTTCCGGTTCCAAGGGTTATAAAAAATTGGGCGAAAGAGCGGAAGTTTTTTAGAGTGTAGAAGCGTCGGGGATGCTCCGGAGTAAAGATACCGCGACTGTGATGAAAGAAAAGCAGAATATATATTCTCTTTCTACGTTTCTCTTCGGTTCTCAAAGATCTCAGAACGGATGCAAGAGCCACGCGGTTTATTTACGCGCAGCGTCCGCAAAACGTACCCAGCCACGTCTTTGTCGTCCTCTTGTCTCGAGTCAGGTACACGTATGTACATACGTACATATATATATGGGGCATTCCACCTGATTTCGGCCTGAGTCTGACTCTTCCGATTGAGTCCTCAATTTTTTATGTGATTCACATAACTCCAAAAAACACTAATTTAAAAAAAAAACTATTTTTACACAATTTTTAATTATCTACGATTTTTTAAAACGAATTATCGAACGACACGTTTTTAAAATATGGAAAATGGTTGAAAAACCTTTTTTTCGAAAATAATCTTTTTTGATTTTTTTTTTTGGCCTTTTTTTCACAACAACAAACAGGGAATTAATTGAAAAATATAGTAAATTTTCGATGAGCATTTTTTAACATTTTTTATTATGTACGTAAAAAATCGTACATGGTTAAAAATGTGTAAATTTTTTTTTTTTTTAAATTAGTACTTTTTTGAGTTATGTAAATTATATAAAAAAAATTGCGGACCCAATCGAAAGGGTCAAGGGTCAGACCCAGGTCGAAACCAGGTGGAATGCCCCATATAAACACGTATGTGCGAATATGTACGCAGAGGGAGGTTGATGAAAACGGGCGGTAAAGGCGCGCGCGTGCTGGTACGTCCGGTGTGGCCGCATATAGAACATCCGCTATATACAAGCGAACGTCTTTTACACCCACGAACGGCAGACTGTCAGGCAGTCATCGCTGGTGCGTATCCTGCACACGTGGGTATATAATATATACATATGAGACATTCTCCGTCAATTAAAAAAAAAAGAAAAAACATTAAATTAAATTTGGACGGTGAAATAATTTTTTTTTATTTTATTTTTCATTTTTTAAAAAAACTATTTCATTTTTGCAATTTAATTTAATGTGTTTGTTTTAAAATAAGTTTGTAAATTTAAATTTTTTAATTTTTTATACAATTATAAATCTACATTATTTCTTATGTTAAAATGAAATTAATAAATACAATGAATTTTCATTATAATTTCAGTTGGAATAGTCTGGGTAATACATTTTTATGAATTCCAAATGTTATTTTTGCAAATATTGGTTAAATTTTATTTTTGTTTGTTCAAAAATATTTATTATAAAGAACTAAAATTATAATGTAATTTCATTGTATGTATCAATTTAATTTTAACATAAATGAAAAATTTAGAAATTCATATCAATTTTATAAATTTAAGTTTAGAAATTTATATAAATTTAAAAAATTTAGATTTAGACATTTATATGAATTTAAAAAATTAAAATTTAGGAATTTATATGAATTTAAAAAGTTTAAATTTAGAAATTTATATAATTAAAAAAATTAAAATTTTGAAATTTATATAAATTTAAAAAGTTTAAATTTAGAAATTTATATGAATTCAAAAAATTAAAATTTTGAAATTTATATGAATTTTAAAAAATTTTAATTTATAAATTTATATGAATTTAAAAAATTTAAATCTAGAAATTTATATGAATTTAAAAAATTAAAATTTAGAAATTTATATGAATTTAAAAAATTTTAATCTAGAAATTTATATGAATTTAAAAAATCTAAATTTAGAAATTTATATAAATTAAAAAAATTTAAATTAAAAAATTTATACGAATTAAAAAAAATTTATTTAGCAATCTATATCATTAAAAAAAATAAAAATCAGAAACTTATATACATTTTAAAAAAATCAAATTTAGAAATTTATTTTTAAGTGTTAAAAAAAAAAAATTCATTATTGCAATGAAACACCTGAGATGCCTTGCGCGTACGAGGGCATTCTCGTGACGAGTTGACTCGACGTGCGTGTGACTGACGCGCGTAACACACGTTGCGGTACGCATTGCAAGAATAGAGACGAAGGAAGAAAAAGGAAGGTGAGCTTTTGTGACGGAAGGAGTTTCACAGAGCCGATCCAAGTCAGCCAGTCAGCAGGCCATCGGCTAAACTTGAGTTCCGTCAGGATATACAGCAAAAGAGAGAGAGAGAGAGAGAAAGAGAGAGAGACGATTCCGTACGTAATACAGTGCAATGCAGTAGGCGATATAATACTATAGAGGCGTGAAGAAAGAGAGTCGAGGCGTTGATCACTACCGAGTAGCCGTGTACGGCACGAGCACTCGAACCCCGATAAGGACGCAGGCACGCCTCCGTAATTCACGACGCGAAGCTACGAGTAGCACGGTAATTATACCCACCGATGCATATGCAACAGAACTGTCGCTACTCCTCTGCATAACGTTATTTACTTTTTAGGTATTCCGATATTTTTTTTATTTATTTTTTTTTTCTCTTCTTTTTCTGCGACCAGACAGTTGGCGCAATTCTTATATCCTGTAAAATCTACCTTCGGTGTAATTACTATTTTTATTGCTATTCGGAATTTTAATAAAATTGCTTTAAATTTTATTTATTACAGACTAATTTGAAATTTCTTAATTCGCAGTTTTGAAGTTGGACATGTTTTTTTTAAATTTAACCTCTAGATTTTTATAGGCTTAAGCAAAGAATATATATTTCAAATTAAATTTTTAATCTTTTGAAAAAATTGCCACATTATTAATATTTTTTTAAACGTCACAATTGTTTGTTTTTCTATAAATAATTTTATGTTTTTTTTACGAATAGGTAAAATTTTAAATTGACACATTTTTCCTACTCATAAAAAAAACATTAAAAAATGGATATGAAATCATTTATAGAAAAACAAACAATTGTTTTTTAAACATTAACATTTTTTTTGTTTCAAATTTAAAATTTTTCCTACTCATAAAAATTTGTCAATTTTAAATTTTTCCTACTAATAAAAATTTGTCAATTTTAAATTTTTCCTACTAATAAAAATTTGTCAATTTTAAATTTTTCCTACTCATAAAAATTTGTGAATTTTAAATTTTTTCTACTCATAAAAATTTGTCAATTTTAAATCATTCCTACTCATAAAAATTTGTCAATTTTAAATTTTTTCTACTCATAAAAATTTGTCAATTTTAAATCTTTCCTACTCATAAAAATTTGTCAATTTTAAATTTTTTCTACTCATAAAAATTTGTCAATTTTGAATGTTTCCTACTAATAAAAATTTGTCAATTTTAAATGTTTCCTACTCATAAAAATTTGTCAGTTTTAAATCTTTCCTACTCATAAAAATTTGTCAATTTTAAATTTTTCCTACTCATAAAAATTTATCAATTTTTAATTTTTCCTACTAATAAAAATTTGTCAATTTTGAATCTTTCCTACTCATAAAAATTTGTCAATTTTAAATCTTTCCTACTAATAAAAATTTGTCAATTTTAAATTTCTCCTACTCATAAAAATTTGTCAATTTTAAATCTTTCCTACTCATAAAAATTTGTCAATTTTTAATTTTTCCTACTAATAAAAATTTGTCAATTTTAAATCTTTCCTACTAATAAAAATTTGTCAATTTTAAATCATTCCTACTCATAAAAAAAACATGAAAAAATGGATATCAAATCATTTATAGAAAAACAAACATAATGTTTTTCAAACATTATGTTCCTTTTTATGAGTAGGAAAACAAACAAATGTGACGTTTAAAAAAAAATGTTAATCTTCAAAAAAAAATTCTTTAATGTCACTTCGAGACACGAAAATAGCATACGATTTGTATAGTCTGAACGATAGTAAAAGGATCATCAAATTTTTGCAACGCTGCAGGTACACCGACGCCGACGACTTGAAGAAAAAGAAGAAGAAGAAAAAGAAAATGATGAAGATGAAGAAGAAGAAAAGAAGAAGAAAGCCATGGGTGCAGTTTAGTCGCTCAATTAGTGGATTTTCTCGAGAGGACGACGCGGCGTCTGTCTGCTCTTCGCGTCCGACGCCCTCGAGCGTCGTCGTCGCACGTTCCCGAGACTGGACTTGCATCCATGCACCAGCAGAACCAGAGTATATTCGTTCAGCCCTGAAGCCGACTCACGAAAGAAGAATAAGAAGCAGAGAAGAGAAGATTTAAAAAATAACAAAAAAAATAAAAGAAAAAAAAATAAGGGAAGAAAGGAAAGAAAGATGGAAGGAATAAATGAGAAGCGGTTGCCAGCCACATGCCATACCGACGACCTCGAGAGGATAGCTTTTGCTCTCTCTTTCTCTCTCTCTTTCTCGCTCTCTCATTCTGGACGGCACTCTGGAAATTTCGCACGAGCAAGTGTCACGCGATACGATAACGCCGCGCTTATACTTCTCCTCTCGTAGCAGCCTCTTCTCTTTGCTTCACCAGACGCGAATATATATTATAGCGCTTATATCCTTTCGCTTTCGTTATCATATAAGAGAGAGGCAAGATCGTCTCTGGGATGCAGTTTGCTCGGCCTTAAAAAAAAAGAAGAAAAAAAAAATCCAGTAGCTAATGCGTTTAGTAACTTCTCCATACACACTGTCAGCAGTCTCTTATTTTCTTGAGAAATTACGTATTGACAGATGCAGTAGATTTTTTTTTGAATGATTATTGCAAATGAATTGCATAAATTAATAATTATTGCAAGTAAAATGTCCAAATTACTAGTTATTGTAATTTTAATCAATTTAGTTATGATATTAAAATAAATTAAATCGATTTAAAAAAGCTATGTAATTAACTAAATTAAAACATATTTTCAATACACACTAAAGCAAAAGTAATTTTTTTGGTACATTTGACGAAAAGTTGGTAGTTTCATTTTTTTTTGTTTCATTTTACAAATATTAATTTATTGCAAATAAATTATTGCCATTAAAAATGATTGTTGATTGAAATTTAGAGTCAAATTTTTGTTTATTTAACTAAAACTTCTTTTTTTTTACCGAAGTGGAAAATTCTTTTTTTTTACTTTTGACGAAAAGTTCTTAGTTACATTTTTTTGTTTCATTTTACAAATAAATTATTGCGATTAAAAATGATTGTTGATTGAAATTGAGAGTTAAATTTTTGTTTATTTAAATAAAACTTCTTTTTTTTATTCACCAAAGTGCAAAATTCTTTTTTTTTTAAATGCGAATTGCTCTGAAATGTATTTTTACGTCATAATTAGTACTCGAAGATGCTTCTGCAGTTTCCGATGCATCTATTTGCTCTTCTGCAGCAACGTCACGGTTTTTTGAAGTATATCCGGTGCAACGGGAGTTACAAGCAACATTAGAGAATGGGAAAGAGACAGAGATGCTATACGGAGTACGGAAATAGGATACCGGGAATGAAACCATACTGAGAATGCCCTGCTGATGATGATGATGATGATGGGAAATAACTCCCACGGGGTGTCTTTTAACGAGAAAACCGGGAGAGCACATTTTGATCCATTATTTGCAAATAGATGCAAGTCAAATTGCTCGATTTATATGCCCATAAATTGCAGATGTAACTGGTCAAAAAAGCTTTGAAAAGCTGTTAAAAAAATCAAAAGTACTTTTAGAAAGTACGATGAAGAATTAAAAGACCGTCAATCAAAATTCATTCCAAGCAAAATAAAATTCCAGACAAAGATTTTTGTATTTTATGGAAATTTTTGATACATTTTTTAGATTGGAATTTGAAGGAGCAAAAAATTTCGCATTTTTACCTTCTTTTTTTGTATAAATTAAAAATGACAATAAAAAAAGGCTAATTTTACAAATTTTTCTTTGTACAATTAAAAGTTCTTCAATTTTCCATATTAAATTAGAAGTGACAACAAAAATTACCTACATTTGTACATTTTTTTTGTCAAAATAGAAATGGTAAAGAAAAAATGACAAATATTTGTTTCATAAAAATGACATAAAAATATCTCGTAAAATAAAAGCGAACAAAAATTCTAAAGAATTTTCTTTAATTTTTTTTATAAAACTTGAAATAGCAAAAAAAAATGTGTGTCAAATAAACAAAAAAAACTGTGGACAGAAACTTTATTTTGAAACCACACAAATTTCAATTAATTTTTTCTTCATCCTAACTATTTTTATTAGCCACAAATAAAATGACGCTCCGTTTGTGGAGTTTTATGAAACGTCTTTGAACGTTCTCGAATCCATCTTGATCCTAAAAATAAATCGATATAGTTACCGACCGTAATTAGGGAAGCAGCTCGAACAGTCTCCTAATTACGGAGTAAACTTAAGTTCGACCCAAGTTCTACCAGTGCAGCTATATCGGAAGGCATACGCCGTAAGCGGGCTTTGCGAAGCTAGCAAAAGCTCTCTCGTGTCTGTCGATCAGCGAGAAAGAGCGTCAGCAGCATCAGAATCGTCGGGTTGTTCATCCCGTGCGAAATGATCTTAACGAGTTGAAACAACTTTAATTAAGCTGCATTACAGCTGGAGAGAGAGAGAGAGAGAGAGAGAGAGAGAAAGAGAGCGAGAGAGAGTGTATATAATGTTGAACTTTGTCTATTGCCAAGAGTATGTAGACTGCTATATGGTATAAGCAAAGCGTTGCGAATGGTTACACACAAATAGGCGATGGGCGTGGGTGGGGTCAATAATGCTGCGTTTTATCCCTCGTCAACTTGCTCTCCACACCATCCAATGATTTTAATGAAACCACGCACTGTATCGCGTGTTCAACGTCAAAGACCCTCACGGACCACCTCAAAGTATTTTCCAATTAATAATGCAAAAGCAATGGTTAAAACCGTTTTTTTTTTGTAGCTCGTTATTTTGAAACATAATTATTGTATGACATTTAATTACGTTAATTTTGCTGTAAAAAAAAATGAGAGCGACGACCAAAGTTTTGTAATTTAATTTTGGAGATTTTACTTTCGTGCTGAATTTATGAATGGAAAAAATAAGGGAAAGATAGTTCACAAAAATGTTAATAAAGTAGCCGAAAATATTTTTTGAAATCGAAAACCAACATTTTTGTTGATATAGTATTTTTTTTTTGTGGTATACTTTTTAAATATTTTCTAGCAAAAAAATACACAATACCATTTTTTTTTTGAGCTGTGCGTCAATTTGAGATCTACAAAACTGTTTGGGAGTTATGATTTTTTTAAATTACTTTTTAACTTGTATGTAAAAAATTAATACGTCAAAAGGATCGTTAAATCTATTTTACTCGTTATTATAGTGCAATCAGTTGCTCTGATGAGTCATATTAAATCACCCTGACTTGGTTGTAATAAAAAAAAATGAAAGTGAAGACCTTTTTTTATTTCTTGCTCTGTTTACTCGGGGTTATATCACTTCATTCATAAGTGAAAGAATTTTATTTTGTAAGAAATAACTTTTTTTTTTCGTCATAAAATATATCATTCGATTTAGGAGTTAAAAATATTTTATCAAAAATTAAAAAAGTATTTCTCTTCAGAATCGTATTCGCGACGCAAAAAAATAGTAATTTTTTGTTCTATCAAAATAAATTTAAAAAAACGTACATAATTCTCAAGTCGAATAATGATTACTTTGCAATAAAATACTTCCTCCGACAATAATAAATTTCACATCAAAGTCAATAAATAAAAAAACGAATCTTCGATTTCTTAAGCAAAATCTTCCAATGTACGCACATTTTTTTGCCGCCATTTAACAAATTTATTCTATTAGCTCTTCTGTAATAAAAATCTAAAATTATCTAAATAAAAATCTTATTGCACGGAAGTCAGAGTACATATTTTACAAAGAAAAAATAAAACCAGAATCATTCGTATTATCAATGAACTCTTTATCGCTTATCGTCATGAATGTTTATGTCTGAAAATATTTTTCTAGCATCGTACATCAACTCCACTTCCGGCTGTTCTCAAATATATGCTATTATCACCAATCCGTCATATACCACGAATCGATTAGATGCTCTAACTCGTCAACTGCTTATCTACTTTTACGTTTATACATTGTACAGTCTGATATCGCTGCATTCGATCCAACTAACTTCACCTGCTTACCTGGTATCCATTATTATTATTATTATTGATATTATTATTATTTTTATTTTTATTTTTACACTAAATTCCCGACCGGCCCAGTAGGGCTCCAACTATTATTATTATTATTAGTATTATTATTATTATTATTACTGCATGAAGGGTTAATTCATATTGGTATTACTGATATGTAATGTTAGCAATCAATACGACTCGGCTTCAAAGTAAATCGTGTACGTTGATGCAAAAGCTCTACAGTACAACCTCAATTTTTGGGACTGCGAAGGACTAGTCATAATTCTTGCAATAATCGAGGTTGCGCAGTGACGCTAATGGAGATTCTGCGCACCCGGTGCGCTAGCTTGATTGGTCCAATGCTTCCCCCACCATACGTCGTATTAGGAACATAGTGGGGGCCACTGAACGGGCATTGGACGTCTCTTAAATCGAGATTCTACTGTAGAGTGTGCGCGGCCGATGATCGTGCGCTGGAACGAGACGAGCCGGGACTCTCGAATTGCATCTCTCGCCTCGAGTTTCGTCCGAGACGTGGGCCCGGTAATTCAAGGCTCTTTTGCGATTAAGTCAACGGGACTTTTGTTTCGCCGAGGGAGTCAAGAATCGATCGAACGCTTCGAGCAAAGAGTATATATATAGGACTTGATAATCGCGATTCTCCATTGAAATCATCTTGGGTTTAAATGTATACTATGTACCGTATATAGTGTCGAATATCGAGGGAAGACTATGAATAATGAAAATTCAATAATTGACTTTTTGGCAATTTTGAATTTTAAACTACGATAGAATTTTTTTTTTGGGAAATTAAAAGTGACCGATAAAAATGTGTACATTTGTTTTTTTTTGTGTATTTCTGGTTGAGCAAAGTAGTAAAATAATTAGTTATACATTTTTTCTTTTACATTCATTTTACGAAATGTATATTTTTTTTTGTGATTTTAACGAAAATATAATAATTCTGGTTATAATTATCAAATAAATTGGAAATTATTATTATCATAATTTTGGTAGAGTGTATTTTGTGAAATACTTGTAAATTGTATACAGCATACTAATAATAATTTTTTTTTCTTTTCACAGACTGCAAATTATTTTCGAAATACTTTTTTTTGCGACAATAAATAAATCGTAAAATGAAACTACTTTTTTCAATTTTTTAAAAATCAAACAGGTAAAAAAAATTCAAAATTTGTAAATAAAAAAAATTCTATTTTCGAGTTTAAAAAAACGCTACTTCCTTTTACAATATATTTGTCGTCATGTTCCCAAAAAAAAAATATCAAACCTGCCATCTTTTTTTTTCACATCCATCGTTCTTTTTATCGCTCATTCAAAAAAATCATCACTCTTTAAAAAAATATTTCTCAAAGTAGAATTCTTTTTAGCTCAAGAAAAAAATCGCCTATTTTGATATTACAATACATTATTTGTTTGACTGTGCTTCGAGCTATTTATCAAAATACAAAAAATACAAAAATCTGTTTAACTTTGAATTTACATTTAGAAAAATATGTGGGTGATGCAGAGTACACATTCCACCGTCCTTCTGGTCACGTTCACCAAATAAATAAAAGTACCAAGTCTACATCCTCGAGACGAAAAAAAAAGAAAAAAAAAAAAAAAAAAAAAAATATTGTAGACGTCGTTTATGACACCGATCGACGAGAGATTACAGCGATAGGCGATCGATCGGTCTCTGAACGGCGGAGCAATGTACGTGTACTGTACTGTAGTGTGTGCACGAGCCGGCTAAACGAGCGCAAAGGGGAAAGGGACAGTAGCCCCCGGAGCGGAATGACCGAAACCGGTCTTCTTCTTCTTCTTCTTCTTCTTCATCCTCCTCCTCATCTACCTCTTTGCTTCTTCGGCACGATCGTCTATCATGCAACGCGCCCGTGTACTTATATCCTACAATTTTTATTTTTCTTTTCCTGTTTTTTTTTTTTTTTTTTTTCTTTTCAAAATCCTCATCTCGTTCCTCTGCTTTATATACCCAGCATGCCGACGAGAACCGAGTCGAATGCACTTTCTTCGTATCCTTTCAATTCCTGAGAATGCAGTTTCATGCACCAGAGAATTTATAACAAGGTCAATGTACGATAAACAGGAGTTTTCGATATTTGCAATGGAAACATATTTTTCGAATCATTCAATTCATTTATATGGAACTAAATATTTTTGGCACTATTTTTGAGAATTGACTTACAAGCTTCATGTAAAATACAACGAAGAGTAATTTTTTCAATTTCGAAAATTTGGATACCCTTGAAAATAATTAAATAATTAATTAACATACAGATATTACGTTGCGTTGATTAATAATCGAAATTGAAAAATTACTCTTCGTTGTATTTTGCATAAAGCTTGTAAGTTAATTCTCTAAAATAGTGCCAAAAATATTTGTTCCATATAAATGAATCGACTCAACTGGATCTTGACAAAAAAAAATGCATTATATTTTATATTAACAATGCTAACATTTCTTCAGAATTTCTTTTTTTTAAATTTTGACATAATTGAACCCTTCATTTATTTATTATTTTTTTTTCTTACGAAAAGAATAAAACGAAATTGTATTTTTATTGCAGGTATGGCGACCGCAGGTATCGAAGTTCGTGAGGCTGGAAGGGCCCTCCGTTTTCAGACCGAGGCCCCTCATTTAGTTTCCATGGGAAGTGGCAGACTCTCAACCGCAGTAACACTTCACCCTTTGCCCGAAGGTAATTATTACATCGCAAAAAAAAAGAAGAACAAGAAAAAAAAAAAAAGCACAATGCGACCTTGAGAAGTGTGTTACCAAGCTTTTATCAAATGAACGAAAGTATATTGCTGATGATTGAGTGACTAGCCAATAAAGAGTGAAATTGATAATCCCGCGACGAAACGACCGGGAAAGTTTATTACCCTGCTCGTTATGTGTCTATTGAAGCCAAGAGTGACTGACTCATCGACGTTGAATTTTCCCGTTAGATTTCCCCGAGGCGATATAGTTTATATGCGATTATCACTGCCAGCCAACTAATCCAAAGAGACATGTTTATCGCCCGGACTTTAAGCATTAGTCATGCGATCCATTAGTTAATCTAGCAAAAACGATTCTTGAGCTCAAAAATATTTGCTTTGGTTACTTCAACATTGTTTTCTATTTATTTGAGCGTTCGGGAAGTATAAGAATTAAAAAGAAAAAAAATTTGTGACAATAAATGTATGTTTATATTTACACTGCAAATGGAATCGAATGGAGGTAAAAAAATGATAATTTTTTGTTACAAAAATGAAGAAAAATGAATAATTAAAAAAATTATTTTTTAAAAACATCATTTTTCAAATTTCAATTCCTTTTTTTTAAATGAAATTCAAGTGACTAATTGAAATTCCTTTATTTTTCAAATTCTAAAAGAGAGACTACAACAAAAATTGTTAAATTCACAATTTTTTTATTCTAAAAAAAAAAATAATCATAAATAATAGACGAATATAGTACTAATGAAAAAAAAAATGTTCACGAAAACAAAGCTTGTTGAGGAAGCATAGTGTAAAAAATTCAATTACCAGAAATGATGTGATCAAGAGTACCGACCGATTTCAGGATTAAAATGTAATGAGTGGTCGGTACATGTACAGAAAAAAAAAAAAAAAAAAACCGTTGCTCGTATTATTAGCGTAATAATTGCTACTTCCTGTTTCTTGGGGTCGAGTCTCGGGGTCCAGTGTTATTACATATACGAAAGAGGGCGGAAGTCGAGTAACGACGTAGCATCAGGGTGCAATGTTTATATGCTGCATAGTCGGGTATTTCTAAAGTGCACCGTTGGCTAATAGCCATGTAGAAAATGTAGCGAGGAAGAAAGTGGCTTTTTCTTAAAACCGTTCAATAAATACCACATATATCGAGCAATTAGCCGTACTCGGGCATTATCCACAGCGGCGGAATGCGCGGTAATCTACGTAGGAAGTATACAGGAAAGATATTTAGCTAGACAAAATGGAATTTGTGTTAATCGATATTGGAAAGGGGAGCATATCGTCATTGGCTCAAGATCGAGAGGGGAAAGTTTCATACTAATTTTCCGGGTCAATGTAGCTGTCTCTGTACAGTAATGCCAACGTAAATCAAGGGTTGACGTGTGTATGCGAGTTTCTGGTTGAGGCAGGTGCACCACTCACGAGTCACGAGCTCCTCGACTCAATCCCATGCATCACGAATGTGATGTATGGGCCATTTCATGGTGTAACTTACGGAGGATGAGACTCTTCAATTTTCATTTTTTATTATATTGTTGTTATCACTGAATGGAACGTCTGTGATTTTTATTTGATTTTTATTTCGTGTTGTTCTTGATTTATAAAAAAAAAACAAATTTATAATTTAAAAATGCCAATCTTTAAGAAAATTCAATATAAAATGGCAATTTTTTTCTTATATATTTTTTTTAATCTTATTATCACTGAATAGAAAATGTGTGAATTTAATTTGATTTTTATTTCGTATTGAAATATAATTTTGTCAAAAGTTGATACGGCCATTTTCTGTTTTTAACGCAAATTATTTTTCAAAAAATCTACATCAATTGCGATTTAAATGGGCTGGGATTTATCTTGTGCGAATTGACATGGAATGCCCCATACGTATATGGCATAGCTAAGACGGATTATGCAGGTTCCTTAAAGACGAAAACAATAACGCGCGCTCAGCGAATATGACGTACGTGAGAGACACGATTGCGCGACGAGACGTCTCACGTGGATTATTATATATACATGCTATATGAATTTTGGCAGAGCAATCTCGTCGAGCAAAGCCGATGCTTTCCTCAGATTAATTAATCAAGCTCCTAGAACGGCCTCTAAATAATTCATTGAATAATTTATTCCGTTTTTACGTTTTTTATTTAATTAATTTGATGCAAATTACTTGTCAATTATATTATTGATAACAGTATTAAGTATTATAATATATTAATAATTAATACTATTAGTAATGAATAATTGATTGATGAAATTTATTAACACGTCTCCTGGAATGTAATTTTTGAATTATTAATTAATTGTAAAATGTGGGTTGCATAGATTAACACATTTGTAATTAATGTACAGAATGTTTGCCATATTTTTATTTAATTATTAGCAAAATTGATTAATCAATTGAATTTTAATCTGATTTTTTTATCCACTCAATTCGGTAAATTTCACCTTAAATCAGGAAGACACTATCTCTTAACTACGATATTCTATTTAAACACGTGGAAACGCAATAAAAAACATAATAAAAATTTAATACATAATAAAAAGTTTAGACTTTTAAACATAAGAATCGATTTTATACAACATTTTACGCTGTTTCGTATTCGTAAAAAAATTTAACCTATCGAAATATCGAAGTATGGAAATATCGAAGTATCGAAATATCGAAGTATCGAAATATCGAAGTATCGAAGTATCGAAATATCGAAGTATCGAAATATCGAAGTATCGAAATATCGAAGTATCGAAATATCGAAGTATCGAAATATCGAAGTATCGAAGTATCGAAATATCGAAGTATCGAAATATCGAAGTATCGAAATATCGAAATATCGAAGTATCGAAATATCGAAGTATCGAAATATCGAAGTATCGAAATATCGAAGTATCGGAATATCGAAGTATCGAAATATCGAAGTATCGAAGTATCGAAATATCGAAGTATCGAAGTATCGAAATATCGAAGTATCGAAATATCGAAGTATCGAAATATCGAAGTATCGAAATATCGAAATATCGAAGTATCGAAATATCGAAATATCGAAATATCGAAATATCGAAATATCGAAGTATCGAAATATCGAAGTATCGAAATATCGAAATATCGAAGTATCGAAATATCGAAATATCGAAGTATCGAAATATCGAAAAGTAATTAATATTTATTTGAAATTAAATAATTATTAATAAAATAAAAAGTCAGTCGGATATGCTTTTCCGTGAGAAATTCAATCGGGGTGATTGAACTATTTCGTAACCCGAGTATCAGGATTTCCGGCGTCGACTATTCGTCTGTCGAGTCGGCGAAATTTACCGAAAAACCTGCGAGCGATGAGAACGAAATCCCTCAGTGCGCCTATAAACCTCTGAGTCAACGTAGCGTGGAAACGTGTCGTGCTGTCCGAAAGCGCTGCACTGTACTATACAACACCGATTCACGACTGTGACATATAGACAGGATATGTGTGACGTAGCGCGCGAGAGAATCCGAGAGCAGAAGTGTAGAACGAGAGTCGCGTGAGCGAATGTCTGAGAAAGCGACATTGGACGACGAACGGATAGAGAAAAAGAGAGAATGAAAACTGAGAGAGCTCTCTCTGAAAATATATCACCAAGCTGGATTGACTCATGCAATAATTTATATTGTGGGCTTGCAATAGAGGCAGTTCGCTGGTCTATATTTGTGTTAGTCTCTCAGTTTTGCCACGATCCGACTTGCAGCTTTTGCAGAAGAGAAAAACGAATGAGATGGAGATAAAAGTTACATGCAACGCTCAGCAAATTTAGGATGCATTTCGCGTACATTCGCAGCCATAACTTTTACTTTATATAAATTTTTGGTAATTTTAGACGAGAGATAAATCGAAAAAATAAAATAATCGTAAGAATCCCAAGAATGTATAAAACTATAGAAAAATAATTAAATTCAATAGAAAACTTTTTTTTAATGAAATTAATTCTATTTTTTTTTTTTTATACTTATGATTTTTTTCGCGAATTTTCTTACAGTCGCATATTTAAAAAAAAAATTTATTCGAATTTTGATACTTTTGGACAAGAAAAATAGAAAAAAATTAAAATTGTCTAAAAAAACACTGTTTTAAAAAAATAAGTTATGTATTTATTTATTATTAACATGATTTCTAATTTTTCTCCCGAGTCTTTATACATTTATTTAATTTAATTTTAAAAAAATACTTACTTACTTAATATAATAAATAATAATAATAAATAAATAAACAAGTGCAGTGCATAATTCAGTGTTTTGGGCGACGGTGTTTTACAGCTATATATTGCACCCGGGTTACTGTCCTCGCGTTATACACCAATATTTCTCGTAGCGAAACCGCTTTGCAACCCTTCACATATGTATATCTATATATACACACGCATGTACGCTCCCCGAGAGCTCTGCATACATACGCGAGATTGCAATTTATACATGAGAAACGCACGTGCATGCTGCGTTAGCTCCACCGCAACGCCGGGAGCGACACACTCTGTATATCGTCTCCATAGATCCTCCGACAAACAGCCGGCAGGCCACGGATTACACTATATCTATGTATGTGAAATAAACGCATAATGCATATGCTCACGAGGTACCTCAGTCGTTTAACGCTCGACCTCATTGCTCAGAGCTTTAATTGTCCTGTAGAATATGTAGAATATGCTACTTGTGTTGTAGTAAAGCCATCGGCCGTTTGTGGTAATTGATAAATGCTAATCGGGTGCTTTTTTGTGTAATGCAAATTTTATTAAAGAACAAACGAAAAAAATTGTTTTATTTAGTTGTACTAATGAGGTTTAACAGAAATTAATTAATCATTATATAGTACGGTGGAGCTTTTAATTTTTTTTTTTTTATTTATATTTTTTTGTTATTTTATCCCTAACTCATGCGTAAGTTAAATTAAAATCTAATTTTAATTTAACTTACGCCCCTCATATTTATAGGAATATTTGTTTCAATATAGTCTTTTTCTTTATTGGGAATAAAAAAAAAAAAAATCCTAGATTGTGAATATCGGAACGGTTTGCGAGCTCTCTGCTTATATACACGCGGGCATGTCTCTTTCGTTTGCGGGAGAACACTCGCGCCGGTAGCCACCTAGCGGCAGCTTTTGGAACTACATTCAATTGAGCATAGAAACAGAGCTATAACTGTAGTAATTCGAGCGTCATTTTTAAAGCTTTAATGTGCTAAAAAAAAAAAAAATTAGGTAGTTGTCATTCGATTCTAACGAACATTAATATTGAATTCTTGAAGACTGATTTCTTTTTTTCTTTTTCTTAACCTTGTGCGACAATTAATCGGCAATGTGTGACTTTAGATTGAAGCTCGTCGAGAGACTTTACTTTATAGCGTTTATATTTCGGACGACAGAAAGGCACGGTCCGGCTGAGGCAGACGCATTTCCAAAAAGACCGTAAATGCCGGGAGTCGCTCGCGCCAAAACTAAATATAAATGCGGTGTACTATCGCGCGCGCGTGCTGTGTAAAGCAGCAGCGGCGCGGCTCTGTCGAACCGACCCTTTGTAGAAAGCCCGACGAAATGCTCTCGCCGGACTGTGCAGTATTAAACGACACGTCGACCGAGTGATATTCCTTTGCTAGAATTACACAAGAATCACAACCTATATAATCCTCTATTAAAAACCTTTCTTGTGACCTCTGGTGATTTGCAAGTTCACTGAGGTAAGAAATAATTAGTTAATAACATTTCACATTTAAAAAAATAAAAAAACTGTAGGTTTTTTTTACTTAATAATTTTTAGAAAAATTAACAGGATTTATTTTATTATTTTATTTTGTTACTAATTATTTTAAAAAAAAACAATAAAACAGGTTTTTTTAGTTAACAATTTAAAAAAATATTAACAGAATTAATTTTATTATTTTATTTTTTTACTAATTATTTTTTAAAAAATACAATAAAACAGGTTTTTTTTACTTAATAATTTTTAGAAAAAATAACAAAATTTATTTTATTTTACTATTGTAATATGTTACTAATTATTGAAAAAAAAACAATAAAACAGGTTTTTTTTAGTTAACAATTTTTAAAAAAATTAACAGGATTTATTTTATTATTTTACTAATTATTTAAAAAAAAAACAATAAAACAGGTTTTTTTTACTTAATAATTTTTAGAAAAAATAACAAAATTTATTTTATTTTACTACTACATTTTGTTACTAATTATTTAAAAAAAAATAGTTTATTAAACAATAAGTCCAGATTTTGACAAAAATAGTTTTTACTTCCATGAGCTGATTTTAATAATTATTACAGCTTTTTAGTAAATAAATTATTTTTTATCATTTTTTTTATAGAATTTATATTTTTCTTGTTTTCAGTGTATTTTAAGATTCTTTTTTTGGCACATTAGGAGATAATTATTTTCTTAAAAAAAAAAAAAAAAATTTCGCCCCCCCCCCCTCACAATATTTTGTAATTGGCGAGTTCCTAATTCCACATAGCTGAAATCGCTGAAACTCGATTATTTTAGTGCGAAATGCCTTTAATGGGGAGAAAGCAACATCGCGGTGTCTGTTGACTCAGGCTTAGAGTTTTGAGGATAGAGCACATATAGCACTCGGAATGGTACATCGCCTCGAGATCGTAACGCAATTCGCAGAGTCGACCAATGCGGTCGAGAGTTCACCCCTTTCGCGCGTGGTCTATAGAGTCCACGCTGTAAGCGCATATATACACAGAGCAGACCGGGGTTAGTTGGTCCAGACATTTAGAACTATTTTTTTACCTTCTAACGAGACGTTCACGAGTTTCCGTATTGCGCAATTCTTTCCATCGACAATAGGTCGATTTTTATACCCATCAATCTTTTCGTTATTTAATAAAGAAAAATATTGTCTATACTAAATACCATTTACTCGAAGATAAATTAATTAAAAAATTTGTTTAAACAAATTAAATTGTGAAAAGTTGAACAAATTATTTTGGACAAGTAAAGAGCATTTTTTTTTTCTAATCAACCGATCTGGCAAAATTGTGAATGAACTACTAATTTGACAAATTGTTTTTTTTTTTTCATTTAGCTAACTCAGCAATTAAAAAATAAATCAACAATTTTATTTAATTTTTTTATTTTTTATTTTTTGCACATTTTCAGATTTAAAAAAAAATGAAAAAACATGACAAAAAAAAATTGGGTCAAATAAAAATTGACGATAAGGCATAAAAATCTATAGATATAGAATAGAATGAGGTTTTTAATTTTTTTTTTTTTTTTTTTTTTAAGATTAAAAATGAAAAAATGACACAACTAGCCCCGGTCTCTTATAAGCGGTACGCAACGCTCTCCAGCGTCGAGCCAGGCTCTCGAGATTGAGTTTACCAAGTCCGAGACCTTCGTCCGCTATTCCAATTCAACTATATACAACTCCCACACTATATACCGAGCTGCAACTTCGTATAATCTGTGGGTGGCTGGAAAAACAAACTTGCGTAGTAGTTTAAAAAAAAAAAAAAAAGCTTTTTGCTCAACTCGATCTACTCCGAGTGAAAGCAAACTTCCTGGCTATCTCTCTGTCTATACGTGTGTCTCGTAGCTTACACAGTCTCAAAGAGAGAAAGAGAGAAAGAGAGAGAGAAAGATATATAAAAAAAAATGTTTAGAGCCAAAGGGATCGTCTCTCGTTTAGAAACTTTGTTTAACGTTTCGTCTGCACCAGCTGACCCAGTTCATAAGAAGCTGTGCTGAATGAATCGAATTGTATACTGTTGATACTACGTATGAGACCTTCCAGGCCAAATAGACAGACACTCGTAGTACACTTTCTTGAAATTAAATTTATTTTACACATTTTTTCTGTTTATTATATAATATATTTAAAAAAAAAATGAAAAGAAAAAAATTCCACATAGATTCATTAAAAAATGTTTTTTACAAAATAAATGGGTAATGGGAAAAATAATAGCCCATTCCTTTGACTTTCGTACCATTTTTTGATACATTACAAAAAAAAAAACGGTTGTTAAATTTTTTTTCTATTTTATCAAAAATAAAATAATTAATTTTCTACCTTAAATTTGGAATTAAGTTGAATGAAAAATTTGACGTGGAATAACCCGTATATAGTCTGTATAGATGGAGACAAAAATTCTCGAAAATTTGTTTTAAAAAATCGTAGATCATTAAAAATGTGTAATTTTTTTTTAATTAGTGCTTTTTAGATTCGTGGCAATCATATAAAAAATTGCGGAAGAGGTCTCAGATGGAATGCCCCATATATGACTGTGTATACTATAGAGACAAGTCTATGAACTGTAGAAAAGTTGGGTCCACAATTCTCTCGGGAAGTAGAAATGGTCAGGGTTCAGGCAGCCCGCCGCAGGGTCTCTCGTTGATTTTTACGATTCACAAACCTCGCACTACGTGCTTGTCGGTTTAAGTAAACGAAAAATGCTGATATATTTCATTTTTTCCTAGAGTCGCGGGGACGGATATACAAAATACACGTTGCTCGAACGTGACTAAGCTCTCGGGAATTTCAATCGAGTGGCATATCGGGTTCTTCTTTTTTTTTTTTTTTTTTTTCTTCTAGTTAAACAAACGTTAGCAAACACAACTACGCGAACATTAATTGATCATTAGCTACGCAATAAGACGTTATCTCGGTTTCAAAAGCCAAACATTCCTCACAAGGTTTACGAGAATATCGCCAAGCCCAACACTTCACATGTGACTTTATTTGCATTACAAACATTTGCAGACATTAGACATTTTTATTGTATTAAAAACTAATTTTAAGCTCGTTACTTTTGGCACGAAGCAGATTTAAAAAAAAACACATAACGATTACTTTATGCTGTAAAAATGATTTTTTTTATAGAAATAATTTCTTTGAAAAAAATTATTTTCAGATGATTATTAATTGCTTAATTTTTGCTAGATTAAATTATGTAGCATCTGAACTAGAAGTCATTAAAATATTAAGTATATTATAATTATGTTAAAATTAATGAACACAATTTTGACTTATAAATATTCAGTCATTTATGAAGTAAAATTTTAAAAATTTTGACTGCTTATATTATTCATAATTATTATAAAATTTAATTTTAAAAAAATTCATATAAATACTACGAAATGTGAAGACTAACACTAATGGTCATTTTTAAAAAAAATGCATTGACAAAAATTTAAATTGCTTTGTTTAATTTCAGGAAGAATTATTTTAGGCTCGGACAGAAATGCAGATATTCCAGTATCTGGAACGGGTGTCGAGCCGATTCACTGTGCAATCGAGAACAACAACGGTGTGGTCATTATTCATCCGATAAACGGAAGCACTTCGATAGACGGAACGTTCATTTACACGCCTGCACGTTTGGTCCAAGGTGAGTTACGATTATTTATTGATTTACCCAAAAAAAACAAACAAAAAAAAGCCCTCCATCAGTTATTTATCCGACTAAAACCAACGATATTTCACTTTACAGGCTGCATGCTATCGATAGGAAGATCAAACTACATGCGCTTCAACAATCCAGCCGAGGCCAAGCAGTTAAGATCAATATTGCCAAACTCGAGAATATCAATGGCACCGATAAGTTTCTCCCTTTCACCGGACAACAATGACGCACATTTGGAACGAAAACCACCAGTGGCACCACGAAAATCACCGAGAAATTCTTGCTCCGACGAGGACGTTGGATTTTTGAGTAAACTCACGAAATTTGAGATGCTCGCACGTCAAAGCCGAAATTGTGTATCACCAAAAGTCTTTCCGGTCGGTGCTTTGACGACAAATGTGCCTGCCGAACAGATTCTCGGACATTCAAGATCATCGAGCCTTGTTTCACTGTCAAAATGTCACAATTCGCCACTACAGAATCTCACGAATTTCGAGAGAAGTCTAACAAACACACCTTGTCACGCGAATGGACCGGTTGTTTGTCAAAATCATTTGGAGGAACGATTTCAGAGAACAGAATGTAAAACACCAAGTCGATCTAATACGCCCAATAATCAATATCACACTTCTACGCCTAATGACAATCAGCAAATGCAAATTTACACGACTGCTGATGCTTACATTAGAAATTACAATCCGCACAATTGTCAGGATAATAATAATGAAAATCATGGCTCGCAGTGTCATTTAACGAAAATTCAACCTAACACGAATTGTGACGTTATGTCGAGAAGCATGACTTGTCAGAGACCAAATGAATTTGATAGATTTGGCAGAGAATTCGATATGAGCCAGAGCTTAATTGTCACCAAAACAACGACTACGGAATTTCTTCAATTAGACAAATTTGGGGCGAATTCTTGTAACAGAGACTCCAATGGCTTTAGCGATACCGATAGTCGTACGGGTAATCAGAGCTTTGGCTCCAATCCGAATATCAAAAGGATTCAACCACCGAGTCCAGCTTTTAATAGAAATCCCAAGTACAGCGAGCAAAAGAAAAATTATGGAAGAGTCAAAAGTCCAACGTCGAGCGTTGGAAGTGGATGCTCACTTGAGGAACTACGGGAGAGGCAGTATGATGCGGAGAATAAGAGGAGAGAGGCGGAGAACAAGAGAAAAGAGGCGCAGGAGGAGAGAGTCAAGGAACAGGAAGTTGAGAGACAGGAGAAAATGAGACTCGAAGAGATTTTGGCTATGTGCGCGGAATATGAGAGGCAAAGCACTTTGGAGAGACCCAGACAACCGAATAGGTAATTTTTCTCAAATTTTTTTAATTTTCTTTTGTTGAAAAAAGACTAAAAAAAAAAAATTTAAATGGTATCACCGGCTCACTTCGGCTCGATTACCAAATTGTTTATTTTCGAAAAAAGATTTTTCAGAATTTTTTTCAGATTTTTAAAGTGTGTCGTTCGATAATCTGTTTGAAAAAATCGTGGATAATTAGAAATGCGTAAAGAAATATATTTTACGTCAATAATATAAAAAAATTGTATAGAAAATATATACATTTTATTTGAATTTTAACGCAAAAATATAAATTAGGAAGCCTGTCCAAAATTTATAAGTTTGTAATATTGACTTTTATTTTATTTTTTCAGAATAAAAACCAATGGTTCACTGCCTCGTGACAAAAGGCCAGGCTACAATTCTCCATTTGGCAGTCCAAAGAGTCCAGCTAAGAGTCAGCCTCACTTTTCCTTCGAGAATTCAAAACAAAGTCCACCGAGTCAATCGGCTTCGTACGAAAACGTGGCTATTCAGAATTCGCGAACTATTTTCCAAAACGGCGACGGTGCGAACAACAATCGTAATCAGCAATCATTTCAACTACAGAAGGAAAATCACAACGATCGCGAGACGATTGATCATCCAACGACACCGAACAATAATCAACAAACGAGCAAATGGCCTGGCAACGGTTCTCCAGGGAATTCAATCGAAAGTGCTGGCTTCTCAGCCTCGATATCGCAAGCTCGAGGTCCAAATTACGAGAATGTCAGACTAAACGAAACGGATATTGATGCGATCTCACAGGATTCGATTGATAAGAAGAAAATTAAGACTGATACGAGTAATCAAACGATTTTTGGTACCATACAATTAAATGGCACGAGAATCGAAACGACTAATCCAACGCAAAATTATGAAAATTTAATGGCGGTCAATGGAAATCTCAGTCTATATGAGAATGTAACTGACTCCTCGACGATGACAAATTTTCAACAAAATAACAATCATAATCGTGGAAGCTTAAAGAGAAATGGTCATTTGTCAAATTCGTGCGAAATAATTGAGAATAAATTGGCAATATCGAATGACGATCTGCTTGAGGCTATTGAACAGCTTTCCATGCTCTCGAAATCGAAGGAAGGCATTGGCATTACTCCCAAGAGAAATAACGTCGAGAAAGATAATACGAAATCGAACGAGGCGAAAGCTGATAAAGAACGAAAGGAACTCGAGGAAGAGGACAGAAAAAAGTATATCGAATTTTTGCAGAATGAGAAACTTCATATTTTTGGTAATATGGATGTTCTTAAGAGAAGCATTGCTGATATTGAAATACAGGAGGAAGAGATTAATAGAGAGGTAAATATTTTATCAACAGACTAAAAGCATTTCAGATAAAAGGTTAATAAAAAAAATCACCGGCGGTAAACAAAATTTCTTACACTTAAAAATTACAATAAAATTAGGGAAAAATGTCTAACAAAACCTTTTGTTCAACAAATGCATTACATATTTCATTAATTTAACTGACAATGGATTAATATTGATTCTACAAAAAAAAAAATTAGTTACATATTTGAATAATTGACATGGATTCTAATAACTATTTTAGAAATTCAGAGTCGGATGTCATTGAACTGAAGTTTAATGGATTTCACAAAATATTCATTAGCATCACGTTACTTAGAATGTTTTTTTTTTTTATTTGTTGAGCTATTATCGATGACATAATGGCTAATCTTTGACGTCGATATTTTCAGAAGTGTCATGAAAGGAAAAAGAAACAAGAAATGTGCGAGTGACGAATGAAACTCAGTTGGTTCTTATCTTCGCGGTTGAGATCCAGCCAATATTTGTGTAACTTTGCTCATTTCGTTGTTGGGCGTCGACGTCGCGTGTCGCGACATCAAAAGCGTAAGAGCATTCGTTCGATCTTCGACTCGAGCACTCTCACGCTTTTCTAAATCGTTTTCACGAGCAAGTGACTGTCAGTTTCACGTCGATATTCTCTCGATTATTCGCGTAAATTCCGTAAACAACTCCGCTAGAAACTGAACGTGCGGAAAATTTGTATCTGAAAATAGCATTCGAAAACGCAAAATCTTTTGCGTCAGCGTCAGAGAAAAAGCATTCGAAATTCCTAAAGTACAACAATAATAAGCAAAACATCTCTGAAAATATTTTCAACCGGAAATTAAAAAACAAAAATAAACTCTCTAGTTTAAGAGAATCAAAAATGTTCTTTAATATTCATTAAACAGTCAATTGGTTGTTTTTAAAATTTAAACTTAAAATCGAATTGCTTTCGCTGGAAATATTTATTTTCAAAATAGATTCTCCAGATCATTGTAAATAAAAGTATTTATTTATTCGTTACTCAGTCTATAAATATTTCTCTTTTAAAATTAAGCTAAACTGGAAAACGTGTTATTTTTATAAAAATAAATTGAATAGAAAAAATAGAATTTTCTTAAAATAAATGAAAGTGTCTTGTTTACTTTTTACTTACACAACCAAATAATTTTTTTTTTTTTAAATTTAAGCTCGAACTGGAAAAAGCTCTGTTATCCGCCGAGTACGACTCGGAATCGCTTAAACTAACGAGCGACGAGGGTGAAAAAATAAAGACGCAGATGCGAATTAACGAGCTTGAGAGAGAGATGGCCGAGGACAATAGCTCTCAAGCGAATCTACAGGCGGAAGCGAAATATCGAGTGCAACAGGCACAACAACTGTGCAATCGTCTTGAAGAGGAATTGGAGAGATGCGTTGATGCGATGAGACAGCATGAACTCGCTGATAAACTCGCTGTACAACAGGATGTTCTTGAGTCGGAGAGAAAAGCATTCGAGGATCTCGAGTTTCATCACTTGGAGGAAGAAGCCAGTAAATTAGCCACGAGAGAGGAATTGCAGAGGTGCGTGTGCATGATATTTCATAAAATTCACTTCACATATTAACATATTGTTTTTTTTTTCAAATCCTATTGCTAATTATTATCAATTTTAAACTGAATTGTTTTCTAAATTTATAATGCCTTTTAGATATTTGAGCGAATTGTCAGCAAAAGTTGAAGCCAGAAAAGCTCAATTAAATCATTTGGAGTCGCAACGATCAACTGCCAAGAATTCAGCCACCAAAGACACGAGAAGTCTCGAAAGACAAAAATTGGGACACATGAGAAGATTGGAAGAGGTGAGTTTTTAAGTTGAAGAAAATTATAATTTTTGTTTTTATTGAACGGTTGATAAATTTTGTCATTTTTTTTTGTATTTTCTATTTTTTAGGGTCGAAGTAGATTGCGAGCTATTGAAGATGAATTGGAACACCTGGTGAGAAATCCACCGGAAAATTCCGAAGAAAAAAGATCACCGAGCCGCGAGGATTTCGACAGAATTTCGAGAGTCACAACTGACTCACCGATTGTGAATAATCAAGGGAGCCTTGGGAGAAAAACTATCGAGTCGCTGAAGGAAATCGAACGTAATAGACAATTACATTTAGCCAAACAAGGTAATTACATTTTTTTTACACATTTCTAATGTCCTCTTTTTGTACAAAAGGATTTTTTTTTTCAATTAAAGAAATTAATATAAATTTGAATCGTTCAATACAGAAATATGTTAAAAATTTAACCAATCAGTGAATTAGTAAAAAAAAAAGATCTTTCTTTCTTTGTTTTGAAAGAATTTTAATATTATCGAATGAGACTAGAAAATAAATGAAAAAAAAATTATTTTAATTTTTACGAATATTTATCTAAAAAATAAAAATACAAATTATTTATTGCCTAAATTTGATTTAAAAAAATCAAACCGTGAATCAGTACAAAAAGAAATCATTTTGTATTATTAAATGACTGGATTAGAAAATGAATGAAATACTAAATTGTGATTTTGTAACCGAACATTATTTTATGTTGAAAAAGGGAGTCAAGTAATTTCAGAGGAGCGACGGCGAGTGGAGGAGTTGAAGAGACGGGTTCAGGACGAGGTGCGCTCGCAATGGGAGGAACGGAAGATGAATTGCGCGTCTTTCAACAGCGTTGAATCGGGCGAAGAATCCTCGAGTTACTCGACAGGCCCGACAGAGAGGTGAGTCTGCGTTCCTATATTTATATGTATATATATATATACATTATATATATATATATATAATATATTTCACATTTATCGCTATCATCAATCAGCGCAAGTTGTATTGCCATTCCATCTCGGAGTATCTGCAGTGCAGGTATTCTCCAACATAATACACAAAGGTAAATGCATAATTGGCCTTTGACCGATTCTCGCGACTATAACAATATAATGCGTCACCGAGACCACCTCAATGTTTCCTCACCTCTCTCTCTCTTATATATACGTGTATATTCTAATGACTGGCTAAAAATAAATGACAAAATGTAAAACGGAGAAAACGAAGTACATAACTTGTGGCTGTGGGTTATAATAGACTTTGATCGTCCTCTCGATAATTATTAGCACAGCGCTTCGCACAAGAGAGGAATAAATTAAACGGCGCGTCAAAAGCACGTAACACTGATGACGTTATTTTTTTCGAGACGATTAAAAATCGTATCAGGTATTCTGTACCAAATCGTCAGATCTCGAATCTCCGATGTGGCTCATTATTTTTTTATGATCTTGCAATTTTTTATTTTATCTTTTGGTTTATCATTTTTGTGGGTTTATTTTTCGAAGAATTTTTCTTCTGCTTGAAATTTACAAAAATAATGATTTTTCTATTCAGGACATTTTTTTTATTCAATTTAGATTGTTGACAATTTAAAATTATTTCTTGTACTTTCTAATTAACATTTTTTTTTTATAGGGTTAAACAAACAAGTGATAAAATTGAATAAATAAAAATCTTCAGAAAATGAACTCTTCTTTTTTGGGACGAAAATATGCCCAAAAAAAATTCGTCAACCGATCCCGAAGGGGGTCGATAACCAAGTGAGTTGACTTGGAATGCCCCTTATGTTGAAGTCGACCTATTAAAAAATTCCTTCGAGTCTCTCGTCTGGCTGCACCGTCAGTTCATTGCAGTTTATTCACACATATACATTCAGGTGTGTTTATCAAACAAAATTCCAATTCAGGCAGCTTCGAATACCAACGATAGCTCTTTATTTTTAACCAATTCATCACGACTAACCAGAAAAAAAAAAATTACATACAAATGTAAAAAAAAAAAATGGTAAATAAGTCGAATAATCTTCTCTACACATACAATTTTTTTATTCCTAAAATTCTTTTTTTTTTAACTCTACATTAATCAATTTTATACATTACTTATTTATTTTTTCTAAATTAATCACACCAAAATATATTCCAAAGTAAAAAATACAAATTCCTTATTCACATTTGTACTTTTTTTTTGTAAAATTAATAAGCGAAATAGAAAATTACAAAAATTTAATACAACGTTACAAAAACTTAAATTCCATTTTTTCTCTTCTGTCTGTTGGACCTTCTTCGAGTTTATGAGTAATTTATTTTTGTCCAATTCACGACGGTGAATTAAATTAATTGAAATTAAGATTCTGTTCATACTTTCACGAGCAAAGCGCCTTAAAAGGCCTGGCAATCAAGTCACAATATACGGACAACGTTGACGAGGCCACTAGAAGCCCCTTCCCACTCTGATCCCCCCCGAACTTTCATTCACCTACACCGATGAGACGAAATGAGCTTCGATTAATTCGTTCCGTTCCGCGAAAGTCCGGTAACGCGTGGTCATGAGCAAACGATACGATGTCGAGTTACTTTTATACACGAGCTTTGGTATTATAATGCGTCAAACATGTGACTTTGCCCTGGCGTTTGCTTGATCGCACGATTTTTAACAAGGAGGAGGGAGCGAGAGGAGCTGTGGCGAACATCGTTATCGCTTCGCGCGATACGATATCGCGCTTCCAGAACTCTGTCGGTTCTCTATCGCGTGTCAATAATACCGTGAGTAGGACGCACTCCGATTTTCCGTAACAAATATATCGGCTAAATCGGCTCGAATTCATCGTACAAGTGAATTTTTTTTTCAAGTGAAATTAAGAGTTTTAGGTGAAAACTTCTCGTTTTTTTATATTTTATTTTTTTTAATTTAACGCCCATTCCAGTGTCTAATAAATTTCAATACTGCAAATTATTAATAATTTTATTATTTATGAATAATAGAAAAAATGATCATATAAAGTTGAAATAAAAAAAAATGTTAGGAGTGAAATTTTAGTTTGAGGTGAAAACGTTTTGGTTTTTGAGTTAACGCCCACTCAGTGTCTGAAATATTTTAAATTTATACTTGAAAAAATACTAGAAGTTTTTATTCATTTTGTTTGTATTTATTCAAAATTAAATAATAATATTTTAAATTAAACGTAAAATTGAAAAAAAAATAAAAATCTAAATTTTGATAGTTAAAAATTCTTACTTGTGTGTTCAATTTAATTTATTAATCTGCGAATAAAAACTACCGTTTGGTGTTGGATTTTGATTTTTTCCTTTTTTAAATAGCGAATTAATGCAGGGAAATGATTAAGATGATGATAAAGATGGATTATTGGATTACGATTGAAAAACAGTGCTGGATTTGTAGCGTTTGATCGATGCATGAAAGCGACCTGTGTATATATAATGCAAGGAGATATCGTGGAAGATGGATGCAAGGGAAATGAGCACGACGGTGATTAACGAAGCTAGAGCGAGGAGTTGCGATCTTATTACTTTGATCACAAGCAGCAAAGTTTACATGGTTACCAAGGACTGGCTCGTCGTTAATTGCTACAAACCCAGCGAGAAATACGCGAGGGATTTTTGTAATCGTCACTTGTGAGTCACTGAGGATAAAAGATTTGAAAAATAAATAATATTACTTTTTTCTTCTTTGACAGGGATTTTCCGATTCAAAATGCAATTATTTTATTGTGGAATTTTCGATATTTCAGATTATTTCGAATTTTTGCTCAATTAAACATTTTAGGAATACATTTTTTTTTAGTCTATTTTTTTTTTACTTTCTTATTTAAAAATCATTCCAACTTTATTTGGTATTTTCAGCTTGTGCTTTAAATGATTGAAATGAAATATTGAAAAAAAAAATAAAAATAAGTCTCGTGGAAATTTTTATATGCTTTTTTTTAGTAATTCAGTTTTTTTTTTTGTTTTTCAGTGGAAGTGGAAGCAGCGATGGAGCGGAAAACGGTACGAGCGAAAAAATGTCACCGAGTAAACTTTCCGAGTTTACCTCGCCGAGTCCAGGGCCCTCGAACAATTCTTACACGCTTCTGCAGGGAGATAACGTGAGTAAACAACATATCCATTTCTGATATTTTACGGATGAACTAATTCAGTCTAAGATACGACTATTGAAATTATGACTTAGATAACAATTCACTCAATTCCATCTAATTTCCTTTTTTTTTTTTAATTTTTACAAATTAAATTGAAATTAAGGAAATGTTCACGAATTTTTATTCCTTTTTTTTGTTTATGATTAAAAGAATGCAAGAAAAAAAAATATGTTTAAAAAGTATTGACTCAACCGATTGAACGAAATTTTTTAAAAATATTTCACAACTCTACAGTCTCGTTCAATTCCATCTAATTTTCTTTCTTTCACTCTTAATTATTTTTTTTTAATTCCTTCAAATCAGATTGAAGTTAAGGAAATGTTTACGAATTTTTATTTCTTTTTTTTCTTTTGTTTATAAGCAAAAGAATGCAAGAAAAAAAATATGTTTAAAAAATATTGACTCAACCGGTTGGATGAAAATTAAAAAAAAATATTTCACAACTCTACAGTCTTGTTCAATTCCATCTAATTTTTTTTTCACTCCGAATTTTTTTTAAATTTCTTCAAATAAAATTGAAGTTTAGAAAATGATTACGAATTTTTATTTCTTTTTTTTCTTTTGTTTATGAATAAAAAAAATGGAAGAAAAAAAAATATGTGTAAAAATTTTTGACTCAACCGGTTGGACAAACATTTAAAAAAGATATTTGAAAACCGTACAATGAATTCGTTTGCATAATACTTATCCACGTAATTCGGAAGACAGAAGAAATGCAATTTTATCGTATTTATGTTTTTCTTTTTTTACGTTCGCGTGACTTGGAAACAAAATAATTCATGCTGTGAGTGGGGAAAATCGTCGCTGCTCGCGTGTCTTCTCTCCAATTCTATTCTTCGCGACAATTCTATATGCCAAGTTTAAAAAACAATCAGTTATCCTATTTCCGGCGCGGCTCTACGAATATATGCACGACTGGGCCAGAATCTCCCGTATCTTAAAAAAAAAACCCCCGATTCGATAATCGCTAATCCAAAACATTTCATTAGAAATATTCGAAAAAAAAATCAAAATAATACTTCGAAAAAATGTATTATAATCCTATTATTTATATAATTGATTTCACATCATTTGAGCTGAATTTCCGAACATCGAATTTATGGTTTCCATTTAATTTCGAAACGGAGAATAAATAAAAAGATTTCATAAAATAACATTAAAAAGCTTATATTTGTTTTGTGTCTATAAAAAAAATTGGATTTTTATTTAATTTTAATGGGAATTAAAAAAGTGAAATGATATTTGAAATTAAAAAAAAATATCTTATTATTTTAATTTTTTTGGCCCCACATTTAAATATTATATTTAATTACGTAATGAAGATTTTCACTTGAGTCGTTTTTTGGCTGAGCGAAATTTGTCTTTCCGTCTAATTTCGAAACAGAGGCAAAAATAAACAAAAAGGCTTTCTAAAATTACATTTTGCAGTATAATTTTTATTTTCGAGACCCTATTTGAGAATTACAGCAGAAACTCAAATTTGGCGCACATGAATAAATGACAAAATCATATTAATTATATAATGAGAAATTTGGAGTCACTTTTTCGCCAAGTAAAATTTGAATTTCCATCAAATTTTCAAACACAAAAAAGAAATTAAAAGGCTTTTCATAAAATTACATTTTAAAGAGCCTTATTTTAATATTTAAATTTTTTTTAAATTGAAAAAATTAAGCAAATCCTAAAATTTGAAACACATATGGAATACTCGAATAAATGAAGAAAGTAATTTTCTGTCCAAGCACGTGTGCTCATCGTGAACCAAAAGTCGACAATTAATCAGAACGTATCTCAAGCGTGAATTTACACGCACAGCGCACAGAGAAGCTTTAGGTGAGAATCTATTTTTGGTGCAAGTGCGATTCCGATGGCGTCGACTAATCCTAGATTAACACCACTGGTTCTTGGTGCACCTGTTGTAAAAGAGACCCGCAAGCTCGATTTCACTCATCCACGATTAATTCGTCAAATTATAAGTGAAACGCCACGCTAAATATTACGTCAAATCTCTCGCAAAACGTTTTCAAGTATCTCTACAAAAAGAAAAGAAAAAAAAGCTTCTTTACTCCAGACGTAATAATGCGAACTTGACACCCATTGTTCAGGCATTGTAGAAAAGCCACTCCAGTGCTTGTGACATTCAGGTATGAGTTGCTTTATTTATAGACCTTAAACCTTGGCTCGTTTTCTACTTTTTGCTCTCTGCGAGATATTTCACTATCACAACAACAATAAAAATCATTTTTTAAATGTAAATTAAATTACAAATTGTTGTTGAAATTTTTCCATTACATTTTCTTAAGTAATTTACTCTTTTTTTAAATTTGAAATAGCCAGCATAATAAAAGTGCAATTTTTGCTTAGACAGAAAATGATTTTTGAGGTCATTGGCATATCGAAGCTAAATTTATAGCAAATAATTATTGTTAGAATTTAAAAAAAGATGCAAATCAATTACATAAATAAATATAATTTTTTTTTTTTTGAGAAATGAAATTAAAATGTGTTTTTCTATATTCATAAAATTGTATAAAAAGGGAGTTTAGTAGTTTTACACATGATTCCTTCTTAGTCGAACTTTGGGTTTATTTCAATGACTAAATTTGCAGGAATTGTCTAAAATAAGAATGTCGAATTTATTGGACATCTTTTTTTTACCGACCATTGAAGCAGCGATTTTGTTATGCTTATCGAACATTTTCTCGTGAATAATGTGGAGTAAAAAAAAACTGGCAAACATCCGAGAGCGACGACAGATCTTTTGAATAATCACTTTTAAGATCTCTCTCCTGTATATTCAAGAGCGGGGTTTTTCACGTTCAGAGTGACGTTTTAAAAAGAACCCACGTGCACGGGTAAAATTGCGTCGTGTTCACCACTGCATCGCCAGTTATTTCCAGCGTTATCGCCCCGACGTCGGCTTATTTGAACGACTTTACTCGCGGGACTCACGGCTGAATTTAATTGTTTTCCGGAAAAAAAAAGCGACACTCGAAAGAACCAAATTTGACGAGACTCAGGACACAGCAATTTATGTGGGCAGCTACAAACATTATTTCTACGTATAATCAGCATAAAAATTATTACTCACGTTTCCACAAAATAATATATCACTGTGACAAACGTTTGGCAGACAATTTTATTGCCACAACGTAAATGAGAAATCAATTTATGTAAATTAATAGAGATAAAAATACTTTACGAAGCTTTTGTTTAAATTTTGTAAAAAAAAAGGTTCGCATATATTAATTTTCATTTTTTATTCAAATTTATTGAAATTTACGAAAATTAAGGGATCGATTTTTTAAATTCATAAAATTCATAAAATTCATAAAATTCATAAAATTCATAAAATTCATAAAATTCATAAAATTCATAAAATTCATAAAATTCATAAAATTCATAAAATTCATAAAATTCATAAAATTCATAAAATTCATAAAATTCATAAAATTCATAAAATTCATAAAATTCATAAAATTCATAAAATTCATAAAATTCATAAAATTCATAAAATTCATAAAATTCATAAAATTCATCAAAATTCATCAAAATTTTTGCGAGCTCTACAAGTACACGGACTCCGTGTGGAAAGTCGATTATTTTGCAAAGCGAATCGACAGAATTGTGTGTATTAAAAAAAAGTAGAGTTTTGTAGGTGACGTTAAAACGTAGAACGATGCTTTTGTGTGTTTTGAACACGTGGTACGTGCTGCAGCACACGCGAGATCGCGTCCACCAGAGCTTTTATAGTTACTTTATTTACGGTGAGTAACTCGGGAGAGAGGTTTTCGTAATACACATGCAGATTGGGGTTCGTCGTGTTCAAAAACACGTTCGTGCTGTCCCGCGCGTCGCTCTGTTTACCGCGTTCAATCGTCAATGCTATCGTCAATGCCTCCATCTCTCAAATGCTTATTCACCTCTCATTTATATTTTCTCGTCGTTTTCACTTGGCTAACCATACAGGAATCATTTCTTGGTCTTAAAATCAGTTTAAATGCAAATTACAATTCTGAGAATCGAAAAAGGCCAAAAATAATAATTCATCTAAATAAAAATAATTTATTGCTATCGATATTTTAATAATTCAATCAGAATTTGTCTATTTCATCAGAGACTTGAAATTGTTTAGTAATTTGTATGATTTGAATGTTATTAAAGCCTCCACTCCAATTTTTATCCTTCAGTTGCTCTAATTTTTAGTTGAACTTCTAATTTATCACCTAAACCGGATAATTATTTTTTAATAAAATAAAAAAACAAAAATAAAAATTATTCTCTAACTTATGTTATTTAGCGTTTACTATTTGAGTCAATTTTGAATTCACCTTGTACTATTCTTCGACTTTTGATTTATCTGGTAAACAGACTTTTCTCGTTTAAACAAATAAGTAAATAAATAATCATTTTATGGACGTTCAATTGAATTTTATGCACGGCGATAAAAGTCATGATATGCAATGCCAATCGTGTCTACAGTACTTTAGGCATGAGCGTAAGCGCGCGAAACTAAAATCTCCTGACGTCTTGTCAATTAATCTCTCGTCGAGTGAATTTTCAAGCTTACGCACAACTTCGATTTCCACATGTTTTCATAAGTCTCAATGCTTCTCGTCCTTGCTTATGTGACAACAGAGTGGTCGAGCCTTCTTAGTAGTGCGTTAGCTAGAACCCATTTATATTACCAGACAACTTTTGGCGCCGAAGCTATAAAATCGTTCTGGACCTCTAGCAGTTCGGTATGTGTATATATTTCCAATCTCTGCCGTTCCCATTTCGTAAGGATCTTCCACTGCATTCTAGAGCAAATTATAGCATGAATTTCGAGCACACGGTTCACGTGTTTTACAATCCGGCTGTCGTGGAATATATCATCGTTACTATATATTCGCAACATACTATCTTCATTAGTGTGAATTTGGTGAATTTGGTGAATTTGGTGAATTTGGTGAATTTGGTGAATTTGGTGAATTTGGTGAATTTTATGAATTTTATGAATTTTATGAATTTTATGAATTTTATGAATTTTATGAATTTTATGAATTTTATGAATTTTATGAATTTTATGAATTTTATGAATTTTATGTATTTTATGAATTTTATGAATTTTATGAATTTTATGAATTTTATGAATTTTATGAATTTTATGAATTTTATGAATTTTATGAATTTTATGAATTTTATGAATTTTATGAATTTTATGAATTTTATGAATTTTATGAATTTTATGAATTTTATGAATTTTATGAATTTTATGAATTTTATGAATTTTATGAATTTTATGAATTTTATGAATTTTATGAATTTTATGAATTTTATGAATTTTATGAATTTTATGAATTTTATGAATTTTATGAATTTTATGAATTTTATGAATTTTATGAATTTTATGAATTTTATGAATTTTATGAATTTTATGAATTTTATGAATTTTATGAATTTTATGAATTTTATGAATTTTATGAATTTTATGAATTTTATGAATTTTATGAATTTTATGAATTTTATGAATCTTATGAATCTTATGAATTTTATGAATTTTATGAATCTTATGAATCTTATGAATTTTATGAATTTTATGAATTTTATGAATTTTATGAATTTTATGAATTTTATGAATTTTATGAATTTTATGAATTTTATGAATTTTATGAATTTTATGAATTTTATGAATTTTATGAATTTTATGAATTTTATGAATTTTATGAATTTTATGAATTTTATGAATTTTATGAATTTTATGAATTTTATGAATTTTATGAATTTTATGAATTTTATGAATTTTATGAATTTTATGAATTTTATGAATTTTATGAATTTTATGAATTTTATGAATTTTATGAATTTTATGAATTTTATGAATTTTATGAATTTTATGAATTTTATGAATTTTACAAATTTTATGAATTTTATGAATTTTATGAATTTTATGAATTTTATGAATTTTCTACATTTTACGAATTTCATAAATTTCAATCCATTAGCTTGCGCGCTTGTATCGTGTCAGACAGACCCATTTTTCACGAATGTGGGTAATTCGGCGGGAATTTCAGTCCCTTGGGTAAAGGTATCGATCGTAGTTGAAACGCCACGTTGCAACCCCCAGCGCGGCACGGGGTTACTGACAAAGGGTCGTACTCGAAAGCGAACCTACACTACGTAGTAAGTAGTATTCGTTGGGATACCCACGCGTCGAGTAGTATATAGTAGTATATCCGCGTACGCCAGAGAGACGATCGTGTATGCGCGCCCAGTGCATTCAACATATATAGTGTCTTCACGATCTCAAAACCAGTTTCTCCACCTCACTTCGTACACACAAATACACACATGCCACATTCGGACTCGCATAAATGCGTGAAGGCACCAAGTGAATGTTAACAGCAAGTACGTAACTATGGATTTCGTGGAATGCGGCACGACAATTAACACTCTCTCGCGTCATTTATACTTATATACATGAAAACTCGCGTAAAGTATACATGAAAGAGAATGTGTCGTCTAGATATGATACACGCCACTGATATGCGATAATAATAAAACGTTTGACCTGAAAAATCCTACGCAAATTCAAGCGCTCTGGGGTTCAAGAAACTTTTATCTGTTTTTCTAAAATCAGCATGATCATTTAATAGAATTTATCTCGATTTTATTTTTTATAATCTGAAGAATTTTATTCCAAAAAAAAAAAAAAACTAAATTTTTAAAAAACTTTTCATCTTCGAGAAATAAGTTGTTGGCTTTAACTTTTTTATCTTTTGGTATTTTGGTGGATCCAGAAATTAAGTTATCATTTTTTTTTTACCAATAATTAACTATTCAAAAAATGTGTATTGCAGGAAAATGTTTTACAAATTTATGTGTGAAAATATTAAATTAGGAACTAGAGAATTTTGTCGCAGAAAATTAAAAATAGACTATTTAAACAACTTTTCTACTTCGAGAAATAAATTTATAACTTTCTCCTATTTTTGCTTTTCTTAGTTTGCTATTTTTTCATATTTCGTTGCTTCCAGAATATGCAGTATAAATTTTTCTCTGAAAAATGTACTAAAAAGAAATTGGAGAAAAAATAATTGTATAATCCTTTTGTTTTTTTAACAAGAACAAAAGTTTCAATTGCAAAATTATACACAAATTCTTTATTCAGAGTTTATTACAATAACCATTATCATTAAAATCTGAGTTAAAAGTTTGTAAAAATATTTGTATTTCAAATGTTTTCAGCCAAAATAAATTAATACAAATATTAGTAATTAAAATAAACAACTTTTTGTATAAAAATCGCAGAAAAAAATCAGACAAAATTTTTTTTTCAACGAAAAAAGTGTCGATTAAAAAATATTTTTGCAAATTCTTGATTTCGACTTTATTGCAGAGTGAATAATTATCATCATAAAAACCTGAGTAAAAATTTTGTAAAAATATTTGTATTTCAAATGTTTTCAGCAAAAACAAATGAAAATAAATATTATTAAATAAAATAAACAACTTTTTGTATAAAAATCGCAGAAAAAAATCAGACTACATTTTTTTTTCAATGAAAAAAGTGTCGATCAAAAAATATATTTACAAATTCTTAATTAACACTTTATTGCAAATTGAATAATTAACATCATAAAAATCTGAGTAAAAATTTTGTAAAAATATTTGTATTTCAAAAGTTTTCAGCAAAAACAAATGAAACCAAATATTATTAAATAAGATAAACATCTTTTTATACAAAAATCGAAGACGAAAAAAATCAGACTAACATTTTTTATATTATTCACGAATTCTTGATTTGGACTATAATTGTAGAGACAATAATTATTATCATAAAAATCAGAGTAAAAAATTTGTAAAAATATAAATCTATAACCTTCTTCTTTTTTCATATTTCAATGCTACCAGAACATAGTAAATTTTCAATTAAAAAAATTCACTAAAAGGAGAGGAAAAAAAAAAAATCTCATCAAGCCAAAGTGCATTAACGAAAGATTGCAGCATCTATCACGAAGGAAGAATAGAAAAATGAGAAGCCCTCCCTATCAATAAGGGATGTGATGAGTATAAATAGAAAAAAAAAAAAAAAAAAAAAAAAAAAAACCATTACCAAGAGGGTGGAAAAACACATCCATTATAAGCGTGTTAATGTATTATTTCTCTCGACTATGTGTACGACGAGTACGAAATTTTTCGTAGTGAATGGGATGCTTTGTGTGAATGCGGGGGCGGTTTACCTCGTGCAAACAGAACACGAAGGGTATATAGAGAGGAGGGAGAGGAAGGAGAGAGAGAGAGAGAGAGAGAGAGAGAGAGAGTGTGTGTGTGTGTGTGTGTGTGTGTGTGTGTGTGTGTGTGTGTGTGTGTGTGTGTGTCTGCGGTGGAAACCAGGAGGGAATAATAAGCGTAAACCCGCGTAGCTCAGACTCAGTTGGCTCGACGACGTGCGTGAGATTCTTTTACCGTTGCTGACCACTCTTTGGAGTTTCTCTTCAAGCCTGCTCTCGCTCTTCTTTCAATAGTCGTCTTATATACCGCGTTGGTCGCGCATCTCGCGGTTTACCTGGCGCCCGTATATTCGTCGAGTCTGTCCTTAACCGCGGAATGCGGTCAAGTTCGCCCGATTGCGCGATCGATTACTCCTTCGCATCCTTTTAACGTGTAATTTTGATTTAAAAAAAAAAAATTTTTTTTTGCATTAATATTCTTGTGCATAATAATTATTGTGCGAGGAACTTTTTGGGGCGAAAGGGAAAGAATTTTTGAATCGCTAAAAAAAGATTTGCCGGATTCGTTTATTAATAATATAAATAAATATACATTTTTTAAATGTTTTTTTTTAATTTTTAAGTTTCTCGTATATTCGTGAATAATAATCATTGTGAAGACATTTTTTGGGCGAAAACGAAAGACTTTTTGAATCGAAAAAAAAAAAGATTTGCCGGATTCGTTTATTAATAATATAAATAAATATAAATTTTTAAAAACGATTTTTTAAATGATTAACTTTCTCGTTGTTTGCGAATAATAATTATGGTGAAGGACTTATCGGATGAAAAAAAAATTCTGCCGGATCATATTTGTGATAACTTAACTTTTCTGATAAGCTGAATTTTTATTTATTATACTAAACATAATTTTTTTTAAACCATCCAAAGAGGATATAAAAAAAAATTAAATCTAATCGTGTGTTAATAATTATTATATAAATCTACAAATACAATAAAATAGTGTTGTAAATTTATAATTAAAAGATTGAACTTATGTCACTCATGTGGATGAATTACATGAAATCAACGTGTAAGAAGAAACACGTTAGGAAGAGGCGCGTAAGTGCAGAAATTTGTGAATTATCTGTTTTTGATAGTCAAATAAAAAAAAGACAACGATAATGATTTTTTTTTTTAAACCTTGATTTGGTTTTTTTTTTTATAAAATATTAAAGAAACGTTGTCAAAGTAACAAACCCGGTTTGTCTTGTCGAAAAAAAAAAAAAAAAAAATAGATCCTTTCTAAGACGTTTTTTAATTCATGTATCGATGCAAAAAAAAAAAATTTTGAGTTTTAACACAAGACAAATTTTTTTTTCCTAAATCCATAAAAATGTTTTCTCAACTTCTTTTACAATAAAAAAAATAATTACAACAATAATTTGTCAAAAATGTTGTAATTCCAATTTCTGGCAAAATATTTTTTGTAATTTTAACGCAAAATAAAATCGTGAAATAAATTTAAAAAAAAAATGTTTATTGTATATACAATGTACAGTGTCGTTTAACCAAAGGTCAAGATCAAGATCCTGGCATCGCGATAATTTGCAAAGCCGTGACTTCCGGAGGGTACGGGGATTTCAAACCTCGCGATCTCATGTTTATTGCACTTTTGTGCCAACATTATATACCCACCGACGCATAGCATTTCCACACTTTAACATCGTCACGCGTCTCTCTTCAGTAAATCCGTTCCGGCATATGTGCGAATAGAATTTTCTCAGCGGCCGAATGTACAACCACAAAACTTGGAGTTTATCGTTTGTGCTTTTGTAAATCCGACATTCCAAGGCGAGAGAGAGACACGTTCGGTATATTCTGTACTTGTGCAAATACACAGAAATCGCAATCCAGCGATGCTGTGCAGTCGATTAACTTATATTTTCAGATTATTTTTTTTTTTAGCTCATACAGTAACTCCGGTTCATTTATTTTCTATTTTAGACATTTTCATTTTCTACATCAAAATTGAAAGAAAATTCAAAATCACATTTTTAGAAAAAGAAGAAAAAGAAAATTAATAATTGGTTTTTCGAAAATCAAAATCGAAGGAAAAATTTAATTCAAGTTTTTTTCAATATCAAAATCGAGGGCAAAATTTAATTCAAGTTTTTGTCAATATCAAAATCGAAGGAAAATTCATAATAAAGATTTTACAAAAAAAGAGAAAAAAGGAAATAAAATAAATAATTGGGTTTTGAAAAATGAAAATCGAAGGAAAAATTGAATTCAAGTTTGAATTCAATTTTTAATTGTCAAATTATTCACAGATTTTTTATTCAAATTTTATTGCAGAGACAATAATTATTGTCATAAGAACTTGAGTAAAAAATGTGTAGAAACATTTGCATTTTAAATGTTTTTAGAAAAAATAAATTAAAAGAAATGTTATTAATTAGAATGAACAACTTTTTATATAAAAATCGAAGGAAAGATGAGAGTAAATGTTTTTCAAAAAATAAGTCTCGATTAAAAAATATATTCACAATTTCTTGATTTAGACTTAATTGAAATGTTAATTTATATACATATTTTTTTTTTTTTTTTTACAGATGCGAGACGACAGAAGAACGTCCATGGAGGGCGAAAGACTGAGTGCCAACAGTGTTGGAACGATAGATGAAAACGGAAGTCGACCTTTATCTCAAACCTCAAGTGAAATGGACAGCGTTGGTCCACTACAGCCTGTGAAGCATCGAGACAAGGCAAAACTTCAGGTAAATCTATAAAGGAAAATAATTTTTTTTTATTTTTCTTTGTAATTCGATCATTTTTGACAATTTTTGGTAATCGTTAATTCGTAATTTTGACTATTTTTGGTCATCGATAATTTGTAATTTTGACAATTTTTGGTAATCATCAATTTGTAATTTTTACAATTTTTTGGTAATCGTTAATTTGTAATTTTTACAATTTTTTGGTAATCGTTAATTTGTAATTTTTACAATTTTTTGGTAATCGTTAATTTTTAGTTTTGACAATTTTTGGTAATCGTTAATTTGCAATTTTTACAATTTTTTGGTAATCGTTAATTCCTAATTTTTACAATTTTTTGGTAATCGTTAATTTGTAATTTTGACAATTTTTTGGTAATCGTTAATTTGTAATTTTGACAATTTTTTGGTAATCGTTAATTCCTAATTTTGACAATTTTTTGGTAATCGTTAATTCCTAATTTTTACAATTTTTTGGTAATCGCTAATTTGTAATTATGACAATTTTTTGGTAATCGTTAATTTGTAATTTTTACAATTTTTTGGTAATCGTTAATTCCTAATTTTGACAATTTTTTGGTAATCGTTAATTTGTAATTTTAACAATTTTTTGGAAATCGTTAATTTATAATTTTGACAATTTTTGGTAATCGTCAATCTGTAATTTTTACAATTTTTTGTAATTTACAGCGTCCACTCACAAGATATCTTCCAATAAAATCGGAATCCCTCGACTTGAGGCATCACATTGAAACAGCCGGACATCATTTGCCACTAATTCACGATGTAACTGTCGATATGACCACGTGCTCGGGATATCTCTCGAAAATGAGCAAAAAGTTTCATCACTGGAATAAACGGTGGTTTGTCTTCGACAGAAAACGAAAGACTCTGTCCTACTTCAGCGACAATTCGACCAAAAAAGCACGAGGTCTAATTTACTTCCAGGTAATTATATTTTTGTAATATTCCGTTAAAAGAAAAAAGAAAAAAAATAATAATAATAAATCGCAATTTTGCGACCATCAAAATTTCATGTAAAAGTGTTAAAAAAATATATTAAAAAAAAAATTAAATAAAAAAAAGCCTTTTTTTTGCTTATTCAAAAGAATTTTAAATCTTTTAATTTATATTCCATTTCCCGTTGAACATCATTTTAACAATTACAATTTCTACACAAAACAAAAAGGAAAAATTAGATTCCACTTTTAAGACATAACGAAAGAAAAATTCGTCCACTAAAAAATATATTGAAAATAAAAAATCTCCGTGATTTTCGTACCAAATTTCTAGCAAGTAAATTAAAAACCTCTTTCATTTTACTTTTCTTTTTTTGCAGTCAATCGAAGAGGTTTACGTAGATCATATGAATACCGTGCGATCGCCGCAGCCTTCGCTCACCTTCATAATCAAAACCTCAACGAGACTTTATCATCTTATGGCTCCAAGTCCAGAGGCCATGAGAGTCTGGGTAGACGTGGTTTTCACAGGCGCCGAGGGATATCACGAGTTCGATCACGGAGTCTGACCAGCAGTCTAGCTGCTCAGCCTTGAGCGAGATCTTGTTTAAAAAAAAAGAAGAAAAAGCAAAGAAAACAAAATCGAGAAAAGGCTCTCGAAGCCAGTAAAGGCGAAGCATCGAAGAGCCACTCGTATTCTCTTCGATATATCCGCAAATTGGCGAGAAAAAGAGAATAACGTCAAACTATTTTATGAATTTACAGAGCCAAACGATCGAAAGTCGTACATGGCCATGAAAAAAAAAAAAAATTAAGCCAATTTCCGCATATCGTCGAATAATTTTTTTTGGCGATTTTTTTAATACATATTTCGTATGTACAAAATATGCCATTCACAAAAACGTTGAAAAAAAAAGAAGAAAAGAAAAAAAAAACGTTTTCAGCCCGTGGTGCCAATTTATTGTATACTGTTTATATACAGATAATCAATTTGATAAGATTTTTGGTGTTTTTTTTTCTCGACAAGTATTATCGAGCGATAAAGGAAAAAAGAAAGAAAAAAATTGTAAAAGAAGTAGAGTCCGTATTCTAGAAACCCCTAATCTAGTCTTCCGGCGTGAGTGAAGAGAAGAAAAAAAATACATGAGAGAAAACAAAATTCCATTCTGTTAAAAAAAAAGGATTTTTTTTTAAAACACTTTTGGGAAACTAAATTGTACATTTTTGTTTTTAATTTTTGGGAGGCAGCTAGAGCCGAGAATGGCAGCAGCTTCTTTATTCTTTTGTCATCTTGCCAGTGATCCCGTGGGATAAGGCGTTTTATTATAATATAACGATAATTATTTTTACGTAGAGCGACTTAAACGGCTCGATCCAACCAATTTTTATGTACTTTTTAATATCGTGGTATCGCACTCCCAAAGAGATAAGCTAGCGTGTGAAGAAATCTACGATTGCGAAGCGTTTTCCGCTGTTCATTAGTTTCGTAATAAAAAAAAAATGAAAAAAAAATGAAAAAAAAAATGTGAATGAAGGAAAAAACAGAACATTTTGAAAGGAAAATCATTTGTCAACAACGAAAATGTATTTCTGATTGTACATATACATATTATATGCATATAAGATCTTTCCTTTCTTTTTCCAACCACTTTCTATTTTTTAATTTATTATTTTTTATAAGTAAAAAATAATTATTATTATAATTATTTATAAGTATTTTGAATAATTATAATAATCGTTATTTTTTAAATATAAAAAATAATTATATAAATAATAAGTAAATCAATTCCTATGTCCTATTTATAGTTGTAAGAAAAAATTAGTCGTATTTTGTGCATTTTTAATCCTTCTATTTTTTATTAAGACATTTAAATTGAAGACTATAATTTTAGAAAAAAAATGTTTTTTTGGGTATCAATGGGGAGAAAAAATGCATTTTGCGTGAAAGAAAAAATAAAATTTTCAGCTGTTTTTGACTTTAAAAAATTTGTAAAATCCTCAAAAATACTTGGACAATTAGATGAGAGCAGAAAAAATATGCTGAAATTAAATAACCGATATTCTTCTTTCACCCCATTTGTTACCGACTGAATTTTCACTCGGGTTCCAATACAAAATGTTGACTAATTCGTCATTATACAACTTTTTGTTATTTAAGCAATTCTTCCATAAATAAATTTCCTCGCAACCTTTTTTTTTTTTTAACAAACACACTTATTTTTGCGTAATTCAATCATCAAATTCTTTCAATAAATCTTTTATTACTCATTAAATTCTTCGTTTTTTATTAAGTAAAAATTTGCTCCACATTCGCTGAAAGGTAGAAAAAAATTATGAGAAATACTTTGTTCAATAACAAAATTATCTCGCTTATAGCCAAAGTGGGGAAGATTTTTCTTAAAAAAAAAAATTGTGAAGTTGAGGGTCCAAGTCTACAAAAAATTATGAGCCAAATCGGAGAGGTGGAGGTCAAATCAATTTTTTTTCCTCGTGTAATAACAATTTTTGTTCGAGAAACTAAAATTCATCATTAGGTAGGTTTTCCTTTTTATCGATCCGAACTCCTGAATTCCCATATTAATGTAGTTACGGTGGTACATACTTTTGAATATATTCATTGCAAGCTTATCACGTGAATTCCCCCATTGAGAGTGCAAAAGTCTCCCTTCCTTAAATTCACGTCACCTGCTGTTTGTATATTTATTTGTGCTCGTAGTAGTAAACGCACTGCGCTACGCGTGGTTTTTGTAGCGACTATCGTAAACAGATGCACATTCAAGGTCGTCGCAAAAAACCGAGAGCTGGCTACTCGCTTTTTGCGTTTCCAGTGTTGCAATTAAAGCAAAAAAGCTTTGCTTAACACTATCTCGAGGTAGCTTTGAGGCCGCACGTATGCGAGGAAAAATCATAAAAATGATTCACCAAAAGTGCATACAGGGCGTATATCCGTCGAGCAATCCAACTGTCACGAGATTCGCCGTGCCTGTTGAGAAAATACCGTGGAACATTGATTTTACGGAATACAAACCAGTCGAATACACTTCGAGCGTTGTCAACGGTAAATCATGGGCTGATCCTGATATTAATGACGATTCATTCAAGCCACAATGGAACTCGATTGACGGTAAGACACGTATGTCATTCGTATTTGTTACGCGATTGAATGAGCTAGAAATATTATTTACTCGTTTTGTAAAAGATTTGTAATAAAATGCATTGATAATTAAAAAAGAAAAAAAAGAAAACAGCAGTTTATTCACAAGTTTTTAGTTCTAAGCAGAGACAATAATTGTGGCTGATTAGTTCCAATTATTAACTCAACAATGATGATGTTTATTCAATAATTTTTATTTTTGTTAAAGGTAACGATGAAGATTTTTGCCTCTGATATTTGCCTGCAAAAAAATGGTCTTGAAGCAAATGATTTTTTAATCATTATTTACATTTATTTTTCATTAATTAGGCAAGAAAAAAATTAGCAGTTTATTCACAAATTTTTATTTCTAATCAGAGATAATCATATTGTTGATTTATTTTTAATTATTAGCTCAATAAACAATTTTTATAAAAGTCAAGATTTTTGCCTTTTTCACCTGCAAAAAATGGTGTTTTAGCTAATAATTTTTTAATCATTATTTACATTTATTTTTCATTAATTAGGCAAGAAAAAAAAACAGCAGTTCATTCACAAGTTTTAATATCTAAGCAGAGATAATAATTTTGTTGATTAATTTCAATTATTAGCTCAACAACAACTCCAATTTTTATGAGTCAAGATTTTTGCCTCTTTCATAGGCAAAAATTGGTGTTTTAGCAAATAATTTTTTAATCATTACTTACATTTATTTTTCATTAATTAGGCAAGAAAAAAAACAGCAGCTTATTCACAAGTTTTAATTTCTAATCAGAGAAAATAATTGTGTTGATTAATTTCAATTATTAGCTCAATAACTCCACTTTTTATCAAAATCTAGATTTTTGCCTTTTTCACCTACAAAAGATGGTCTTTTAGCCAATAATTTTTCAATCATTATTTACATTTATATTTCATTAATTAGGCAAGAAAGAAAACAGCAGTTTATTCACAAGTTTTAATTTCTAATCGGAGAAAATAATTGTGTTGATTAATTTCAATTATTAGCTCAACAACTCCAATTTTTATGAAAGTCAAGATTATTGCCTTTTTCACAAAAAAAAAAAAAATGGTCTACCATCAAATAATGTTTGAACCATTATTTTTAAAATTATTATTTACATTAATTTTTTTTATTAATCAGGCAAGAAAGAAAAACAGTTTCTCAGCAATTTTAATTTCCTACAGATAAGGTGAATCGTCAAAGTTTTATGGGTGAATACGCAATTAGCGAAGATGGCTATCCACTTAATCCAATCGGTAGAACCGGAATGGTGGGACGTGGATTATTGGGTCGTTGGGGTCCAAATCACGCTGCGGATCCGATCGTAACACGTTGGAAGCGCAACGGAACTGGAGCCCTGGAAATCGACAGAGTCACGGAAAAGCCAGTTTTACAATTTGTCGCTATTCAACGTCAAGATTCCGGCGAATGGGCTATTCCAGGTGGAATGGTCGACGGAAATGAGAATATTTCGTCGACCCTGAAACGAGAGTTCATGGAAGAGACTATGAATGCTTTAGAAAAAAATGAAAGCGAATTGGCAGAGGCCGAAGCTTCGATTAACAAATTCTTCGATAACGGCGATGAAATTTATAAAGGATATGTCGACGATCCGAGAAATACTGACAATGCTTGGATTGAAACTTGGGCGACGAATTTTCACGATGAAAATGGCAATACAGCCGGAAATATGGTACTCGAAGCTGGGGATGATGCATCTAATGTACGATGGATGGATGTCAATCGAAAACTCAATTTGTACGCGAGTCACAGTAAATTTATCGAACAGGTAGCTCACGTACGTAACGCCCACTGGTAAATCCTCGCCTCTTTTATCGTATACAAATATATTGTATATATGAGACTCTGTTTATTTAGTCATCTTTTTTTTATAATCCGATTATCACAGATATTTCTTATGGTCATATTTACAATGGAGCATAAATCTAATTTTACAAAAATATTAAATACTTTTATGTTGAGTATTTTTTTAAAGAAATCAAAAATAGTGTATTTTTTATAAAAAAAAATCTATAATTAAAATATTAATTGCAGTTATGGAGACGAAATTGTAACCAAGAGCTGATAATCGTAATAATTTCGAAACACACAAATTCGCCTTTTTCTGCTACAAAAACTGCAAAATATCTCTATACAAAAAGAGTATTTAATATTTTTGATAATTTCGAAGATTTTATTTTCCTAATTTTTTTTGGAATTTGCACTTAAAGCAGTTTGTCATAAATTTCTATTTTTTATGGACTTTTGAATGCAACAGTAGATATTTTTTTTACTTTTCCTTTCTTTTTTCATCAACGATTTTTTCATCCCAAAATACAAAAAATTAATAAAAATCTTTTAAAAAAATAGAAAATAATCTTGGAATAAAATATGTGCAATTATCAGAAATATCTGATGCTTAAAAAGTGACTAAATTGACAGAGAATATCTCCTATAAAAAAAAATATCTACGAAAATATATATATACAATAAAGTGCTTTAATTAGAGTGAGACTATTCGATAAGCTTTCGACGAGCTATTTTGCACGTCCGAAATATTTTTCTAACGTCTTAGGATTTTCATAACTTTGTAAAATGCTTACGCTAAAGTTCCTTCGGCGCAACTATATTTCTAAAAAAAAAAAAAGGTATAACTATTTTCCAACAGGATTTGAAACTCAATTTTGTTGTTCCTGCGAACGCAATTGTTTCGTAAATTAAACAAAATTGTTTCGTATGTACTTTTAAAAAAAATTGAATACGTATGGGGCGTTCCACGTTAAATTTACAGCCTATTTACACCCTCGGCGCCTCGAATTTTGTTAATTTATTACAATAATGTTGTTTTCGACCCAAAAATTTTTATGGGAATTTTTTTTCACCACCATTTGAATTTTTTCAAGGCTCGAAAAGCTGATTCTGAAAACATTTTTAAAAACCTGAAAAAATACGTACCGATTCTTATGTGTTAAAAATCACATCTTAAATAATAAAATCAGCGCGGATTTATTCAAATTTTTGAAAAAAATCTGAAAACAAATTCTGAGACCCTTTTGGGTCGAAAAGAACATTATTGTAAAAAATTATTAAAATTCGAGGGGGTGATGAGGGTCAAAGGTTGTAAATTTGACGTGGAATGCCTCGTGTATAAAATAAAATGTATCCACTGAAGTGCTTTAAACGGAGCGAGATTCCGCAAAGTTATTACAAAATGAGGCTTTTCTACAACAAACATATTTTTCATAACTTCCAACAAATCCGTCAAATTTGTACAATATTAATTATACGTTCGTTATTATTATTATTACGCCCAGATAAAATCTCGGGCTTGAATTAAATTCCAAAATTCCTGCTAATATATATATATGTATAAAATAGAATTTAACGATAAAGTACAATGTATTACATAAGTGGTGTAAGGACGAAAAGATTATGTTTTTAAACATTGAGCACAATTTTATTATCATTGTTCTTCTATAGTCTAAACGATACAGAAAATAAAGCTATGATTCGCATACATATATCTCGTATATACAATTACAACCATTTTCCATGCGTGAGAAATTATCTCGACCGTCGACACACAAAAAAAAAAAGGCATTAATACTTTTTGAACATTGTAATTGTGATTTTAATCAAGAAAAATAACATGAATTTGACGCGTCAATCATTCAGGATATGTCACAAAACGATTTTTTCCCATTAAAAAAAAAAAAAAAAAACATTTTACGTAATCGAGTGGCATCAGTGAGAGTGAAATAAAAATGTAACGCATTCGCTTAAGTACAATTCTCGAATTTCCAAAAATTCAAGTTTTTCTTTTTTTCCATATGCAAAAATCACGCAGATTCATTTTTTCCAATAAACATGAGACTGGCAAAAGATACGATAAACAATTTAATGAGAAACATTCTGCATTCTGGTTGCCAAGTGAGATTAAAATACAGTTCGTAAAAACGTGTAAAAGTTTGTTTTGTTTTTATTATTAATTTCGAATTCGATTGCAAACGAATTGCCACACGTAACGAAAATAAAAATCGATAAAGTTCGTCCAATTAATTTTGATATCAGTCATTTAATTAGCGTCGTGTGCTAAAAAAAAAAGAAGAATACACACGATTGACTAAACTGGCACTGCCAGTAAAATTCTACGACCTGGGTATTTACAATACAATACAGATCTAACGTTTTCTCGCACCTTCGTATTTTTTGTTTCTTTCTTCTTTTTTTTTTCAACCCTTCAGTTTTCCATCCAAGTCAAACTATACGTATAATTATAGAGCTATTTTATATCTACATGGAGTTTCTTTTTCTTTATTTCTTTTTTTTTTTTACTGTTTTACGGGCTTTGAGGTTCAATTGTAATATGGCACGTCGATAATAGTCACGGGTTTCGTTTGAACACCTAGTGTATTTAAAAATATTTCCGTTGAATTCTGCACCGAATCCAGACTCTCGTCAAAATATGAAGTTTCGATGTTGGCTTTTTTGCACGAATCCTCGTTAATTGAGTCCTGATATTCGGGCATTTGAAGCACCGTTTTTGTCGTACGTTTATTGTGCGTTTTATCGGCTTGACGAAAAAGTTGTTGAACATTTTCATTAGCCGTAACGTTTTTCTGCGATCCTACGCTTTTCTCTAATTCGAGAGCTATCAGAGCTTGAGTCTGACCGAGATTCGCCGCCTCGGTGAATAATTCACGAGCTTTACCGACATCCAGAGTTAATCCACCTCTGCCTTGAGCATGGAAGACACCTAAATTGTACATTGCGTCCGGATGGCCTTTTTCAGCCGCATCTCTGTAGTATTTTGCGGCCTACAACATTAAGAGGAGCTTTTTTGTAACATCAGGATTAATTTTGTTTACTGACTGTTTGTTTTTTTTTTTTTTTTTTTTTTAGCAGGTATGTTTTGTAATGAGTACCTTTTTGGAGTCTGTTACAGTTCCTATTCCGAGCTCGTGACATAGACCCAAGTTAAACATACTTCCGGATGAGGAGAGACTAGCACCGGTTGAAAAATGCTTTACCGCATCTTTGTAACGCTTCTCTTCGAGAGCTTTTACACCAAAACGAAGCTCGAATTCACCCATAACGAGCCTGTGCGTTTTTGTGTAATTGTCTTTAGCTTCTTTTAGAGCCTGGAGTAGCATATTCATTATTTATTATTTTTATTCTGGCAGCATATTTTTTTTTTTTTTTTTTTTGTATTTTTTTGCGATTTTATTACATTTCTGTAAATAATATGAAATCCACCCTATCATTCAACTATATTTAACGCGATAAGCGATTTATCACGATCATGAGGAAACGTCGTCTAATTTGTTCCCTTTAAATATCGCATATTTCTTATACCGTTTAGAGCCAAAATAATAACTGAGCGCCGAAGAATAATGCAATTTTAATCATTTATTCGTCGTACAAAATACCCTTTTCTTTTACGATTCGAATACGACATTAAAATCAATCAATTATTGTCGAATGAACCGACGCCGAAATAAAAACAATGCTCTGTATTTTAATCTACTCTAAATAATCACTTTTTGCTACCAACAACAAAAAAGAGGAAAATTATTATTTAAAAAAAATAAGTTTACAGGGGAAAGAAATTCACCTAAATCATTTTTTTTATGTTTTTTTTTAATCCCCTTTATTTAACGAACCAATTAATTGGTATTTCACGTATAACAGACACAAGATTAAATAAAATAAATATACAACTTTGTAGCAAATGATTAGTTACAAAATATACAGATAACATAATTGTCAGGATATTAAGTTGCAAATCTACACTTTGGACTTTGCCAGTCAAACTTTTTCTCAAAATCTTTAGGGAAGATTTTTTTCTATTTTTGTGCTGTTTTGAGACTATACAATTATAAGTACAGGGAGGGACGGGGGGAAGCCATCCGCAACACTTTTAGAGGGTGTAATGTCTGCAGAAGAGCATTCTCACCTCTTCTATGGTGATTGGACCGTAAGCCCTTGGCTCTGTCCACTGTTGATGCAAATCATCGCCACTTCGACTCGCGACGCAATTGGTAACTGGCAAAACGTGCTGACGATGGATATTGAAAACGTCGATGAACGACGACGGCAGTATGACTCCTTGGAATCTCAATAATCGATTGTGCCATCTCTCTTCTTTGGTTCTCTCAAACAAACGTCTGCGGAAACACAGAGACTGGCAAACGACCCAACCAACAGCCAGGACACTTGACTGCACAAAAAGAATTCAAAGCCATTGTTGTAAAAATTATCTACAAAATATTATCTTTGGTATTAGATAAAATTCATTTTCGTATCTTTAAAATTAATTAAAAACTTTGAAAAAAAAAAAAAAAAAAATTTTATAAAGTTAAAAATTTCTAGAATTCTTCAATATTATTATTATTATCATTATTAGCCTTTTAAATAAAAAAAAAACTAAAATTGAAAAAAAAAATTTATAAAATTTCGCAATCTTTCAAAATAAGAAAAAAAAATGGAAAATTTGTGTTTTTTCATGATATTCAAATTTCTGGGGCTAATTCAACTTTTTAGGAAATCCGATTCGGATCACAAAACGTCTGTACAATGTATACATAATATCAACATAATCATAATATATTTAAAAAATATAAATTCCTATTTTTAAATTACCTAAAAATTTAGAAAAATATTTTTTTATAAATACGAAATTTCTAAAAAAAAAAAAAGAAGTTCGACTTTCGAATAGATTTGTGTTTCGATTGCAAAATGACGAAACGTAATAATTCGACGTTGGCCGTGATAAAAGTGGAAAAAAAGGAAAGTTTTTTTTTCCTTTTTTTTTCATATATATATACAAATACAAACCCAGCCAACAGCTTCGGACCAGGATCTTCTGGCGTCCCATTTGGACTCGTGTTTCTTGTCCTTTGGACCGTCAGTCTTGGCATTGCCGAAAAATCCATTGTTGCAATTTGTCACAGGTGCGAGGAATTTTTGATTTTTCGCGAGATCAGCTTTAACCTCACTTTTATTGTTGCCGCCGTCCGCGGTTTGTGAATATACGTTTGTACGACAGCTCGCACGACGTTCGAGGGTCTCCCGAATTCCACGGGTCACGAATTTCCACATGTTTTTTTCTTTTTCAATACGGTTATGCTAATTTTGTGGAATTCGGGAATATATTTTTTTTTTCAGGGATAATAAATAAACTAGTTACTAATTGTGTGGGTAATTAATTGCAACAACGCTTGATTTTCCACACTGCTCCGTTCGCGGGAGCGCAGTGCAGTGTGCGAGAACTCGGGCTTTTGCTGTTCTACGGGCTGCTCCTGGCGTTTGGAAATATTCCCTCTCTCCCAAAGTGCTCTCGCGTTTGGCGTCTTACGCAACAATCTGCAACTACGCACTACATTTTTTTTTTGTAACTCTCAAAAACATCACCGGTTCACCAAATATTCGTACACAGTAAACATTTTTTCTGTGACAACAACAACAAAAAAAACACAAATTTTGTCACATCTAGAGATTTTTATTAATCAAATTTTGAATCTTTTATTTGTTATAATTTGATTTTTTCGGTTGTGAAAGTTGGGTATTTTATTTGTTGACATTTGAATTTTTTTAAATATTTGAGAGAGTGGGACATGTGTAGAGTAGAGTAGAGTAGAGTAGAGTTGGGACACATGCAGAGTAGAGTAGAGTTGGGACATATGCAGAGTAGAATAAGTTGGGTCATGTGTAGATAGAGTAGAGTTGGGACATATGCTGAGTAGAGTAAGTTGGGACATGTGTAGAGTGGAGTAGAGTTAGGACACGTGTAGAGTTGGTACACGTATAGAGTTGGGACACGTGTAGAGTTGGGACACGTATAGAGTTGGGACACTGTAGAGTTGGGACATATGGAGACAAGAGTAGAGTTGGGACATGTGTAGAGTTGAGATATATGCAGACTAGAGTAGAGTTGGGACATGTGTAGAATAGAGTAGAGTCGGGACATGTGTAGAATAGAGTAGAGTTGGGACATGTGCAGAGTAGAGTAGAATTGGGACACGAGTAGAATGCCTGTTGTTTAGAGTCGAGCATCGTGTAGAGTTGATGATGTAGAGTCGGATTCTGTTAGAACCGCTCTATCGCCATTTTTTTTTTCTTTTTTTTTGGTAATATTACTGGTCGTGAAATTTCACGGTATTTTAACATCTCTATTGCCAGTCTTGGCTGTTTGGCTGTGTCCGACAGTTCGGCTGTGCTTACTGGATGCGATGGGACGCGGATTTACCACAATTTTCATGTCTCCGCGTCAGAAATAAACTTCACTCACGTTCAATTATCGTTACACTATTATCTCGGAATTTTATGTGTCTGCGATGGATCGTGAATTAATAGAGAAATTCATCGAAGTTACTGGTGAGTAATTTTTGTGTGCAGTTCTCGGAGGTTACCGAGACCCTTTTTTTTTTACTCGTATTAAAAAAAAAAAAAAAAAAGAAAAATGTATATTGGATGTAAGAATATTGTACAAATTTTAGGCGAAAGCGAAGCAACTGCTGCTCAGTATCTGACTCTCGCCGATGGCAATGTCGAAACTGCCATAAGTTTGATGTTCGAGGGTGGAGGACCCAGCGAACAACCACCGCAAGCTTCCAACGACGATGAACCTCCTGTTCGCGAACCTATTTTACCAACTCAAGAGGTTCTCGTTCCTACCGAAGCTGTTTGCTCGTTTCCCAGAGCTTCTAACAATGTTTTTGATAGATTCAGAGACTTCGCCGTCGAGACTCGTAAGTTGTCAGCCTACTTCTTTTTTTTTTTTGATTATTATAAATAATAATCTGTGTATAATGAAGAAAAATAATTTACTAAGGAAATCACAAGATGGATAAAGTATTCAGAAATTGCATGAAAAAAATGTAATAACGATTATTGCGATAATCAACACAGTTTAAGATTTTATTTTTCAATTTTACATTGTTTTCTTTTTGCACCAGCTGGATGCAGCTCCTCTTAGAATTACAAAATCTGCTACAATAAAACTCAAATAAGGAATAAAAAAATATATATATATAGCTAAAACCCTAATATTTTTGAACTTTTTTATCCTTCGACTATATTATAAAATCACTGAAAAAAATAACCCAAACATTTCTGAAGATTTTTTTACCAGAAATTCTGACCATTGTGATAAAAAATGTTAATTTGACACAATGGAAAATTATCGATTTTTTTTTAAATTTAGGATCTAAATTTCTTGATAAAAAACGAAATTATTGAGACTATTCCCATTATGTTCATTGCTTTTTTATAGATAATACAGCCAAATGAAATTTTTTTTTTATTTATTAATTATAATGATACAGTTTTGGATGACATTAATAAATTTTCTAATAAAATGTGTGTCTCGTATTAATGTTTATTGGTTTATTCCTTTTTTTTTTCAAATTTCTTTAACGAAAGAATTACTATTTCAGAGCCTGCAGAAATTTAGTCAATCCTTCTTTTGAATTCTCTTTCACTTGCATTTCCAACGTTTGTTTTTTGTCACCAGGACGCCAAGAGGAGGAAATGACCAGAAGAGTAAACGGCACGAGAAAAGTATCGCAAACCAGCAAATCCAAACGTCTCGAGGATCTTTTTAGACCTCCCTGCGATATTCTCTTTATGGGTTCTTTCGTTGAGGCTCGCGATCGCGCCAAAGACGTGAATCGTTGGTTGCTCGTTAACGTTCAGAATCCACAAGAATTCGCTTGCCAAATACTCAACAGAGACGTATGGCCAAACAGTCAAATACGGGAGATAATCAAAGATCACTTCGTTCTATGGCAGGTACTTTGTTGCATCGCAACGCAAGAAAAAATAAAACAAAAAAAAACAATAACAAAAATCCTCCATATGGAGAAAAAAGAAATACAAATTATTCTAGAAGCTTCCAACATATTTTACACATTTTTAAAACAAACAACAGAATTTTGTGTTTTCGAATTTTCGTATGAAAATGAATTTTGCAACAGACCTCTTTTTTTTAAATTTACTGAAGTAATTGCAATTTTTGTTTTAAGACAATAACACTTATTACTTTTGTAGTTTTTTTTTTTTTTGGTGCTCTGAATTATTTGTAACCTTTTTTTTCTCTGTGAAAAAAATCACGTCTAAATTTCTCCTGTTTGCCAGTTAAACCGGAAATGATTTATTCGCAGGTTTTCTCGAATACGAGCGATGGTAAACGTTACATTGATTTTTACAACGTTAACAATTATCCGTATTTGGCTATAATCGATCCAAGAACCGGTGAATGCATGAGATCGTACAATCATATAACCGTTGATAGTCTCGCAACCGGACTTAACGATATGTTGAGCACTCATGCATCTCCTGATAATACACCGCAAGATCCTGCGAATACCGGTGACTTTAAGGAACGTTCGTCTCTGCCAAATAAACGACAGGCTCGCACCGAATCTGTAATGGAAGTAAGGAATTATTTATATTTTTATTCGAACTTATTTTTATTTTTTGCTTTTCATAGAGGAAGCATTGTTTTTGCGAAAATACAAAAGATGCAAAATAATGAGGAAACAATTTGCAATTAAAGACTCATATATTATTTATTTATTTTTTTTTTAAGGAATCCAGTTCCAGAATCAAAAGAACAAGATCTTCAGCTTCGAGTAGTAGAAGCGCTGTATCCGCGACTGTGATTAGTAGTAGCACGGGCAATTCTATTCTCGGCAAAAGATCGAGAATAGATGAGCTCGATGCTAAAAGTCGAACTAGTCCTGTACCCGAAACTACGGAGAAAAAGAAGGAAGCTTCGCTACCGGAAGTGGCGCAATCCGTGGAAACGCCGAAGACAGAAGCAACGGAAGTAATGGTAAAAAATATTAACACCATTTCGACATCCGCCGCTAGCGACGAACCCTCGTTACGACTGTGTTTACGATTGCCAAGCGGTGGAAAAGAAGCAATCTCAATGTGCGCCAACGATACGATAGAGGTAAATACACAAAAGTAATCGAAACATTTTTTTACTCTTTTATAATTCGATCGAATTGAAAAAAAACTTTTTTCTTTCTTTTTTTTTACAGGCCTTCATTAAGAGAATGGAAGATATGGGATACGCTTCGTCCGAGCATACTTATTTGATTCCTTTTCCAAAGACAAATATCGGCGCGATTCCATCGCAAACACGTTTGTCCGACACTATTCTCTATCCATCCAATACAGTATTCATAACTAAGGTCTAAAAAAAAAAAAAGAAAAATCTAATCGTATGAGTAAAAATGAGGCCAAACTGTCAAATAAATCAAGTATTTCCAGCCAATTCGGTAAATCTTCGACTTGTCCCAACATATTTTTACTTTGTAGCTTTGATTGGTTTTTAAAATATTTTTTAAATTCGGACGAAAGCTTTGAAATTCATAAGAATCTTTTTTGGATTTACAAACGAAATGAAATTTAATTTAAAAAAAAAATCGAATATTAATATTCAATTCGAAATTACAGTCACATGTTTGTTTATTCGAATACCTCGAATATTCATTTTTTAAATTTTATTCATTTCAATAAAATTTCATTTACCCTCTCTTTGCTTCAAGTGCCGAACTAATAAGATAATTCGAAGTATTCGAAATATTTGAATGACTCGAAGCGTATTTCAATTATTTCGAATTGAAAGAATGATTCGGTGTTCGATTCATTTACGAATAATTCGAAATTCCGAATGTTCGGAAATCGTTAATCAAAAGTTTACCGAATTGGCCGAGAATATCTCAAAAAAAAAAAAAAAAAAAAAAAACAATCGATTCACAATTAAGAATTCATATTTCCCTAGTGAAATTTTCATGCGCGACGTGAAAGGTTTTTTTTTAAATATAAATTATTGCATAAAATTTTAAAATCCTAATGAATTTAAAAAATTTAGCGGTACGTAAACACTGCCATTAGTATTATGTTAACCTTCAGGCAATTTTGTGAATTTATTTTGTCCTCCAAATGTGTATAAAGACCGTCCGATAATTTTTTTTTTATATAGCAACGCGCGTCTCCCTTCTCTCTCTCTCTTTTTCTCCGTATTTAAAACGGAGAATAATCGGTAAAATTTTAGCGATTCGTCTTAACACTGCCAATATTGAGCTCCATTCACAACAAGCTTGGAGGAAAAAAGAAAAAACCCGAAGCGATGTCGTAAAATTTATTTTACAGCGCTTTATAATTCTTCGACGAATACATCTTCCAATAACATATTCTTCGTACAACGCTTAAAACATCACTGGAATCCATATAATAACTAATTGGTTAAATAAACTTTTATTTAATTATATTAGATTGTTAGTTTGATTTCTCTCGTATTTCTTTTTTCGTATAATAGTTTACAATAAAATGTGTATTTCTCTTGGATCAGATAACATTGGTAAAAAAAAATGAATTATTAAGGTAAAACATGGTATATAGTTTGTAAGATAATTGAAATCTTAAAATAAGATCAATGCACTTAATATATCTATCTCTTATAAAAAACGTATATATAAACATTATTCTTGATGTACGATGAGTTGCATATTGATTGTGATCATAAGGGTGGTTCTAAAACGGCGTTAAATCGAATTGTAATAGATTGACCCTCCTAAATCGATTTCAAATCATTCAAAAGCACAACTCAATTTTTTTCGAAACAACAAAAAATATTCACTCTCTGTTCACAGGGCTTGTAGTTTCCCCCGATTAAAATACATCTGTTTTTGATCTTCTTTCCACTAAAATTTTATTGACGGACTAATTTAGTACATAAAAATCTGAAAATTATCGTTACAGAAAAAAAAAGATCGAAAGAAGGACGTTTTTTTTTCATAGTAATGTTAAAAATCTCGGATTTATAAGTAATTAATTATATTAATTTCCTTTTTCATAATACTCTTAGAAATCTCAGACTTGTAATTATTGAACATCAACTCGATTGCTTGTTATCTATTGGCTAAATTCTAGCTTTTAATTAGGATCCTGCGATTTTTTTTTCTTTGCTAAAATGCAATCGAAAATAATGTATTATAAAGAAAAATCCTGTTAGCAATAACTAAATTAATAATCAACGCGATTGTTGATTTTTGTATTGACAATTTTGAACCACCCAAAATTCAATCGAAAATTACATATATTAAAAAAATAATGTTCTCACCATCGTAACGAGAAAGATGGAAATAAGGAGAAGGACGTTCCTCGCCAAACTGGAGACATCCGCGCCGCGGCGACAAGCGAGATAGCGATTACCGACCAATATACGATTTGCGGTAATGAGGTGCGATAAGTGTGCTCGAAGTGGGTTAGTGGGAAGGCTTTAATGTGATATTCGTCTATGGCCGCTAGTTCATACTCGCCACATCATCTGCATGTAATGAAATCAAAAAGAAAAAAATGGAGAAGAGACAATGAAAATTTTCCATACGTGAGAAACAAAAAAACACTGTGTCTATTAACGCAATGGTGATTTATTGGACAATCGTACAATAATTATTAGACTGTATACGATAAACGCAAGTAAATTAATCCAAAATTACGAAAAAAAAAGAAGATAAATCGAAGGAACATTTTTTTTCTTTTTTTATAAAACGTGTCTAAGTTGCATAAATCCAACAACAAAAAAAATGAAGAATTTTTTCCCCTTTTTACATCTAATATTTTGTAATAAATCACAAACTTAACAACCTTATCTTTAATCGCGTGATTATTAAAACGCGTTACATGGAATAAGTTCGTTGCTATCGAGCCAAATGCACCATTGCATTATCAGACAGTCTGAAAGAAAACGATGAATGCTGTGTAAGCTTAACGATCGTCCTTTTTTTTTTTTTTAATAAGCGAGATCTCTTTTATGAGTAACGACTAGATTAGCTTTGAAAATTTGCGAAAAAATTTTGAGTATTGTTATGTTGAAATTTCAAACGTTAAGTTAGGATAAGTTTCATAGAGAATCGCGATCTCTCTTGCGACTTTAGCTCTCGATTTGTCTCCTTAATCGCTGCTTTTGTAGTCTATGAAAATCTGGTAGACATCCTACAGGATATTTTTTTTCGTTTTTTTTTTTAAGCAAAGAGCTCTTGCTCCATACCGAGAGTCTCCAAAAAGAAACCCATTGGTGTGCGCTTCAGTCCTATTCCTTCAATCTTATTGACAATCTTGTTCTTAATGTTTCGTAGTCTCAACGATGAGTGGATAAAAGTCACTGTAAAAAAAAAAAAGAAAAATGAAATTAACGATCTGTGAAAAAACGGTCATTTCATATTTAACGGGATGCTTTTTTTGTTCTGTAAAATTTACAGAATCTTTTGATATCACTGAGAAATTCCTTAAAAAAATTGCCAATATAACAACTATCGACTTTCGGAGTAAAAAAAAATGATTAATATTTCAAGCTGGTAGTTTCAGCTAGCAGTAATATTTCTTTGTAACTATTTTTTTATTGTGACTATTATTATTTTTTTTTGCTGAGAATTTTATAATCATAATAAACTACTGAGTTAACAGTGTAAATTGTGTATTATTAGTGCAAATACAAAGTGATTTTTAGTTTACTACAACTAAAAGATTTTCAGCATGATTCTCAGCACATTCATCATTCTTTTTTATTTATTTTTAAAATTTTTAGCAACATTTAAATATACTGTACATTTTACAGCTACAGAAAAATAGCTTTGAATGGAAAAAAAATAATCTTTGAACTTATTTGACGAAAAATTATTATTATAAAATATCATCACTAAAATAATTTACAGAACATAATTGAAAAAAAAACATAAAACTATAACTTTTATGCGTGAAATTTTTTTTTGTACGTGATTTATAATATTCGTGAAATGTTTGATTTACAAAAAAAATACAGCTTTTTCCAAAATATTGGATTCAAAAATAACAATCTCAAAAATCACAAAAAGTACTTTCAAAGAAAATACACAAATTAGTTGAATTGTGAAAAATATTTGTCACCTACCAAAAGCTTAATTTGATAGAAAACTTGTGAAAAAAAAAATATATATATATATATATAAAAATTTAGTAAAACACTATTTTTCAAGCAAGCAATTTGGAATTTCATGGAAACTTGATCCTGCCAAATATGGAATGACTCAAAATGCTAATTTTGAGAGGAATCGTTGCGACTTACCAGAGAAAGGCAAAAGAATACCCATGAGGAAGACAAGAAGAGAGCCCAGGGTGTAAGTAACGAAGCAACCGCCCAGTAGAATCGCTATTACACCTGCCAGCGGATTCTGCTTCTTAAAATTGTGTATGACTCTTCCCTCTATCGATAAATACATGAATAAAGCCAAAACCACAGCCATCGCTATCATGCCGACTAACATTTTTCCAGGATGAATGAATCTGCGACAAATCAACATAATGCCAATAACTTCAGAATCATTTGCTCCAAAATTGGGAAAAAAAAAAATATATATATATATATATATTTTTTTTTTCGAATTCATATTCAGAAATAAATATAAAATAAAATATAAATATAAAATAAAATATAAATATAAATATATTCCGAATTTATATATATAATGTTTATCTTACCCAACAATCAGAAATATAACGACAGACATGAAAAAATAATTAGTCTGATAGTACAACAAATTGCTGACAACCCGGTTGCCCCATTTGTCGATATCCTTCATATTCGGTATTTGAAAGCGTGCAGACTCGAGTAAAAAATCATCGAGACTTCGGAGGGGTGGCAATACCAACCCCGTACTTCCTAACTTTGTTTTGTCCATTATCTTTCTTTTTTTTTTTCGACGACACTAATAATGAGTATTATTTAATGGTTGCGAGAGCAATCTTTCAACTTTGTTATACACCGTCGAGATCGACGGATGTGGATATTTTGAGACGATGACGATATCTCGGTATATCTTCACAGCTGACGTTATGTTCTATAGTAAGTATATACATCTATATGTATACGCCGGAACAGCGGATAATGGTACGTTTTCATACAAGCGACACGTCACAATGTCGCAATTACGCCGCACAGTGCTTTGTGAAGTTGGCCGATTCGATTTTTTACATTTTTTTATCGTGCCAAACGTACGTTTGTCGTTTGTAAGTGATTGTTCGCTTTATAACGTTTGTCGGATAAGCCGTTTTCCAAACAATCGAAAATAAAATGTAGCGTTTTTCGCGGTTTCGTGGTCAAATAGTGTTCTATCGATTCGCAATCGTTTGTAGGTTCTGAATTAATCAATCCGGATAATTGCCGGATCACCTTTTCTATACAAAAAAAAGGTAAAACAGAAAATCGGTACTTTTTGCGCAGCGGTCATATGACCGCGTCACAATGGTCATTTACATATTTTGTTCGAACCACGAACCGACAAACGTTTAAGGTGATGTGCTCTACTGCTCGGTCGGTAAGGAAAACTGTAAAGCGTTCTTCTCATTCGCATTTGATCTTCTGAACAAAATATGAGAACGATTCATTGCGTCTTAGAATTCTGTAGTGAATCGTTCTCGTTTTTCATCCGAAAAATTAAGGTGGACTCAGTCGGTGTAGCAGTTCACTTTAAATTAGATTGCTCGATGAGTTGCAAATAATTCTTAATCAAGCCACAATTTAAAGTGATGTGAAACCTCAACGAGTGCGAGAGAGATAGAACTAATCTTGTGATCCCGAATTTTTGAGGAATGGTTGATTTTTTGGATAAAAGACGAGAAACCCGCCCTAAATAATTGTTAGATGGAGATCAAGTTTCTCATCTTTTATCCAAAAAATCAACCGTGTCGGAGAAAATCGGATTACAGTTTTCCTTACCGATAGAACATTTTTCGACTAACTTCCCACCTCTCGATGGGTAAAACAGAGCAAGGCAAAATGCCAAGTTGCAAATAAAGAGTTTCGCGTCGTCGACGTGACGAGGTCGCTTCTGTTGCAGGCGTCGAAATATTCAACGTGTAGGACGTATCTATGATGATTCACGTGACAATTGTCAAATGTCACAGTCAAATTCACTCGTAAGGGAGATATTAATTTTTTTTTTACTGAAAAACAGTGCATAAAAGTGAACAAAAAATAAAAGCGAACTACCTCTCGATAATTTTTCATATTCAGGTCTCGATAGAATGTTCCGAATTTCACCGTACGAAAAATTACTCGGTAAGCGTTTGGTTTTCAATTGTCCACGAAGTTTCGCGATACGTCTCGTTTCGCATGGAATGAAAAAAAAACGTATGCTTAAAAAATAACGATAAATTATGTATGTGTTTAGAAAAAGCTACGAGTAACCTACATCTCGATGCCGATTGGCCCGCGATATTACAAATTTGCGACCTTATAAGGCAGGGCGACGTATTGTGAGTACTTTTTTTTTTGTTTGTTTAAACAATTTTTTCCACATTGATTTCACTCTCCAGAAAATTCTCTATCAGCTGTTTTGCTGTTATCAGGATTTTCTTCCCCACTCTTAATCTATACTCCCCCCCCCCCTCCTTCTGCCCCTCTATTAAGGCCAGCTTCAACGCTCATTGTTTTTTCTTTGTTTCTTGCTAGTTGTAACTGTACTCTCTTCGCAGGCCAAAGAATGCACTGGCGGCGATAAAGAAAAAAATTACCAGCCCAAATCCTCACATAGCTCTCTTCGGATTGTTGGTAAGATCACATTTTTATCAAGTGCGTTGCTTCTATTTCTCTTACTTTTATGATTATACGAGGTATTCTTGGCCAATTCGGTAACCCTGACATATTCCCGCCACAATTTTTCATAATTCTGTATGCTCCAAAAAACATTTTTTATTTTTTTTGTACTGAATCCTGTTTTTTTCACAAATTTTTCAAAATTTTGCCACCAATTAAAAAATATGAAACTTTTCTCAAAAATCCTGGATTAGATATCAACATTTTTGAGCTTTCATCCAGAGCGGATGTTTCCCATTTTTTTTTTTTTTTTTTTTTTTTTTTTCGATCTTCAAAAAATTTGATGCAATCATCTGCAGATTCTGGGACAAAGCTCAAAAATTTTCTAATACAAGATTTTTGAGGAAAATTTCAAATTTTTAAATTGCGACTAAACATTTAAATTTTTAAAAAATCATGAAAGAAAAAAGATTCTGTAAAAAAAATTACAAGAGTCTTTTTGCGCATATGAAATAGTATAAAAAATTATTATGCGAATTGGAAGCTTACTGAGTTCTCCAAGAATACCTCATACACAATTGTTCATTTTCCAAGTGTGCTTTGGGACATTTTTATTGCTAGAAGAGAAGCTTAATATTTATTTTTCTTCAATTAAATAATAGTACATAATAAAATACAAATTGAAAACAGGTTTTGGAGTCTTGCGTGAAAAATTGTGGAAGCCTGATTCACGATGAAATCGGCACCAAGCAGTATATGGAACAATTGAAGCATCTGGTGAAGACTTCTCCTCACGATAACGTGAAATTAAAGATTCTCGAGTTGATACAAGCCTGGGCATTTGCTTTTCGCAACAGTCTCAAGTACAGAGCTGTGCAGGTAAACTAAAGAAATATTTTAATTACATATAATTTTTGTTTTAATTGAAGAAATCATGTTGTTTAATGAATATTCTTAACAGGATACAGTGAATATTATGAAAGCAGAGGGCTACAATTTTCCGCCACTGAAAGAAAGCGACGCTATGTTCAGAGCCGATACAGCTCCGGAATGGGCAAACGGTGAGGTTTGTCATCGTTGTCGGGTGGCATTTAGCTTGGTTCAGCGTAAGCATCACTGCAGAGCTTGCGGCCAAGTATTTTGCGCTCAATGCTCGAGCAAAGTCTCGACACTACCGAAATTTGGAATCGAGAAGGAAGTACGTGTGTGCGAGGCGTGTTACGAGCAAGTGAACAAACCGAGCGCCGCCTCTACCAAAGAGACTGATCTACCGGCCGAATATCTGAGCAGCTCGTTGGCGCAGCAGCAGCAGGTTGTAAATATATGAATAAAAGATTGAAAATCTTAATTAAATTAGTCAACGAAGATGGCTTCTTCCGTGATACATGAGACTAAGGTTGCTCCCATATTTCACTCGAATATCAACGCAAATTGCTTGAAATCACGTTACGGAGTTTCGTTGCTTTTTTGAGGAGGAAGCGGCTTTAAAGCTTAACAAAAAGTCAAACAACTTATTGTCTGGAAATTGTATTTTAATTATTTGTATACAGATGCCGCCGCGAAAAACAGCTGAGGAACTGCAAGAGGAGGAGGAATTGCAATTGGCACTAGCTCTGAGTCAGAGCGAAGCGGAGCAGAAAGAGAAGGAGAAGAAACGCGCCACCGGTGCGGTGAAAACTAATTCTTCGCCGATTGCGAGAGCAACGTATTCTCCAACTCCGTCGCCTGTAAGATATCCTTACTTTTTTCCTTTTTTCTATAATCGCGTTTCTTTTCGCAAATTCTTTATCTAAATTTATCGCTGAATTTTCATTTTGCCTGAAAATTTTATGTCACGTTTTAGTATGCTTTTTTTTTTAAATCTAATGTCAATTTATTGTTATTTCGATTATTCCTTAAATTATGTACCGTATTATCTTACGAAAATAAGTGAGTGGATTTTTTAAAATTCTTACCTATGTTCTTTTCTATGTCGAAACATTCTGAAAAAAAAATTAGTTTTTACGTAGAAAATTTTTTATTTCTTTTATTTCTGATATTTTTCACGAAAAAATAGTGTCTTCTCTGATATAACCTGAAACTCACAGAATTGGATAAAATTTAATGAAATTTAATAATATTCGAATAAGAATAATTGTATTTATATTGTTCTGGCGTGCGATTAGTCGGTAATTTTTGGAAATATTTTTTTCAAGCCCAATGCGCTTATAAAGTAAATATAATTATAAAATTTAAAATACTCAATCGTCGTTATTGACAGAGCGCCAGTCCATCTCGAGTTCGAGATGAAGAAACGGAGAACCCGGAACTGGCGAAATATATGAATCGTAAGTATTGGGAGCAACGACAGTCGATGATAGAGGAACATGGCTCCAGGCCCGACGTGACTAGTCCCTCGGCGCCAAATATCGGTAGCCCGATGCCTCAGAGGATTATGGTGCCGAAGCAGCAGAACGGCGAAGTCGACAATCAAATGGAGGATTTTGTTGGTAATTTGCGATCGCAAGTTGAGATATTCGTTAACAGAATGAAGAGCAACTCCTCCAGAGGCAGATCCATCGCTAACGACAGCTTCTTTCAAGCTCTGTTTATGAACATCACGGCCATGCACTCCAAGTAAGTGATAAAACGGGTGAACGTAAGCGTCGGTTTTTTTTTTAGGAAACTGTTTAACGTTCCGCCCTGTGGCCAGGATTTCTTAGCAAAAAAAAATGTATTATTATCTGCAGAAAAAATATAAAAATAATGTAAAATGTAAAAAAATGAGGAAGCAATTTGAAAGGTTCTACTTTTCATTTTTGTTTTTATAGAAGGAACTGGTAAAAAAAATAATTTAACCGACGCTTTTTTTTTTTAGATTATTAAGATACATTCAAGAACACGATGACAACCGTGTTTGCTACGAAGGTCTGCAAGATAAGCTCGCGCAGATGAAAGACGCTAGAGCAGCTCTTGACGCTCTACGCGAGGAACATCGCGACAAACTGAGAAGAGAAGCCGAGGAGGCGGAACGACAGCGTCAACTTCAAATGGCGCACAAGCTCGATATAATGCGAAAGAAGAAGCAGGAATATTTGCAGTATCAGCGACAGCTTGCACTTCAGAAGATTCAGGAGCAAGAGAGAGAATTACAAATGCGTCAGGAGCAACAGAAGCAGCAATATATTATGGGTTTGTATTTTTTTTAAAGAAATATTCTTACTTTATTTCCAACTGCAGCCAGAAATTAAAAAAACGATAAACTTGTTCTATTTATTTAATGAATATAGGGAGCTACCAAGCAGTCCCGAATTTCATCGGACCAACAGCGCAAAATTCACCAATTCGTCATACTCATTATCAAGGCCCCGGACCCAATTACAATCCTATGTCGCCGACGAATCAGGGCGTTTACGTCTACGGTCCACCTTCCATGGGCCCTTATTCCATGCAGAACTATGGAATGTCACAGATGGGCTCAGTACCGGGCCACATGATGGGCTCAATCGCGAATCCCGATCAACAGGGAACCTCGGAACAGTCGGCGCAAGATCGCGAGGCTATGGGTGCCGCTATGGGACCTGGAATGGTGCAACTCTTCTTTTTTTCATACCTATCGCTATTTCAATCCTGAAAATTTCATTCTAAGCTCGTCCACAGTAGAGTTGTAACTGTAAAGTAGAACCTTGTACATTTCGTAAAAACTGGAAAATTGTGAAAAATATCGGAGACTTAAAAAAAAAAAGACGGTAAAGTGATTGATTTGACAGAGAATGCTTAGTATCTCGATTTTTATAGATTCTTTGGAATGTGCCGAATATTCGTCGAATAATTTTCGTTCTCTATAGCAGATAAACCAAATGCCCGGAGGCCCGATGTCTCAGATGCAACAGCAGAGTGGTCATCAGATGGGACCGCCGGTTCAGCAAGTGCCACATGTGCATATGGGCCCGCGACAGGGTTCGGTCGGACATATGCAGCAGCCTGCGGGTCCTTCAGGCCCAATGGGTCCTGCTCAGGCTCCGGGAGCTCAGCATGGGCTGCCATTGCGAAATTCCGGGCAAATGTCGATGCCACAAGCGCCTCCTGGTCATCAGGGGCAAATGGGAGGCCCACAAAATCCCCTTGCTCTTCCCCAAGGAATGCCGCTTCAGCAACGAAACTCTGGACCGAATATACCGCCGAATCAGAATGCCGGACCAATGCAAACACCCGCTTCGTCAAATAACGGGCCTGTGCAACCGGTTCAACATCTTCAGGGCCCACCGCAAGCTCAAGGCCATCAGAATATGCAGGGACCATCGCAGGTACAAATTCCGGCAGTGCAACCGATGCAATATCCCGTAACGACTCAGCCCGCGCCGCTTGAAAATAACCAAACGGCCGAGGAATCCAAACCCGATACTGCCGAGCTCATATCCTTCGATTAAACGGTCGATTGCTAATTTTTTTCTTTCTAATAATCATACGCTATATTATCGAACTATAAACGTTCATATCGTCAGCGAAAACGAGCGATTGGAATGAAATATATTATATTCGTAGGTGCCAGCATTTTGGCTTATGAAGATCGAATGCAGATCGTTAATGAAGGGGAGAAAGTCAGCCGTAGATTTTTAACACAAATTACTAAAATTGTTTTCATAAATCCATTAAAAATTTGGCATTTCTAAATAAGAAAAAAAAAAAGACAACGTAAAATCTTTATTCATACTGCAAGAATTTATATTACGCAAATTGAGAATTTTTTTACGACGCTTATCAATGTGCGAAAAATATAAAAACCCATAAATTTATGATAAGGCTATCGACGATAGTTCCATGCTTTTGTCACAGGCAAAAATATTCTTAGCTTGACAAATCAATAGTACGTATTTTTTTTTTTTTTTTTTAATAGAGATCGAAGTATTAGTCTTTTGATGTCCGATAAATTTGACCAGACTTTCTTCCCTTAAGTAATGAAATAAAAAGCAGCTGTAAAAGTTAAAAGGGCTTCGCACGCCTCTCTGTAAACGATATTTCTGATAGAGTACGAAAACGATGTGTAAGATACTTTGGTTGGCTTTGATATATGTAAACTACATCACTGCAAAAGCTGCGTTCTCTCCCGAAGCATCGAACGAAGGCTGTTTTATTAATTTATGCATTTTAACGCTCGTTGGATATTACATTGGTTTTATTGAATAAAAAGAGATAATAAACAAATGATAACAATTGATAAATTAATTTCTCTCGTAACAGAAGCATTAATATCTTCCGATCAGCCGTGAATATTCGTAGATACAATTCACTGTAATTGAAGACATGAACTTTGAGAGCGATCACAGCCAATATTATAGCAGCTCATCACGTTGTTTATCTTTTTAAATATATTTTACACTATCATTTATACTTTGCGAATAATAAATATAAATTAGGGGCAAATTTTCACGTGATAAGTAACGCGTAAACACGCACGGAGATAAAGTAACTCGTATAATTTATTATGTACACAAAAAAAATAATCAATTAAAATTATCCTAATGCCACGGGGGTTGTCGTGAATCTCTGAAGACGATTGATATAAATGTTGCAAGAGAAGAAGGGGAAAAAAAAGTCATAAATCAATTGAAACTCGGACACAAAGAGAATTCCAATTCGCATAGCGTGACAAAATTCATTAAAAACAGTGGCAGTAAAATCAGGAGAAAAATAATTTTTTTTCTTTTTTTTTTTCTTTTTTGTGTTTTATATAAATATTGCGATTTATCCCGAAAAGTCCTACGCGAAGAGTGTGTCGAAGCGTCAAAAGCCTTTGCTTACGTCATGAGAGATCTTGTTTATATAATTTCACGATAGCCCGATATATTTATCGGGTCGTATTGCGTGTAAAATAAGTGAGCAGTCGCTTATTCGCGTAAACACACGGATAGTGAGATGAGAATTGAGGGTTACACCGTTTCAACTTGGCCTTTTCTTCGTGGTTTCACTTCCTGATTACGCGGCGAAGTGAAGGACGTCTCCTCGGAACGTTTTTTAATGACTGGCGAGGATTCGCCGGGCGTCGATGATGCCGACGGCGGAATTTCTTGCCTCTCGGGCGAAGCTATCAACACAAGAGCGCCGTTGGTCGTCAACGAAGTTTTTCGTATGTGCATGTCCTCCAATGGAATTTCCTCGCTTCGGGGTCTCATAGTTTTTGGCGATTGATCCCTCGATCTCAAGCCATTGTCGTGATTTCTACCGTTTGAACTTGCCTCGCCGCGCTGATTATTCGTGACTGTATAATTGATGCCCGAACGACCGGGACTATCGCGACGTAATTGGGTCGCGAAACCTGGCACTTTGCTCATCGTAAACATGGCTCTCTGATGCTCCTTTTGCCTCTGACCACGTCCTGCTGTACCTAAGCAAAAGAATCAACATTTTTGTTTTTGTTAATACATTGTAGCAGTAACGTTAACGAAATATTGTATCAAGATGAGGCGTACGTTCGTGTCGCAGTCCAAGAAGGGCATAATTCGGTGGTGTCGAGCAATTTGGCACGTTCGTTGGAATGTCGAGTAATCTGGCTATTTGATTCATCTTTTTCTGTCTCGCTTTTATTCTCCCTTTTGTTAACCTGTTTGGGGCAAAAAAATGCAGCTCTTAATTATTTTTTTCATAATTTTTTTTCGGCTTTGAAAAAAATATTTTCGCTTGGCAATTAATTTTTTTTTGACGATACAATAATTTCTTTTCGTTTATGTTGGAATTTTCAGACAGTACATTTTAAACAATTTGTACAGATTTTGTCCAAGTTTACTGAAAATAGCTTCGGTTGCTTATCGCATTGATGAAATATTGGTTATTGAAAAAAAAACTGACCTCTGTTTTGCAGCCATACAGCGTATATGATCGTCAAAGATAAATTTAGCAGCCAACAACGGTACTCTATTGGTTGCGCTGCTGCTAAGTGGTTTGTGAATCGTCAAATGAAGGCATCGAGAGTCGTCCTTATCTCCTGCTACTTCGATGTCCTGTAGAAAGCCAACGAGTTTCGCGACGCCCCATCCTAATTTTCTCGTGTCAGGCTCAACGAGGATCAATTGAATGACATCGATAACCAAAAATCTGCGGATCTTTTGTCCGTCTTTCCACACAACCGTGCACGCGATTAGATCGCTATTGTCTGCAACAAAAAAAAACAGCACAAATACGTGATTGTGTTTAAAATGGAAAAACTAGATTCCCGGTAGTTTCGAGGTAGAAATCGTTCGAACTCTGTGTATAATGGATGTAACTTTTACTTAAGTCAAGAACGTTGTTGACCTGGACGCAATTAGCCGGATTTGTAAGCGGAAGTTGGGACTCAACTTCCGAGCTCAAAATAAGAGACAATTCTCGAATCATGAAAAACACGCGGATTGCCCGTCGAGCTCTTTCCACCTGTAATAATGATTTTCACAAATCATTGAATTAATCCATTCAGCATTATTCAGCGTTATAAAGACGTACCTCGCCACAGGGTAATCTCTTGCTAAATTCAATGCCAGTCATTGGAGTACCAGTCGGTGGCAACAGTATATTACTGTCCATCATTAGCCACTCCACGTTAATCGGTCGCTTTTTTATTTCGCTGTACTCGTCCTCGAACATGTCCAAAAATATATCTTCGCTCTGTAGAGAAAAATTTTGATGTCCGAAAAAGAAACAAAAACGCTAAGATTCATTTTTATTTGTGTTATATTTGCTTACCTTGTAGAAATTTCGAAGCAATGACGTACTCTGTTCCTTGGCTGCCTCGATCGCGGCCAAATGCGAGTCACAGAGCAAACTTTGACCATCAGACACGACGATATGCACGAGCAGCTTGATAGTCATCTCCAGTGTCACGAGACGCACTCGAGCATCTAATGAGGTCAATATTTGTAACGAAAGTACAAAGCTTTTCTCCCTAATTTCTCTTTAAGATGCCTCGAATGATTCTTGAGAAATAGTTATACCTTTTGCATTCTCATAGAAAAAGCTTTCTTTTTAGTTTTCTCTAAACTCTACTCTTCAATAAATAAATCTACGGGCGAATTTTCATGCTATTTTTCTCCAAATAATCAAATTTCTGCTAGTAACGTAACAAAAAAATCAAGAAAATAAAGTCCTTTTACGAGCAAACAAAACGACGTAAAACAGATTGTATTATAATATAAAATGCAAGCGTGACTCACTCGTTTGGCAGCTCAGTGTAATAATGTGTATCAATCTGTCGACCAGTGATTCATTGTACCAATTTTTCGTAGATGTTTGCCTCGACGGTGTCAATACAAGATCCAATGTTTCGGGATTAACGCCCTAAACAGATGGAGAACAAAAGATATAGAATGATTTTTCTCTTTTTTTGAAGGGAGGAGAGGGTGTTTTCTGAATCAACATAGAAATTCACGAGATACCTGATTGCTGGCGAGAGCGTAAAGCAGACAAAGAGCGAACAGCGTCGCGTAATCATTCTCAGTGCAATGAAGAGAATTCAAGACAGTTTCTAAAAATGGTTTGTTCGCTGTGGATATTTTAACAGCATTGTTCGCCGGTTGTAGGGATGCCAAAGGACTTTCCAGCGCCAATCTTTGCTCTTTCTCTTCGTCGGTGACATTTAAATGTTCTATTTTATCTGCAGTCTCGCAGGGAATACTAATTTGCAATTGTTCGGTTGAAGGCCGAGGCGTTTCAGCGCTAGGAACGTTCGACGTGCTAGGCTCATTTAAATCGCCCGAATTTTCTTCCACAGTCTCGAGATACTGACTCGATTCCCCATTATTTACTTGACTCTCCGGCGGCTGATCATCAGCTTCGACATGCAATTCGCTCAAACTTTCCAGCGACTTTTCCAAACTCTCCTTTGGTGGCGCGAATGCAATTGTTTTCGCGGTTCTCTCGTCCGTATATTCTTCTAATATCTTGCTCGCTCCTGTTTGTATTATGTTTGCATCGGAATTTAGAATTACCGCCGCTAACGTATGTACAAGTGGTCCGTGTGAAACAATGAGAAATACTTGAGAGAGTAAAAACAGCGAAACTACGACGCTCACGTGCTTTCGTTCATCCTGTGAAATTTTTCAAATATTCAGTTTTACTTATATTATTAAAAAGAAAGAAAAGAAAAATAGAGAGATTATTAATAACTGTTAAATCACCGGATTCTGGCATAGACTCTTAGGATTCATCAGCGAATACACGTACAGCGGCACTAAGAGCTTGTGTAACAAGTGCTCCGAGAGAACTTTATTCAAATCCTTTATGTTCAGGCACAGAATGTCGTTTAGATAATGTAAATGATCCAAGTGTTCCGCCACGAGATCGGACAGTCTATTCTGGCTCTGATGACTAAAATGCAAGCACCATTTTAATTACGATACCGTATTATCGCTTCCTCATTGAAGAAGCTTTGTTTTCGCGAATTTTTGTTTTTCGCTATTTTTTTATGTGGAAGCTAAAGATAATAAATAATCTTCTTCATAGAGATTTTCACGAATTTCGAGACAATGCAGTTTCGACGATGCTAATTTGTTAGTCATACATTTAAAAAAATACTTTCATTTTTTTTGCATTTTCGAGAAACCCCAATCGGTAAAAATAATTTTGATTTCTCAAGCAAAATTACTGAACTTTTCCTCTGTTGTAATTATAAATTGTTAAAAATTAGTCACTCACTCGGCATCGTTTCTCACACAAGTGTCCAATTCGATGATATGATTTCCGATGAACCAAACGAGATTACTGAAATATGGCGCAGCTGTTCGGTCTCTTATAAAAGCGAGCATAGAAGCATCTTCTACGCGATATACATTCAATGTTAAAGTTCGCACGGCTATGCGTACCATCCCTTCTGTGTGATTGAAGAATTTTATGGCCTCGGTGTAGAGCGGAAAATCGTTGGTGTGCTGAGGATTCGATATTTTTCTTTTTTAGTTTTTCATTATTTTTTTCCATCTCATTACAGCTCCATTCAAACAATTAAAGCAGTAAATCACAAGATTAACGGCTAAACAAAAGAAAATAAATATATTGCGGACTCGTGAGTGTACCTTGTTTACCTCGTTATAAAAGAAATGTATAGTGTGGGCATTCAACTTGAGACTCAGAGTTTTTAAAAAGCTTATGTAATAAGCCATGACCTCCTCGTCGCTGAAGTCAAATTTGTGGACTATTATACTATTCACATGATTGTTGCTTAATAGATAATCTGAAAAAAAGAAATTGTTCAATTAATTATGGAGGAGAAACTTCTTTTTTTTTTTACAATTAAAACTTACACAACGATGTTTCATTGCGGATATTTTCAAATAGAATATTGAGCGTCTGTAGGAGCTGAACACAAACATAACTCCCACATTTTTGTTTCATTATGCGAAGGAAAAACGATAGCATATTCTTTTCCAGGAAAAAGCTGCAACAAATTTTTGTTATACAAATAAACATTTTTGGAAGATACTTATTATAAAAACAGTAACAAATTTTAAGATATATGTAAAAAATAAAATTAGATTTTCCACTCAGAAGTATAATCAGAATCTAAGATTTGATTATCAATCTCAGTTTTGTGATAGTGATCAAATATTTTTTAATTGTACTCAAGAATATGAAGCAGTTTTTGTTATTTCTCTAACTGTTACTAAAATTTGTATTGAATTTTTAAAACTTACTCCATTTCTTTAATTATCTCATCATAAAATTTGATATTAAACTTTCTTTTTAGTTTCGAGAACATAAATATAGAAACTTGTATAAACTTTTTATTCAAGACAAAAAAAAAGCAATTCCATAAAAATTCATTTAAAAAATGCCACAAAAATTTAAATATCAAAGAAAGTAATGAGCTAATATTTTGTCCATTAATCATTATCAATATTTTTTTTTAATGACATTTTTGGTGTTATTTAAAAAAAAGCTTGTATGGTATGTTGCAATTAAAATGGCTAGTTTCAATTTTATTTTAATTATTGAGTGTATTTTCAGTATATTACTCTCAAAATATGGAGAAAAAAAACACATTTTATTTCCTTTTTTTTCGTATAAGAAATCAACATTGGAATTTTTAATTTTCAAAATTTGCAAATTTTTTTTTTTCCTAAATTTAAAAAAAAATGGAAATTATTCTCAATCCACTCTCAAACTACAATAGAAATACTTGTTTTCAGTCCTAAATCCTAAGAAAAAAATTTCCAAATTTTAAACGTGGTTAAAATTGAGTTTTACTCAAAATTTATGGGAAAAAGAATTATTTTATAGGCTAAAACAAGTGATAAGAATCTGAAAATAAAATATCCTTTTTTTTTGGACCAAAAAATGCAAAAAAAAGTTTGTCAACTGAATCTGAGGGCATCAGACTGATGACCAAGTGAGTTGACTTGGAATGCCCCATATATTTATATACTTTCTTACCGACGTTTTGAAATATTCTCAAAAAAAAACAAGAAATAATTTTTTGATTAAACAAAAAACCAGAGTTTGGAAATAGTAAAATTGATTATAAGACAATTTGAAAAAAATTTCAAGAAACATAGGACAAGCGGTTCTAGCTGCTTACTCAAACACACTGCTGTCATTTTGATCGCCCCAGATGAGAATTTCAGCGATTGATCTCAGCGTCTCAACCAAGAGACCTCTGTTGTTGTCCGATACAGTTTGATTTTTCGACAATACATTATAAAGATATCTGTGAAAGTCAAAGAAAAAAAAAACATAATTATATAAGCAAATGTAGTTTTGCGAAAAAAAGAAAAAAAAATGTATAAAAATGAGGCAAACTTACTTGAGATGTTCGAGAGAGTGTGGATTTTTGGGTTTCCACAATCCGCCGCCGAACCAGCTACGGCTTCGAAACATTTTTTTTTTTTTTTTCAAATTAAAAAAAAAAAAAAACCCAAAAAAAAATTGAAATCGCCCAAAGCCAAGGGTGTGTCAACAGTTACTGTTTCAGGTCATTCTAACGAACGAATTTTTGGCTGACGGAGGTTAGCTCGTATCTCGCTAATAGAATAATAAAGCCCCTCGAAAAGTACATCGTGTCACTCCATATGCTCTTCCGGGCCTGCGTTGAATCACATTCCACGAATATAGAGCATCGTTTATCACTCTTTGATAAACACGCTCGTCAAATTGGTTTATCACTGGAATCGCTCACTGTCACAAAACAATGTCATTTCATTGCTGGTCTTCGACTTGTTTTGTGTTAATTTCTTGCCGTCTGGCGACCCTCTGACGTAACGGAAACGTGAATGTCGGGCTTTTTATGATTATCGTGAAAATATAGCATTCACTCTGTCTTGTTTGGACGTTTTTTTTTCGCGGCTTTGATTGAGCGAAAAGTGGAGAGGAAAAGGGGCGGGATTCTTGGTAGTACGTCTTGCCGATCACCTTCGTACACTATGTGTTTTAGGTGTGTATATATATATATATATTTACATAAGACACCTACTGTTGCACCTTGATGCGTGGACATGAATACTGCGAAACCTCGCGTTCCATTATTGCTTTCCTCTGGAACTTCAACAGGGCATAGTACGAAAGTGACCAAAGTGGAAGCCAATAGGTCTATTTGTTTTCACGGTTCATAGCAAAAATGAGAACCCTCAGCGCTGACGGATCAATTGTAGCGATTGTAGCAAAGAAAAGCAACGCTTTACAGTTTTCGTTACCGACCGAGCACTAGCACTCATCATCGCGCTACAGCTCGGTCGGTAACAAAAGCTGTAAAGCGTTTTTGTCATTTGTCATTTGATCTTTTGAACAAAAGATTCGAACGCTTCACTGCGTATTAGAATTCTGCAACGAACCCTCCTCGACTTTTATCCGAAAAATTAACCGTGGCCGAGAAAAACGCTTCGGGAAAATTCATCTATCTCTCTCGCACATATTTTTTTTCTACTTATCAATAAAAAAAAAAAAGAAATAATGGAATGTGCGTTCGCTTAGAGAGCTGTTTAGTCCGTAGTGCAACCGAAAGGTGGTGGAACTTGTCAAGTATGACACAGTGTGAGCTGGTGTGAGTTTCGTGAGCATTCGTGAGAGAGAAAGAGAAAGAGAGAGAGAGAGAGAGAGTGACTCACGAAGAGAGACAGTAGAATCTGTCAAATTTTTACATCGATAAATGTTGGAATAAGTGAATCTGTCGAATTGGGAACGAGAATGAAGTCCGTGAGCCTCACCTGTCTTATCGTCGGAACTCTGAATTGCCTCGTGCATGGTACGTGATTTTTGTTGTTGTTGTTGTTGTTGTTTTACCGAGTCACGATATTGATTACATCGTGAGAAATTTTAACCTTATCTTACTGCGCCTCAAGCGACATACGTTGGATTAGGTAAAATAGACGACTGTTTTATTTATAGATCGATCCTCCTGTTGTTTTCAAATATATTGCTTTGTAGAAAAATCTATCTTTTGGTTTTTTATTGTCCAGAAGTCTACGGAGAATATGTGACACTGACCAATGACGGACCATGCGTCAAAGGTGGAAGAATCATTTTTAGAGCTGATATCTACGAGTACGCAGATAGAAGGCCTCATGGGGGAACCTACTCTTACAAATGGAGAGACACCGGTCTTTATCCACATGAATTTGAGGTATTTTTATTTTTTATTTTTTTAAATCTTATTTTTTTTTTATTTTTTTATTTTTTTATTTTTTTTTCATTACTATAAATACTTACTGCTGTTCCAAAATGTACTAAAAGCACATAAAGGTATGATAGAATTATTTGACTTCAAATTTGCTATCTCTTTGCAGACGGAAGGTACAACCAATACCACCTCTTATTACGAAGTAGATTACCCTGCTGACAAGTTTCCTGTAGGCCCATACACCATGGAGGTAATTGTGAAAAAGCGATTTGTATTCATTTGGGAGGAAGTAACCAGTCAGCGCACCAACTTTGAAATCACAAGTGAGTTGACTTGGGCTCTGCAACGTTAGCCGCGGAGACAAAATATCCGCGATAAAATATTCATGAAATATCAAAGAAATATTTTTTTTTTAAATATATTTGATCATCAAAATCATCCATATGGCTAAAAATCCTCCAATGCTATGTCCCAACGACAAAAAACGCCGGGAATCATATTTCGAATTAAAGAGTTTAGATTATTCGATGAAAATAACCGGTTTGACAAAAAATATCGACGAAATAACCGCTGATACAAAAAGATTCTTAAAACTTAAATATGGGGAAAAACACGTCAAGTCGGCAACCTCAATTTTTCATGTCAACAAAACGTCCTCACGTTTCTTCAGGATGTTGGTCTAGTTGAGGAAAAATGTAGGAATTTTTTCAGATTTTTTTGTTGCATATTCCAGCCATTGAAAATCACTGAAAATAATCATTGTTTATTTTTTAACGCCAATACTACGGCTCGCAAAAAAAGCTCATTACACGTATTTTGCCTCATATACTTAAATTTCTTTGAATACTTAATATGCATTTTTGATTAACATTTTTTTTCGTGAATTTTACAAATTTCACTTCTTCCAATTGAAGCATCAAAAATCGAATTGTTGATAAAATCTTATTTTTATTATTTTTTTTATTTAACATAATAAATCGTATTTATTTCTTATTTCTGGTTATTACACTTCTTTTTTTTTTTGCTTTTCTGTATAAAAGTAAATAATCAAAGAAAACATAAGGGTAAAAAAAAAGGTCTTGTTACATTCCAGCTCTGTTGAACGGCCAAATGAGTGCAATTCAGCACAACGACACTGCAACAAGCATGTACCTAGCCTCGGGTACACCGACAAAATTCCGAGTAGACTTGCGTAAGGGCGACGATTATTATATGAAAAAGAATTCGAGCGATTCGTCGACGTTCTGGTTCGTCGATTGCAAGTATTACGGCATGACGCAGGATTTTAGTTTCGATTACAAATTCTCGAAAGCGGGATTAAATCACACTGTAGAAGCATTGGTTATCGTGTCTCACGAACCACCTACGACGACGACCGTAGCACCGACGACACCCGCAACGACTCTTCAACCATCTAATACGTCCTCTAGCGTTAACGGTACCGCAAGCAATTCTACAAAACCGATCGCAGTACCCTACATTGGTACCTCGCCAGTACCTAGCGTAGCTGGTACCACAATCGCGCCAACCACCACGACTGTTGCAACTGAAACGAACGCCACGACGTCACGTTTAACAAATTCAACCAATTTGAAGAGAGCGATCAATGAAACTGGAACGCCGCCACTGGGAAATCTCACGTTTCCTTTTGTGTGCCTCAACAATTCAGTTATACCGCCGGATCCGAAAAAAACTTATGGATACTTTCACCGCGATGTTTCCATCAAAGGTGAGATTATTTCACTGTACATTAAAAAAAAAGAAAAGTATTGCAAAAGCATTTTTTTAACAACTCAGCCACGGTAAAAAAAAGAAAAAAAATGATACATAACAGACAAAAGATGTCTTAGTAATTTAATGTATTATTCACGAAAACAAAGCTTCGTCGATGAGAAAGCAAGAATCATTAAAATCTCGAATGGGATTTTTAATGAAGCATTATTGACGTAATACACGATTAGAATATTTAATTGTAATTCCCGTTGCGGCAGAGCCAATTGGCAACATAACGGTGGAGGGAACGAATTGGATTCAACCGTGGCAGACGCTCGCGCTAAAAGTCACGTGTCCAGGCTCGGGACCGTTCAAGCTATGTCTGCGAGTCGTTCAGGGTCAGTACAACGTGACGGGCAATGAAACGTGCGACGACCCGAGGGAAATGCCAAATTGCAATTTTCATATTAGTCATTATTTCCTGGAGTCGGGAGTCGCGACGGTGCTCGTGATGCTATCCAACGACGTCAACAAGCAAGTTTTTCCGTTGACGATAACTGTTTACAAAGGTATTGTAATTTATTTATTTATTTTTTGTTTGGTTGTTCGGCTCTTTAATTTGGGTATGTGATAAATCACAAAAATTTCTTTCTCTGTTTTTTTTTCAGCGATAAAAAAACCACAGTTGTCGGTCATCGTAGTTCCGGTGTCTTGTTCTTTAGCTGCTGTCGTGCTGATAATCTTCGGCGTCGCTTATTATATGCAGAGCAGAGCAAGATTTACCGTCGAAGTCGCGGACTTTGATTTTGGCCAAACGAATCCGGAAATGGAGTACAAAACGTTTACCGAACGGCTCCGCGATTCGTTCAATAACAGTGTAAGACCCGCCGGATACAGGATTAACACAGTACGAAGAACGTACTACGGAAGCATGAACAATCGACGTATACCAAATGCCGGTTCTAAACAGATTGATCAGCCGCTTTTACGTTACTAAAGTGCAACCAGTAATGATAAATTTCTTTTTTTTTTTTCATCGTTCAACTTATCGTCCGTCCGTCCAATTTTTTATCGCCATTAACTATTATGTTTTCCGTGTACTCTTCTCCACGCGAAGCAGAAATGTTTCTACTTTTTAATAAACTTGAAATTTCGATCGAGAACGATTTTCGTGAGAATATAAACTTGTGGATAAATTCGTCTAAAAAGATAAAATAATTATAATCAATTATTTTCAATTTCCATTTTCTTTTTGTTATTCAGGATACATAACTATATATAAAACAATAATACGAGTTATTCGATTTGTTAATAATTCAAATTTATTGGTCCTGAAGCAAAAATGACAGATCATTTTGTTGAAAAATGAAATATAGTTTTTTCAAAAAAATGAATATTCGATTCAATTCGATTCAAACACTATCCGCGCATTCCTAATTTCTACAGATGAAAAATACTGAAAAAAATAGTATTTTGTATTGCAAACGTAATGAAAAAAAAAAAATTGCCGACACCTGCATGCGTAAGATAATATCCTAATGTTTAGAAAGCAAAAAAGCGTCCTCGTAATCGGCAAACGCTCTATATTTATTGCAGGGATACAAACAGTTGAATCCGGAGAACGCTCAGTGGCGCGAAGGATGCGGCCAAGCTCGAAGAATCGATCAATGACTGAGCGATGTAAATCCATCCACACAATGAAATACAGGATACGATGTTATGGGCTGCGGGAATCAAAGGGAAATAAGATCCTTAAGGATCCGCCGGGCTCGTTAGTATTTCTAGATAAAAAAAAAAACAAAATAACGATTAAGTATAGAGAGGCTCCTCACATCGCCTTTTCAATTTAAACGAGTATAGAATTCGGAAATCGACGGCTCACAAATTTCCGAACTGCAACCATCCATTCCACCCTATCGAACGAAAGAAAAATTAAAAACAAAAAAAAATTAAAGAATTCAATATTGTATATAGTAACACTTTGTATAGGCTGTGAAAGTGATACGCAACAACGCTGCGATTGAACGAAAAAAAAAAAAAAGAAAAAAATGAAGTGAGAATACACGCACCCTACTGTTACGTCATTTATATTTGTCACACTCACTTCCCGATCCCAGACGAGTTATTAATGTATAAATGCTGTAAAACGTCGTTCTGTACGTGAGAAACTAAAAAGAGTCAGCAAGTGCTTAAGATATATTGAGATATATGTATATATCAACAGTCGCGATAGCGTCTCCACGTCATACAAAGAACTTATATATATATACACTAATAATAATTTATGCAAATAAGAATTGCTAATTGTAGCAAGTGGGAATAAATATACATGTAATCGTGGATATTAATAAACCTTCCAAGTATTTTTAACAATCGGAATCCTTTTACTTATAAATTACTTAATTACTTAAGACGCTGATTCTCCTTGATCCTATCAATGGCTAAATATATCGTTGATAATTATGTCAAATTATAATAATTATAGTAAAATTCTATAAAACATATATTTACATAAAACGCAATACAAATTACTGAGGTGAAACAAACAAATGATTATTGGCTTTTTAAAAGCCACTGCAGTACCGAATTATTCATTTTTCTACTAAGCACCAAAGCATAATAAATCGTACGGAGGATGTTACGATTTTTTAAAATTTGTTTACTTAAAAATGTTGAATTTCGTCATTTTTTCAGTGCTTGAAAAATATAAGAAAATTTTACATTTTTAAATAAATTTTAAAAAGACAAAAAAAAATGGAAATTGAGAAAATCTTGATACTACATTAAAAATGATATTTTAGTTTAAAAATACAGTAAAATATCATCTTCTTTTTTAAATATATAAAATTATACTTAAATTTTGATTTGTTGATATTGACGACCTAAAAATATGAGATAACTGATAAATGAATCTCCAATCGATATATTTCCAGCGCCACCCCAGTGTTTATTTTAACGATCGCATACTAATAATAACTTTCTCGGTAGTGTGGAACATTCCAAACACCAACATAAGAATGTGAAAAAAAGATCGCGAAACCGGCGTTCATTGATGAAAATACGAAAAGAAAATATAGTTACGTGGAAAGCCCTCACTATTAAATAATCAGTTTATGCGTCGTAGATTTTATTTATCTTATATCTTATCGTTATATCAAAGAGTAGTTTGTTCTTTTTTCGTTTTTTTTTTTTTTTTTTTCTAAAAGGAATGTAAGACAGTCGGTAAGTGAGAGAGCAATCGTTAAAAGAGAGAAGGTTCCCACATTGAGGCCCTAGCTTTATATACACCAGTCGCTACTGCAGTGCAAATATTCTCTCTCGATGCGAAGATAGTGTGTGGCGTTTACTACGTCCGAGCATCGCGGCCGTGCATGAAAAAACAAAAAAACAAAAAAAAAAAAAAAAACGTAATTGGAAAAATTTGAATAGTCGAGTGATTCGCGAGTATTGCACAGTATTCCAGATGTTTGAGAAAGTGCGTTGAGTTCCTGTGGGAACAATAACGAGAGTCGTCAGCCCCGGACAAAGTGACAATCGTGCGATATGTACGGGGGGGGCGCAGCGAATTTGCCGATCGTCTCGGCGATAGCGGCTACGGCGAGGTGCACGACAGTCGCCGTAATAAAATCGTCACGCCGCGACAACAACGACGACGAGGATGCTGAAAAAATTGACAACGAGGATTGGCGGCTGCCAATTGCATTCAATCGGCCCCGACACACAGCCGTTATCGAGGGTGTCAACTGCGTCAGTCAATCCTGGCGGATGAAAGAACGGGTTAGCCTCGTGAAATTGCTTCCGAAGCTTTTGGAAACTATGAATTCGTTGTGCGCTCTGAGCTCTTGTAAAACGAAAGGAGAAAAGAATAAGAACGTAAACTGGACGGATGTTGGAAGATATTTCGTGTCTTTTTTGTTCTTTTTTTTTTGGTTTTTTTTGTTTTTTTATTTTACATGAGCATCGAGCACTCGATCGATATTCAGAAGCAGCCAGGCTCGTTATGTCGCATTGAGGGATTACAAGGGAGGACCTATTTGTTTTCATTTGTTTTTTTTTTTTTTTTCTTCCAGATGAAAACGGTGAGCGTTGCTCTCGTACTCTGTCTCAACGTCGGCGTCGATCCTCCTGACATCGTAAAGACACAACCGTGCGCGCGTCTTGAATGCTGGATCGGTAAATTCGATGCTTTATTTACCGTGTCAATCGCCTCACAGGCTTTTTCGTTGCATGATCCCAACTGTCCCTACAACCTTGTCATCGATGTTATGTAATATGCGCCTTATTTTTGAGGTTATGAGCATTCAGGCGCTCTCAGCGCCATCTCGAGGAGACAGGAGAGATTAATAAACATCGATAGATTTGCACATTCTTCGGAAAAAATTCTTCATCAAATTCAATTTGGTCTGATCGCATAATAATAATAATAATAATATTTACACATTCTTCAAAAAATTCTTGAAAAATATTGATAATTCGAGAGTACGAATGCCATCAAATTCAATTTGATCTGATCGCATAATAATAATAATAATAATAATAATAATAATAATATTTACACATTCTTAGAAACATTCTTGAAAAATCTTGATAATTCGAAAATACGAATGCCATCAAATTCAATTTGGTCTGATCACATAATAATAATAATAATAATAATAATAATATTTGTAAAAATGTTTTAATATTATAGATCCACTTTCGGTGAGTCCAACAAAGGCTCTGGAGATAATAGGCTCAAATTTGCAAAAGCAATACGAGCGATGGCAGCCACGTGCCCGTTACAAGCAGAGCCTAGATCCGACGGTGGAGGAAGTGAAGAAGCTGTGCACATCTCTGCGACGCAATGCCAAAGAAGAGAGAGTTTTGTTTCATTACAACGGTCATGGTGTACCGAAACCAACGAGCAACGGCGAGATATGGGTTTTCAATAGAACTTACACACAGTACATTCCACTTTCGGTCTACGATTTGCAAACGTGGATGGGAGCACCTAGCATCTATGTTTACGATTGCTCGAACGCGGGTATCATCGTCGAATCCTTTCAACAATTTGCAGAGCAACACGAAAAGGAGTACGAGGTACAAAATCGCAAATAACTCAACAAAACTGCCTGTCACTCTTTAGAGTCGTAGAATACTCTGGAAATAAGATTGTTTTTTTATTTTAATTTCTTTTTATTTACTTGATTTTTGTTTTCGACAGAACGAGAAACAAGCGGTACAGCAAAATCGCGCCAGTGGAGTCGCCGGGGTCGCGACGTCTTCCTATAAACATTGCATTCAACTTGCGGCCTGCGCAGCTAATCAAATATTACCGATGAATCCCGATTTACCTGCCGATATTTTCACCTCCTGTCTCACAACACCCATCAAAATTGCATTACGCTGGTGAGAGAAATTTTGAACGTAAACATACTTATTAGTTATTCCAATTGAAACGATATATTTTTTCTTTTTTACGATAGCGTAAAAAAAAAAAATTTTTATTCACTTTAGTCAATGAAGCGTGCTCAACTTTTTACAACATTTTGATTCCTCATAGAGGAAGCTTTGTTTTCGTGATAATTTTTTTTTCGAGGTTTTTAATTCAAATTTGGCACAAATTGATCGAGTAGTCGGAATTTTATAACATTTTTTATTTTTTTGAAAAATCTCGTTTGCGCACTAGCGGGATAATATATTGAATGTTTTTATATTTTATAACAAATATATTTTACTTAAAACCCAAGTTTTTCATGCACAAACAAGCCTGCAAAGTAGAACTTTGCATAGATGTAAACATTTAAAAAAAATGTAAAATAATGAGGAAGCAATTTGCGAGGTTCTACTTTGTTTTTTTTATTCTTTCGTGAGTCATTAAAAAATGCCGTAAAATGGAATACATGAAAAGCCTCTAATATAATTTCTACAAAATAAAATAATGAATTTTCTCGTAATGTATTGATAATCAGTATTGTTTTTACTAAGGTTTGTGATGCAGAATACCTCGAAGCTGGTTCCAAAAATATCGCTCGACCTAATCGACAAGTAAGCTAAACGCACGCTCGTAATTTAGTTAATCATCGTCTCTATTTTATGAAACTAAGATTATACGGGATCTAATTGTTTATTCAGAATTCCCGGGCAACTGACGGACAGACGGACAATGCTGGGAGAGCTCAATTGGATTTTTACAGCAATCACCGATACGATAGCGTGGAACACTCTACCTCGGGGTAATATTTTCGAGTGATAAAGGAAAAATGAAAAACTCCCGTTACGTTCGTAGAAACTAATAAAATTTCATTATTTTTTTCAGATCTATTCCAAAGACTGTTTAGGCAAGATTTGTTAGTCGCTAGCTTATTCAGAAATTTCCTACTGGCCGAGAGAATACTCCGATCCTACGATTGCACTCCGGTTTCGTGTCCGAAACTTCCACCAACCTATCAGGTTTATATTTATTTATGAATAAACGTAGAAAGAAAAAAAGAATCTTTTTTTTTTGTATGTTTGATAAGCGGTTATATTAGGAATGAGCGAATTTAATTCGAAAAATTCGTATTCGATTCGTTAATGAATTATTCGAATTAATAGGAATAATCGTTTGTTAAATTTTTTTTAGCATCCGATGTGGCAAGCCTGGGATCTCGCTCTCGATCTCTGTCTCGCTCAACTTCCCTCGATTCTCGAGTCCAAAGAGCCATTTATACATTCCCCATTTTTCGAGGAGCAACTTACGGCCTTCGAAGTTTGGTTGACACTGGGCTCGAAGAATCGCAATCCACCCGAACAGTTGCCGATAGTACTGCAAGTTCTACTGAGTCAAGTTCACAGGCTCAGGGCGCTCGCGCTTCTCGGTCGTTTCCTCGATTTAGGACCCTGGGCTGTGAATTTGGCGCTGAGCGTCGGTATTTTTCCTTACGTCCTCAAACTTCTTCAGAGCAACGCGAGAGAACTTCGGCCTCTTTTGGTTTTCATATGGGCCAAGATTCTGGCCGTGGACAGCGTACGTTCTCTACTTTCAAAAGTTATCATTTTCTTTTTTTTTTTTACTGTTGAAATTTAATTGTGACTTTCTTTTCGTGACTTTTGCAGACTTGTCAAGGAGATCTCGTGCGTGATAATGGCCACAAATACTTTTTGTCGGTTTTGCAAGACACTTCGATGCAGGTAATTTAATCACAGCAATCAATTTTTTTTATTAACTTATTGTTTGTCAAATTGATTTACCAAAATATCTATAATTTTGCTTTCTGATAAAAGTAACGTTTTACAATGTTTCTTGACGATTAAGAGTTCAATAAGCGGACTTTTTTTTTCTAGAGCGAACACAGAACTTTGGCGGCTTTTGTCCTAGCGAGCGTTGTGAATAATTATCCAGCTGGTCAGGAAGTTACTCTGCAAGGCAGTCTAGTCTCGATATGTCTGGAGCAGCTCGCAGACACAAATCCACTGCTGCGACAGTGGCTTTGTCTGTGCCTCGCGAGACTCTGGCACAATTATGATAAAGCTAGATGGTGCGGTGTCAGAGACATCGCTCACGAGAAGCTCTACACATTGCTGCAAGATCCCGTTCCGGAGGTACGTAAATTACACAGTTTTGTGTCTTTACCCCGTTATAAAACGAATATTTCCCTGTCATCATTTATTTCACAATCTTTCTTTCATAAAGATAGTCTGCAATATCTGTAAAGCTATGTTTTCATCATAGCAATAAAAATGAGTGCTTACGACATTTTTTTACGAAAATACCGCGAAGAATATATAATTGAAAGAATTTAAATATATATATGTTTTTAAATCAGTTGTTTGTTACAAAATAATAATTAATTAATTAAGGAGACCGAGACCAACCGAGAAAAAAAAATGATTTTCAGAGAGTTTGATTTTTATTCCATTCAACTGATAGATATGAAATTTATGTATCATTTAAGGACGGTTCGGACGAATCGGTTTTCTTGTAAAACAGACCTGCTTTTTTTTTTCCTCGTTGAAGATGAAAATAATCGTTATTTCGATCTACAGGTGCGAGCTGCCAGCGTTTACGCACTCGGTACTTTCATCAACAGTGTTACGAAACGAAGCGAACACGCGAACAACATCGATCAGATTATAGCCATGACGCTCATCAATACTGTGAGCCACGACATGAGTCCACTAGTCAGAAAAGTGAGTCAAATGGAAAATACGTAGGTTATTAAAATTATCAATAAATTGCTCCACCCTTCTTCTTCTTCATTGCTAAATATTCTATTGGTTAGAGAAAAAATTGGCTTTTTACTAAATTTAATACAAATTAAATATTAATTATCGATGCATCGCTTTGTTATGACATTTTTTTCGAATTAATGAGCGCGTTTAATAATTTATTTAGGAACTGGTAGTAGCGCTACAATGGATGGTTCTACATTTCGAGAACTCGTTTGTGACACTGGCATATGCGGAGGAAAACAGCCGTAAAGATCTCGTGGTGGAGACGCTGTCGCCGTTCAGCGGTATGAGACGAATTGGTTCCCGGGATAGGCTTAAAATTCTCGGACCGAATAACACGTACGCGGGTGATAGTATCGACGGTTTTGGTCAGGATCGAATCAAAAGAGTCTCGTCTTCCTCGTCGATCAGCAGTTTAGGTAAAAAAAGAAAAGAAAAGGAAACAAAGCAAAGCGTCGTGTCTCGTATATAGGAGCAGTACGTTTCGTCGATCAAATGTGTCTTAACTACAATAAAGATTTTTTTTTCGAATGTTCCATCCTGCACAAAGGAAATAATTGGGAGTTCGTGAGGAAACCCTGCGAATCCCTCGGTAATGAAACAAAAACGATTTGTATTTGCATGCTCGATCGGAGCCGATCGAATATAAACCGCACTTGAAGTCGCATTTTTTTTTCTCGCACAAGTCATAAGTTATTAATATTAACTTTAAGGAATACAATTGAGACATGAAAAAATTTAATTATTCAACTGTTCTGTTCGCAGGTCATAGTTCCTTGGGTAATCTGCCGAGTCTTTCTTACGGTAGTGTTTACATGAAGCTCTGGCACGGCTTGTGCAGCCTCGATAATGATCCGCATCCTGCGGTTGCTGCAATGTCGCAAAAAGTCACCAATTATATACGCAATCAGGTAACTCAGAGTTTCTAATAAATTAAAAAAAAATATTTTCATTAAATAGTGGATACGTGGGTTGATAAATGTATATATTTTTTGTAAACTAAATATTCTATATTCTTTAAGTAACAGCGTTTTTGAAGAGACATCTACGGGTTACACTAGTTTTTTATTTTTTTTTATTTTTGAAAAACCCGATGCAAAATCTTTTCACCATGTCGGATTCTCCGCGATGATTTATCATCCGACATCTATTATTCAAATATACTACCAAAAAGAACTAAAGTTAAACAGGATTTTTTAATTCATTTTTATTTATTTATTTTTTTTTATTTTTTCAGGTGAAAGAATCGTCGACTCCGAGGGAAGTAACCGAGACGAGATCATCGTCCTTGTCGCTACCGCCTTCGCCCTCGAATCGCGTAAGTTATCTGGGAAGGGGCGAGTCCCCTCCGACTGTAAATTCAACCACGGATCTCTTGCGTACTTCAAGAGTACCGTCGCACGGTTTGAGAACGAGGATACCCAAGGCGGCCACAGTACGCTTCTTTGAAAACTGATAATTAACCCCGTAAACGTAGGATTCAATTATTTCTACTAAATCTCATGATACACCGATTTATTTCAGATATCGGAAGAGACTGACGAGCTTCCAGGCACGAAGAATCCTCTGATAACCGCGCAATTCGTCGAATGGAGTTGCGCGCAATTCGCTCAACCGGTGACGTTCGAAAACGAGACGGAGTCGACGAGCGACGTGGAGAGTCGCGCGCATTACGAGCGCGAATGGCGATATCTCAGGAACAAGAGACAGAGACGTGACGCTCGTGAGGAACAGCACAAAGCTATTAATTCGAGAATCGAGTCACAGGTCTTTCACACGAGGATTCCACAGCCACCGGAAGTACTGACGTTTCATCCGTTTGACCCTTATCTCGCGGTTGCCGCGAAAGACTCGTTCGGTATATGGGACTGGCAAACCGGCTCGAAACTAACGTATTGCACGAGCCGAGGCAACAAACCCTCAAGAGTCACCGCCTTGGAGTTCATTAACTCGCACGATGTCTCCCTTCTGATGGCCGGTTCCGACGATGGATCGGTTCGCATCTGGAAAAATTATTGCAATATGCTGGGAAGGGATCCGACGCTACTTACCGCTTGGCAAGCGCTCGCGGACGTGCAACCGGCACCCAAAGGTTCTACCCGTAAGATATTACGTACAATTTATATTATAATATAAAACTTTTAGGTGTTGGCAGAAGGCGTAATTTTATTTTTTTCCTCAAATAACCGAGCTCATTAAATTAATTATTTCTCTGTTTATTATTTAATAATTAATTATTAATTATTAAATAGTGAAAAAACAATGTGTAAAATTCACGTTACTATGCAGACATTTGTTTTTTTAATTTTTATTATAATCAGAATTTTTTAAATATTTTCTTGCAGTATCCGCTGGATTGGTGACGAGCTGGGAGCAGAGATCCTTGACTCTCGCGGTAACCGGTGATGTCCGTGTGGTGAGACTTTGGGACGCGGAGACCGAGCTGAAGAAACAAGACGTACCGACGGGTGCAGATTGTTGCGCAACGTCTTTAGACACTGACGGCACCGGCTCGATGATGGTACTCGGATGTGGTAACGGTTCCGTGCGTCTCTTCGACCGTAGACTTCCGCCTGTCGAAGCGCGTGTCATGACTTGGCGCGAGCACAATGCCTGGGTGCTAGGCGCGAATTTCCTTAAAAGTGGCGCACATCCCTCTCGCCTCATAACTGCTTCCTCCTCCGGTGACGTCAAGATCTTCGACCTCAGGAAAAATTCGTCACTGAGCACCGTACAGACCTCGCACGGCATTACATCCTTTGCGGTTCATGACGACGCCAACAATTTCGCCTGGTGAGTATCTTAACGTTCGCAATTGATCAATTGATGAGTAAAAAAAAGAAAGAGTATTGCAAAGTAGCTATCGTTAAGGAAAAACCCACAATTCGGGAATTTTTTTTTCGCAATCAATTTCTATTATCCATTTTCGATCTTACGACGGAGCTGGGAAATTCAGTAAAATTATGAAAAATATTGACAATTTTTCTTGACTTATTAGAATAACATAAATCTGTGATGTTTTTGAATTTTCGCCAAACTTTTTAAGTCCATTTTTCGGTTTCTTTTTTCTATCATTTGCCCAAGCTCTTTCTGATGAAAAACTCGAGACGCTAGGATGTTTACACAAAATATTCAGATTATTCGAAGAGAAAAGAAAAAAAAAATGATTATACATTTTTTTCCAAAAATCTCTTTTCTCGATTTGCGAATGTAATGAAAAATAATAGAAAAAAAAACTGTACTTTCTGTATTGTCCAGCTCTGTCTTACGCCAATACAAAATTTTAAGGCTATCGTTATCTCACCGCCCACGATTGTACCTAACGACGAAATATTTTGAAAAAATGTTCTCCACAGTGGCTCGATGAATCACTGCATAAGCGTGTACAATACTTCTGGCCAGCATCTTAACACGATAAAGTTTCACGAGGGCTTTATGGGCACGAGAATTGGTCCGGTGGGCTGTCTCAGTTTTCATCCACACCGCGTGATCCTTGCGGCGGGTTGCGTCGACAGTTCAATAACGGCGTATGCCTCGGAGCCGCGCAGATGACTATCCGAGATGGAGTTCGTCAACGGTTACGATCTCTAACAAAAACAACAGCGAACGACCGACAATGATTCTCGTCGGGTCGTCGCACCATCGCGACTCGACTCCCGTCCCGCTTCCTCCCTCGTTCGTACCTCGCATTGCGCTAATATCGTCCAATTTTCATTATGCCTCTCATTACGACATTTTTTTAACTCGCGTCGCCTTCAAACAGTCCAATCGGAATAGCTTGACGCACGCATTTCCTTTTTTTTTTTCTTTTGTCGTGCAATAAAAGCCTAGCGCTTCTTTTGCCGCTTTCCCTGTCTATCATCCGCGAAAGCTTCTTCGCAATCGTCGCTTTATCTCGCGCGAAGAATGCACACAGCTCGTTCGTATATTATGCGTGATGCATAATTTCGCAAGCAAGAGAATTCGTGGGCGTTTTGGTGGGCGTGTCACTCTAAACGTGAGCTGAAAACGCGAGCGAACTGAGAGGAGAAAAGTCGCACGAGGAGATGGTTTTGCAACTGAGAAATGCAATGAGGAATACGGAAACTTTGGAACGTCAAACGACGACGCCCGAATAAAGCTGACGATAAAATGTACATATATTATAATATTAAGACGGTCAGATAATTATGATAATAATAATAATAATAATATTAATAATAATAATAATAATAATAATAACAGTGTAGAAGTTCTGCTAAAAATTCGCAATGTAAATATGCAGGAAAGAGCAAGAAGCGGGGTGTTCGTCAACGTCGCTCTTTTCTCTATGCGCACACCGCCGATAAGCGCTTCGCTATATATTAGGTACTAAACGCTCTTGTAGGTCGGAGTAGTGTAGCAAATACTTAACGATGAAACAAAAATTGTAACGATAATATGCCGTTTTTTTGTTGTTGCTTATATCAAACGGCAGACGGCTGTACTAACGTACAGCCGAACGTACTATTAGGCGAGCGATTTGCGACTGTAGAAATCACGATTTTAGGCGCTACATCTTCTAGATATTGAATTTCTAAACTATCCAAACGATTCAACAAAAAATCACTCGTAATTTGTCTTTTTTTTCGGCAATAATTTTCGACTGGTTGGAGAGAAAAATTGTACTTTAAAGATCAGGAAATGTAATGATTTGAACAAAAAAGGAAGAAAAAAAAACACATGTATTCATTATTTATTAGCTATGTACGAAGGTTTGAAGTTAAAATTCGTAATAGTCGGTCAGTAGACGAGGTGAAAAAGGTGATAACGTCGTCGCTCGCCTATATATCGCAGTTCCATTATCCGTAGACTCTGTACAATGATGTATAGTAATAATTGCAGACTACAATTAACGATTTAAAGGAGCATTGACTATCAAGCGAAATAGTATATGAACCGCGTATACTGTGCTACTGATATAAATAAAAGGAATACTATATTTAACGATAGTATATAGCGAAAAACGACGAATTCGGCGGACTTTCGAGTTGAAGAAAGCGGAAAAGAAGAGGAAGACGAAGAACAAGAAGAAGAAGAAGAAGGAGAAGAACCACGCGCTATAACGCCTTTGTACATAGTTGCCTGATAATGATTAATAAAACACGATCATGTTGAACCCGCTGCTCTTTTTCGTTTTATTAATCCTCAGACACAGCCCTCTAAAGAGAGCCTTTCTCGCAGAAACCGGAGGGAGAAGAAACAAAGATGGGTATAATATAAAGGGTTTCAGTGCAGAGATCAGGGTTAATCAGTCACTTGCCGCGAGCAATGAAACCAAGTAACTCACAGTTGAACCTAGTAACACCGACGTCGTGACTTATCGTCGAGGAAACGTACGCAAGATTGCTATCGCGAGGCTCGCCGAGTCTCTTTCCAAGGGTACTCGCCCATAAAGCTGTCGGACATTTCGCGAGATGGTAACCAGAGACTCCGTGACCCAAGGCCAATGTCCCTACGTTCGCGTCACGTAGTTCGAATAAATTTTCTCCTCAATGAAATTCAACGGTACGAACTTTCTGTTATTTCGAAAGATCTCTCGAAAATTCTTCAATCGCTTTCGAGGAATAATTGGAATTTTATATGAGACATTTTATTTATCAACAGGGCCACTTTTGTTTTTTTTTTTTTTTTTCTAATTATATTTTTTTCAATAATTTCGATAATGTTTATTTTGCTATTCTCGCACCGAGTTAAATAAATTTATCATATAACTTGAGTGCTGGTAAGTAAAATTTCTAGATAGACCGATTAGACTTTTTTTTTTTTCTCGACAATTTTAAAATTTATTTCAGGCATAGACCGATCAGAAATCTTTTTTTCTCGAAAATTTTAAAATTTCTTTCAGGCATAGACCGATCAGAAATCTTCTTTATTTGGACAATTTCTAAGTCCCTCGAGGCATAGACCGATCAGAAATTTTTTTTTCTCGAAAATTTTAAAATTTATTTCAGGCATAGACCGATCAGAAATCTTTTTTTTCCCGAAAATTACAAAATTTCTTCCAGCCATAGACCGATCAGAAATCTGATCAGCTTTTTACATTTTTATGGCGACGAACATATAAAATGTTTTTAAACAAAATATAGATTCAACATTTTAGTCTCATTGTTTTTTTTTTTTGCAAATCATAGAATTTATATCATTGAACGTTTGTAGCATCCAACTGTTATTATTATAGATGTGAAAACGGGGGGGGGGGGGGACAAATTGATGTGTGTGGCGATATACATCATAGTTCGTTAACTAGAGGCGAGTTTCCATTCCGCCGGTGGTCTCTCGTTAAACCAGCACAGAGAGCCCTTCTGGTTTGTTTCCTTTGAGTGTTCCAGCTGATTACTTGTCAATTTGCATTCTCATGAATTGCACTTCTCTGTGTAGTGCAGCTCGCGAATCATCAGTCAAGGTCGGACATATTGTTGCTAGGAAAGAGTAGGGCTGACAACGATTCTTCGCTCGACTTAGCCTATTAATATAAAATATATAAGAGCTCCTCGATTTTAGCTTGATTGCAGCGTAAACGGAAGTTAACGGCGCTGTTATAAATAAGTGTTATTCCGCTCGAAGCCGATCCTCCAAGGACGCGAAAGTACTCTCTCGTGCGTCATGACAATGTTATGTCCCTCAGTGAAGCAGGTTCACGTTATAGGCGAACGTCACATTAGTTTCTCTTTCCTCCATTGTGACGACGCTCGCGGCGTATTTTTCATCGTGAAATTTCGCCAAAAGTCTTCTAAACTCCAAAAGGCAAACATTTATGTTAATCGCAGTCTGATTTTTTTCTGTAAAGTACTTCAAACCTCGCGTTTTCAATATATCAACGATTTTGCGATGTTTTATTTTGGGGAATACGTATAGATAATACAGAATCCAAATAAATCTTTCGGATATTTGGGAGCCGGAATGACAGCATTCTCTCATTGGTTAACAGTGGCCTAATTCAAAATGGCGTTTCCTGTGCCAATTATGTCACCTAAAGAAAAGTCTTACATATTTTAATTCGAACAGTTGGTCCTCTGTCGATTGGTAACTGTTATAAAAGAAAAAAAGAACGTGTTACATATTTTAAAGAAAAATTTTGAGTAATTTTAAGTCGCAAAACTTAATCGCCGAGCTTCCCGATCCGCCATAACTCTTGAAAAGATCAGAAAGTCCTTCAGAAGACCGGTCAGGAAACTCGAGAAATCCCATTCGTTTGGAATTAATTAAAATTTGAGATTCAATCTTTGGGTTATAAGCATATAGGCGTATATTATTCGCTTTCCCTCCGGGTTCGCGCCTCTCTGTTTTTTTTCTGGCCCTTCGAATCTAACTTATGGGCTCTGGAAGGTTTCGCTGAAGAATGGCATGTGTAGGTTAGTATACTGTACACTATAATGCTATGCGGAACGACGGGCCTCCCCATTTTTGATACGCACCACCTGGCATTCAATTACACTCGACGTCGGGTTCGGGATGACCCACTCTCGGCTTAAAGTATACTATAGCGTGCTGTTGGCTCGTCGCTTCGTCCCCGTGTCCATTTATATTGTGTTACACTGCATCGTTATATACCATACTTCCCATTGCTTATACACAGTGAAAACTGCGGTTCGAAACGATGGCTCTCTCTCTCTCTCTCTCGCACTCTATCTCGTCGTAAGCCAACCTGAACGAATTTCAATTTCAATGGAATCGTTCGTGGCTCTCTATTATGTTTGAGCGTATCCACAGGGGGGACTTATAAACTCTAAGCTTTCGACGACAGGTACGAATCCGAAATTTTATGCAGTGAAATATCGAGAACTCTTTTACAATTTCTACTTTCGATGTTCAATGGTGCAATTTTTAAGTCAACAAATTGTTTGTAAAATCATTTCTGAAAGAATACCCGCTTAGAAAAAGTCGTACCTTTCAAAAAAAAAAAAATTTACAAAAATTACGAAATTTCCAGCAGGAAACGAAGTTCAATTAATGAATCCGAAAATTGAAAATATGAAATAATCATTCGCATATTAAAATTCTCCGACTTCGAAGTGCGAATAATTATTTTCAGAATTTTCTTTTGTTCATCCAATTTTTTTTTTAGCTTTAAAAAAATCATTGTTATTTCATAATTTTTTCTGTAATTGATTCATACACCTCTCGAAATGAGGCGAATAAAAATATCAGCTCCGTCATTAATACAGAGCAGCAAATTATTCAATAATAATAATAATAATAATAAAATCTTTAAACAGTATAATTACACTAAAGAAAATACTGAACAGCTGGAGCGTCCTCGAGTGATAAATATATTAATTATTCCCAATCGAAATATCGTATTTCCGCAAGTAATTAATAATCCTGATGAGATATCGTTGATAATTGATGAGTTTCATTGCTTTTAACAAGCTCGCTGTGTCGGCGAGATAGCCTTTCATGTTGGCGGAGGTTATTATCAGAGGCTATCTCTCTTTCGTAAAGCAGTACGAGACGATGGGAGGGCGCTGTACGCGTAAGGATAATGCGTAGCCCGGTTAACACGGGGGGAGTAAACAAACGGATTAAAAGAAAACAAACAAGAGTCTCGAATAGTCGTTAGTTGGAAAGACCGGCGGCCTGGCGCTCGGTCGTGTCAAGTTTGGGGAGGGGGAAGCTTCTTAAAGTATCTCTCGGGTAATCGTCTTCCATTTAGGCACTTGCCTCTCTGTATAAAGACGGCGTGTTATCATTGAGTAGCCCACATTTTATCTCTCTCGCACTTGTAAATATGCTGTGTCAATTAGGCCGAAATTAGTTGAGCACTATCTCTATCTCTTTTTCTTTCTTTTTTCTCTGTTCTTTTGCATTCTCGTGCGTGTTCGCAAGAGGAGTAATGGCGTCCCTTGAAAAATCCCTTATTATTTTTTTTCTGCGCTGCTTCGTCGGATGAACGCCAAAACTCCGTGGCAGCTTGATTTCTGTGCGAGTATCCTTGGAGTTTGAGTGAAGAAAAAAAAAAAGAAGAAGAAGAACTATTGGTTAACTGACAAGTCGTTGAAGAGGGTTAGACGTGGCTCATCCACGCTGCGTGATGGTTAGAGGGAAAGGGCGCGAAGCGACGAGAGATGGGTCAAAATCTTCCTAACGAGATCCCAAAGCCAGGCAGCAACGAGATGCATCAGCTTCGCGATGAATCGGCTCTGGCTGCGAACCGTAAACTGACCCTAAAGAGATATACATCCGTATAGTTTGTTGAAAAATAAAAATACTGCTTGTAGCGGAGGAGCGAGTTTTGTCAACCTCACGAGAGGAGAATAAATGATCGCGTGCGCGTAACTATCGACTTTAATCAAGTTCACGACGAAAAGGCTTGACTCTCGAACACCAGAGAGGCTTCTCTTCATTTCATCGTGTCCTCCTTTCTCAATTTAATATATTATCGAGGGACAATGACTCTGGACAAAATATGCGGTCAACTTGCTCGAGTGTCTTGAAATTGCTGTAACAGCAGAAAATAAAAAAAAAATAAAAATTGGAACAGAAATATAGCTCGTAAATAATCAGAGTATAAAATATGAAAAAAAAATCGTCACATATTTTTTGTCAATATTAGTAAAATATATTAAAGCTGTAGTGAACAAAAGTGAAAAAAATTGAAGTGAACAAAAAATTCTGGAGAGAATTTATTTCTATTTTTATTATTTATTATATTATATTATTTATTTATTATATTTATGTGAATTTTCATAGAAAGAAGAATGTTGTCACTGTTATGCGGCGCTTAGATTGATTTACCGGATAGGAAGGTCGATTTTGATGACTAGCTGTGTTTCATTCGCATACCTTCCATGTTACTGTTTAATCTTCATGTGGCGGTGATGGATTTAACCTGTGATTAAGAAGAACGAAGAGAGCGTCACAGCTCAAGCTTTAGCTAGAGCGAAGTTGCGGCCGAGCTGAGAATTATAGTGCACGTGCCGAAGAGATAATCCTGTTAGCAACGCGCCGCGTGAATCCTCTGTCTTGTCCTCAGTTCTTCTGCAACAAGCGTTAAGAATCTACGTGCGACTGCGTACAACTTTAACTGCGAGACACGCTCCGAGGGTCAGCGTGAAACCGTGAAACCGTGAATACGCGTGAAAAGACAGAAATGATCGTTCATTTATACATCTGCTGGCATCACTCATTTCCCGCTGTTTGACCCCAAAACAGAGGGTCGTATGCATCATATGGGGTCTTCATGCTTCGTTGAGATCATTCGCTTATTCACGTATTCAACGAGCCCATTAGCACGGATACTTAGGGGAGAAAAATACTTGGGATTGGGGAAATACGTATTTATTATATTGTCTGGTCATCGGTCTCCACAACGAACGAAATACCCGCGTGGAAAAAAAAAACGATCCATTTTTGTCAATTCAATTCATATTTTACGCAATTTTTTTAGTGAGTAAATTTTATATCATTATTATTATGAAACTTTGTATGTAATTATTTATCTTTTTTCTGGCGAAAATTTAGAAGAAAATTATGTTTATTAGAACAGCCGGGACCTTTCCACCCAAAAATTATTATAATTATTACTTTCCCATTTTAGAAGAAATGCATTCGAAGAAAACAATAGCAAAGCAATCGTTCAACTGTCCCTGCAAAAGAAAAACGTGTCAATATTCATTTATCTTTCATTTGAAAACGCGCAAATTACAGATTGACATTCTGGTAGGGAGGGCAAAAGATAAAAAGCGGATTGAGTAAGGTAATGAACAGACAGGATCGAACGCATTGTTTATATATGTAAAAAAAAAACAACAACGTGCGATAGGACACGCGTGCGCACACACGTATAAAGTATACGTAATAAAGAGCGGTGCGCATGCGCTTCGGTCGAGTAGGAACTGTAGCGTGCGCTCGTGGTAGCGTCGGCGAATGAGCTTGGTAGCCTCTCGTAGCTCTCTCTCTCTTTCTCTCTCTCTCTCTCTCTCTCTTGGCTCATCCCGTCGAAGGTAATCGCGACGTTAGTCGATTCAACGAGAGACGTTCGCCACCGGGGCCGCCAGCCAACGTTGAGAACGTTGATGTCGAGGCAGCGCCGGAGAATCGAGCCTCAGTAGCTCAAGTACTGCGAACTTGGTAGTTCGTATCGCTACTCCGGTGAGAGCGCGGAACACATTGAACGCTGAATTTTCATTGAATTCAGCATCGGTTTTATAGCTCGTGAATTCGTCGACTTATCAGGTGCTTCTTTTTCTTTTCTTTTCTTTTCTTTTCTTTTTTTTTTTGTCTTTTCTTTAACATACGGTGACAAGAAGTGTGCGTGTCCTAGTTTCGATCAAGGTTAAGAGTAGCTTGTGAATAAACACCGAGAAATCGAGCGTGAAGTTTATAAACAAGCAGAGAGGGCTGCAAATCAGCTGGTGGAAAACATCGATTTGGACGTTGAGAAAAGATTGACGTAAAGAAATAAAGAGAGAAAGAACAATGGATCGATCGGGAAAAGTACTCGTGCGAAAAGTCGTCATTGACTTTGTCTGCCTCGCTATAGGTAACATATTTTAGCTTTATTATTGTTATTTAAACTGTCTTATCAATCGAAGATGCATTTCTTTTTTTAAGGATTCTTACAGATAATTTTAATGCACAATCGAATAGAAGACGGCATGAGAGAGCGAGAGAGAGAGAGAGAGGAGAACTCGGTTTAGGTTCGTCGACCACGGGGCCGTACTGTCAGATTGACAAATCGAACCTCGCGCTTTTCTCAACTCCCTCGCTGACTCGATATGTTTTCCTCGTCGTTTATTCTACCCATAAACACACCGAACGATGTGTTGTCACTTACGCGCGCTCTTCGTCAACGCGGTTTCTTACTTTTCATTTTATCACGCGTTATCGCTTCTTTTTAATATTCTGCGACTCTATAGAACGCTCTGTGGTAACATCGATATTTTATATCTTCAATGGCAATAATAATTATTTTACGTGACATCACATGGAATGCATTTGAATATTTGACAATTCGCTGACATTTCGTTATCACCCATTCAGAGTGTATAATCATAATATTTCTTTTTCTCTCATACGTTGCTATATTTTGTCGTTAAAATTATATTTAATATCAATATGTATTGTGAAATCTACTGATTCTTATGTTTTGTAGTATTTCATTTTTTTTTAATGAAAAGTAGGAAAAAAATTATTTTTGAAAAAATAAGTAATCTATGATGTTTTTTGAATTAAATTAAAACGCGACATTTTTCTAGTTTTGCTAATTGTATTTTTTTTTTTAAATTTTGAATAATTCGATGAAATTTATTTACTAGGTCACAATTTTAGTTTTATTTATAAAAATTATTAATTTATTTGTGGGAGTAATCTGAAGGTTGATGAAAAAAAAAGATATATATATGTATATCTTTTTTTTCGCCCCGGATTCAGTTGGCGAATTTTTTTTTTTTGCATATGTTGGTTCAAAACCCGTAAAATAATTTTTTTCCATGACTTTTGAGTAAAAATTAATTTCGACCAGGTTTAAGTTCCTGAAATTTCTTTCATAAAATCTGTAACTAAAAACAAGTATTTCCATCGTAGTTCAAGAGTGGGCCGAGAATAATTTCTATTTTTTTTTAATTCAAGAGAAAAAAAAAATTTCCATATTTTGAAATTTAAAAATTTCAATAGCGGTTTATTGTAGAAGAAAAAGAAAAATAAAACATGTCATGGTAAAAAAAATTTCCCATATTTTCAGAATAAAACGCTTAACATTCGGTCAATAATTAAAATAAAATTGAAAAAAGCTACTTCAATTAGAACAAAAATTAGGGAACATTTTTTTTTCTTAAAATAAAAAAGAATATAAATTATTCCTGGCCCAGTCTTGAACTACGATGGAAATACTTATTTTTAATCATAGATTTTATGGGAAAAAAATTCAGAATTTAAAAACTGGTCGAAATTTATTTTTATTACAAAATTGTGGAAAAAAATTATTTCATAGGGTACAACAAGTGATAAAAATGCGAAAAAAATCCTCTTTTATTTGGAAAAAAAATTCGTCAACTAAATCCGAGAGGGTCAAGCCGATGATCACGTGAATTGATTTGGAATGTCCTATGTACATATATATCTTTATTTGGAAATTTACTTTTCAGAGATTTGTAAATTTGTTCTATTCGTTAGAGGAAAGTCTCATGTGGGACTTCGGGTCCTGGAAGGGGCCTTATTGGAACTTGGAAAAATAAGGGCCTTATTGGGACTTGGAAAAAATAAGGGCCTTATTGGGACTTGGAAAAATAAGGCCCTTATTGGGACTTGGAAAAATAAGGCCCTTATTGGGACTTGGAAAAATAAGGGCCTTATTGGAACTTGGAAAAATAAGGGCCTTATTGGGACTTTGAAAAATAAGGCCCTTATTAGGACTTTGAAAAATAAGGCCCTTATTGGGACTTGAAAAATAAGGGCCTTATTGGGACTTGGAAAAATAAGGGCCTTATTGGGACTTCGAAGAATAAGGGCCTTATTGGGACTTCGAAGAATAAGGGCCTTATTGGAACTTCGAAAAATAAGGTCCTTGGAGGAGTCTTATTTGGGCCTAGAAAAATCAGGGCCTTGGAAAGGGCCTTATGGGGATTTATTTTTAAAAAACCTAGGACCTTGGAAAGGGCCTTATGGGGATTTATTTAAAAAAACCTAGGGCCTTATTGCGACTTAGAAAAATAAGGGCCTTGCTGTGTCATTTGACCCCGGCCAGCTCGATTGTCCTAAACGGCGGCTGCGAGATATTTTGATAATCTAGAGAAATATCTGACTCGTTAGAACGATGAAAAAGTAAATTGTGAATATAAAAGCCCGATAATAATGAAAGTCTGATGAAAGGATTGTTCCGTCAATTAATCGTTAAGTCTGGTCGGGTTGATTGTGCAGAGGGTGTAGGGAGCGAGGAATTAATGAAGGCACATGGGGCCGTGTCGTGTAGAGGAGGCTCTCCGATATCCTCCTGCTGCTCCCACCCACCTTCCACCAATAAATAGCCGAGACCATCGTCACGATGAATTAATGTTGCGTTCTGGTACGCTTTACGCGACGGCCATAGATATATCATGGCTATACTATCAGCGACAAAGGTCTATGAACCAATTTACGCTCTTTTATAGACAAACAAAAGAAAATAAAGGAGAGCCGGCGTGCGTTGGCTGTTATAGAGACATATTGCAGGCTCGCTTATACTTATTCAATCTTCGGTCACTCACGAAGAGAGAGAGAGATACGCCAGGATCGCTTGGCAGCCTTCTTCACATTCTGCTGTTGGACTAATAACCGGGTTCTTTCAAACTTCGTTAGAGCCGGTCATAACTGGTCTCGGGGAAGCCGGGCAAGCTTCGGTTTTTACACCGTAAGTCTTTTATGCTCATAATATTGCCTTTAAGCCTCAAAGCATTATATTTGGAAACCGGTGTGTTCATCTTATTTCAACTGCAGACCCAAAATTCTGGGTTAAACTTAAATTACAAAATTGTCGAATTTTAACAGATACTATTTTTCCGTCAGTTTCTAGTCTTGCGGAAAAATGTGTATGTAGAAAAATAATTTGTTAACGATATTGTATTTTTCATACGACAAATCCACGACAAAAGAAATTCTGCGACTTCTGATCTTACAAATGCCCCGAAACCTTTTTTTCCAATCAACTTTTTATAAAAGTAAAGAATGTTTTTGTCACTAAAATTGAATAAGAAGTGTGCTACAATAGAAATAAATTAATTTTGTTTCAGGTATATTCGCCATCAAAACGTACAGCCCAAAATGTATTACAGAATGGTTGCATTTTTTTTGCTCAGCGAAAACTCTGTAATATACTGTTCGGTAAAAATACGGCATATTGTGAGGATAAAAATATGTAGGCAACGGACGACACAATGTCAGCGTACGACAAGCTGTTTGCCCGGAGTATGGTGTGGCTGCTAAAACGCTGCGGGTAAATGAGTCTAGATAGGAAGGGAAAACGTCGTTAAAAGAGCAATTACACGCGCGTTTCGTCGTCGCCTTCCGCTGCTCAACCGAGCGCGCTTCTCTTTCTCGGCTGTGTGGCTAACACTCAAACGTTCAGAAAACAAAAAAAAAAAAACAAAAAAAAAGAATCATGATGAACGAAAGGCCTCCCGCCTCTGTTCTTTCAGTCACATGCTGACGATATTTCTCTCTCCCCCTCCGTTAATCTTCTGCACATTATTTCTTCAGCTGCAACTTGAGATTTTCGCTTCATTAAATGTCCATTATAATAAATAGCATTTATTACTGCAGCAAATATGATTCGTTCAATAATTAGTCAACTATTTCTGCAAGAAAAAACTCCACCCATGAGTCTCCTATTTTTTCCTTTTTTCGTTGCCCAATTATATTTTGAAAAAAAATTCTTTAATACTGCAGTGACATTATAATGCACATGTTTCAAAATTTGATTTAAAAAGAAACTTGAGTTTCAAAGTATAAGTTTATTTATAATAGTTTAATTTCCATGTGATTATAGCTATCAGTGCTGATCTCATTTGAGGCGACTTGATAAATATTCAAGCATCTTTTTGTTTTGTTTTACGTAATACCTTCTTGAGTTTGATTTTCCTGCTCGCTTAACTTCCTGCTACGCTCTATATAACCTTATATTATGTCTTGGATTAAATATTTTTTTGTTTTTTTTTGTTTTCTTTTCTTCAACGTTCATTGAGTGTTTGCATCCTCTCGAGGAGAACAGATAGCGTGGCACGAGAGGGAGGCGAGGCTCGTGTTTAGAATCGAGCTTAACGAGGTCAGGGCGAACACGAAGCCAAATCCGTTTCGCCACAACTGCTAATCGATGAATCGTCAAGACCATTTCAAGAGCGTGCACCGTATACGCACTCGCAAATCCGTTGTAATTCTCTTCAACAGCATGATCCAACATTCCAACGAGAGATCGACATCAACGAATTCAAAAAAGAGTATAAAGTGTATTTTTTCAATTTATTAAAGATAGTTATAATAATTTATAAAAAAATATTCAAAATATTAGTCACTTTGAAAAGAAATATTAATTATTGTATATTTATTGTAAATATTAATGTCAATTGTACGTTTTTGAGTTACAGCATTTTCAAAAAAATTACGAAAATGCGAATTTCTATAAAACTTGAACTACTTCATCGATTTCGCCAAAATTCAATACCAAACGTCGCACCACCCTGATGAAGGCCAGTTAATCTACCAGATAATCTACGGGCTTTTGATCTTATAATACGAGCTGGAGCGCCTACAGAAAAAGCAAAACTCGAATGTTCGATTTCGATATAAAGCAAATTTCCATTCGATGGGGGCTTGTTTGGCGGCTCGAAATGCATGAATCTTGCTTATTTACGTAAAACTAATGGTTTATTGATCTCACAATACGAGCTGAGACGTCTGCAGCGAAAGCAAAACTCAAACGTTGTATTTCGACATAAAGCGACTGTGCAATGGGGGCTTGTTTGGCAACTCGAAATGCACGAATCTTGCTTATTTACGTAAAACCAAGGGTTTTTAATCTTATATTACTAGCTGGAGCCCATACAGCGAAAGCAAAACCCAAATGGTCGATTTCGACGAAATGCGAATTTCGAACTGGATTAGTTTAGCGGCTCGGAATGCATGAATCTTGCTTACTTACCTAAAAAATGACATAAAATTATAGTTTCGTGCCAAGTTTCAGCTGGATAGCTGAAAATTTTCTCGATTCTTATAAAATGTATACCAATGAGACACTTGACTCTACAGTATATGCCACAAAAAATTGAGATGATTCGGTTGAGTAGTCCTCGAGTTATGGCAATATGGATTTTAGCCCCTCTGTCAAACAAACACTCATACGCACATTTTTTCTAAACCACTTTTCTCAATGTTTCAGTCCATTCTGAGTTGCTGACATGAAAACCTCGGGAAACGTTTTTTTTCCCCACGAAAACAAAGCTTCCTAAATGAGGAAAACCTAAAAAAGATAAAACCTAAAAATTGTTATTAATGATTAAGTGGAGCTTGACAAAACGAGTGAGAGGTGTGACTCCTCGTGGTCGCGACTCGCATGTAGGTACTCGACCGAATTTATATTGCGAATGAGTGGTCGTACTCGACCCACTGAACCAGTGGGCGGTATACGGAGTGCATAATATTAATGATGTATGCGGTGCGTAGGGTTGGACACTCTGGGAGAGGACGACGGGCTCGTGAACGAAACACGAGAACCGCATGATTACCTACTCGATTAACGTCTCTCGCTCGTGCAAGCTTTGCGATTATTTCGATGTATAACGAGCGGCAAGCGTGGCTTGAGTATCGACGTATTGTATTGTATCAATATCGCGGGTATTATTGCAGACATGAGACGATGTATGTATCGCTCATCACATCTCATCGGGCACTGTATGCGTGTATATAATTTATACAAATCAACGTGAGGGTTGCGCCCTTTTGATTCACAGCCGTTTATAAACACGAAAGAAGGTTGAACCCGGAAGAATCGGTAGGCGTTTGCACAGGAATTAAAACGAGATTCGCGTTTATCTTGGTTGGATTTGTTAGATCACAATTCCGGAAGCTCGCGATTAAGTGCAATTTTCTTGAGGGAACATGTGTGAGATATGTAACATTTAATTTATGAAAACATAGAAAAATTATGTAAGGTCATTATTTTTTATACCTTGGCGTGTATTTAATTTTTTTTTTTGCTCCATTTAATTGAGGTAACTCCTTAAATTCTACGCAGTACAGAATATTTGTAATTTTGTGAATATATTTCGCGACAATAATAACGAAAAACTTATTTGATGAAAAACGTAATTTTGAGGTTTTCGTCGTGAAATAAAATAAGTAAGGATTGTCGCAGGTTTCTTATACAAAAATACCAATTTTCTGTAATAGTTAAACGTCGAAATTTTTATTATACACATGGAACATATGGATTCCCGTCGCACTTGTGCAAGCAAAAATTGTAAATTGTTTCCTGGTTTACAATTTATGTAAACCCACAATTGACGCGAGTCCAGATGTTTGGTATACAGCGAAATAAATAAGCACAGACTTGTCGAGTGTCCTATTACCGAGTTACTCGCATTTCGTAATTTGAGGATGTCGGTGATTCACCGGAAAGCTTGCGGCAATCGGGAAATGCTTCACGATTACATGTGTTTTACGGTCGAGTTAGAGGATATATAAATTCTCTGCGAATATTGCACGACAAAAACAGATATACACGTGTATATAGACATAGTTTGTCAAGTGTGTTTAGGTATGCCAGGGTCACGAGTGCGCGGTTTGCACAACTCGTCGTACGCGATCAGTCGCATCCTGTTCCGATATGCCGCTGAGAGAATATCGCGGCTATATATAATCCCTTCCTGTTTGTAAAACATACCGCAATACACAGCTCTGGCAAATTGGTGATAAATTTTCTAATTGGTCTTATGAGTTGATATTGATGAGGTACGTGTATAAAACAAGCCTGCTAAGTAGAACCTTGTAAATTGCTTCCTCACGATTTTTTATCTTTCACAAATCTTTTTTTTTTTTTTTTACAAAGCTACCTATATGAGAAGGTATGTTGATCAATTTTGGCTTTCTCGTAGAGGAAGCTTTGTAAGAAAAAATTAATAATGCAATGAATTGAAAAAAAAAATCAATTCATTGCATTATTGAAACATAGCTTAAAAAAAATGATATCAATTTTTTCGATGAGTGTTGATTTAAAAAAGTGGCTGATGTAAGCCGATATTGCTGAATAATCGCAGGAAATAAATGTGACTCGTGTTATAGGCTTGGCAAAAGAGAAGAAGTACGCCTATAGTGTATTAAACTAGGCTCGGCGATTCAAAAAGATTGACTCACGATTAGGATAATAGTCTAGGGAGCGAAACACGTATTACCCTGAGGCATCGACACTTTGGTTGCACTGGATGCTCGAATACTGGACAGTGTGCTCCGGCTCTGCCACGGAATGCTAATAACTTCTGAAAACGCAAACGCCTCGTAAAACGACGCTGTTCGCCTGGGCTTGGCATTCGCGTGTGCGTCTATATATATATATATTTATTAAAATATATACGAGCTCCTCGAGCATAATTCTCTCATGATTTTCAAGGGGTGTGTATACGGTTTGCATATTTTCCGCACGATTTGCAAGATCGTTTATGATCTCCGCGCTGCAACAGCATCCAACCCAGCTCTCTTAAATTATCATCGGTGAAACTCGACGAAGGAAACGACCACTGCAACGACAAATATCCGCCTGCTGCATATATGCATTACAGCTATTTGCATAGTACATGTATCTCTGTCGCAGGGACACCGATACTCAAGTTACTGAGTAACGATCTATCGGTAACTCCCAACAGATTATCGATTATAGTTGTATTTTTATTTCCTTCAGACTCTGTCGTTTTTTATTTTTATTTTTGCTTCCTCATAGAGGAGGTTTTTGTGAAAATAAAAAATGAATTGTATTTAAGATAATAATATTATGTGCGCATAATAATTTGTACAAATTATAATATACATGTTAAATTTTAAGCAGACTTTTCACCGATTTTCAACAAAAATCGTGTTACATTTTTATTAATCTATAAAAATCAATGAACGAAATGTGAAGAAATTTAAAAAAAAATATTATTTATCATTTTTCTGTTTTTTTTTTTTAGTGGGTTTTACGGTACTGATGTTCTTCCTGTTCGGCACGCCTTATCGACGTGGCTTCTTCTGCAACGACGAATCCCTCCAGCATCCCTTTAAAGAGTCCACGGTTACCAGTTCGATGCTCTACGTCGTCGGGTTCTTCCTTCCAATTTGCACGGTGAGTCATCAATGCGAATCCAGTGTGAATAAAATGATTCGTCGTTCGTTCTCCGATATTTCCGAGGAAGCGGGAAATTGGGTGGGTCCCGGTCACGCAACTTCATGATTAACACGTTTATCACCAGAAAATTTGAAGGAGCCAGTCATCGATCGCGACACTCGGATTCCCAGATTAGTGAAAATACTCATGAGGTGACTCATTTAATTATCTTGAGACACCTCACGGTCTAGATGCTACGTGGTTTTACCAGTCATTGACGCACATGCGAAACGACCTCCTGCTCTGGAATAATCCTATCAAAGTATTATCAGACTGTTGGCACTCGAAAAAAAGAATTCTTCATCCACTTCAATTCTGTGGGTAGAGACCTCGAAAATAAAATCCCATTTTTTTAAATTTAATCAATGTATGAACGTTGATTTTTTTATCAATTTACAGATTTTTTATGTTCCCTGAATAAAAACCATTTTGCTTCCTCATGGAAAAAGATTAATTTTTGTGAAAACATTTTTTTTCCAGATTTTCATATGACGACACTCAGGATGATCTAAAACGCCGAGAAAAGTGGTTTAGAAAAAAATGGATCGACAAATACGTTCGGTTTGAATCGGATACTGAGTTTTTAAAGAAAATTCATTTTCCTCCAACTCAAGTAAAATGTCACTAAAAATTTCTCGAGTCACTAAAAAGCAATTCGAATTTTACGTGAGTTTGAATATTTCAAAAAGAAAATTAATAACTTTATCACAACTCAGATCAACTGACACAAAATGAATTATTGCTTTACACTTTATTTGTTAATCGACATAGATTATCGCGATTTCCTAAAACATACATTGCCGCAAATTTTGATAAAATTGGCTTGATAATATATCTCGACGAATCACCTTGATTTATCATTGATATATTATCGCCTGTATACATTACTTGTGTACTGCCAGATCACCTTGGTATTATCGTTATATTTCTATTACTTAAAAACGATCGCTCGCGGCTTATTCGAAAAATTTACAAGAGCCTGCATAACGCCATATTTATTGAACTCTGTACCATTTACAGGTATATCAATTTTGGAGTAAACGCTGAAGTACGATGGCACGTTGGCTGTAATTATATCGAGACGAGAGAGCGAGAGGCAATGCAGAGACTGCAGACACTGCAGATCCACTTTGGCGCCAGCATTCTTCCCTCGGGAGTCCGGCGAGTCCCTCGAATCGTGCCTCGAGGGATGCAATTTTTTTTTTTTTCTTTTCTTTCTTTTTATTTCCTCTTTTTTCCCCACTTTTCTCCAACGAGTCTCGCAACAACGTATAATCGATTCCTCCTTGTTGCGAATACATTGCTCTCCGCATATAATGCATATACCAGCATATATATATATATATATTTTTGTCTCCCCTGTATAAACGAGCAGACTCCCTGTATTTTCCACTGGCTCCCCTCGATACACTGTTAACTATGCGCTATAAACGTTTGCAAATGTATAGCACGTGCGCGTCTGGTATATTTTTGCGCGTTTCCCTTCCCAACGCCGGGCGGCGCCTCTGCCGAATGCTCCGTTTGCATATATATCCTCTCAGCCTCTTCTCGAGCCCTTTCACGCTCTTTCTCTTATCTGTCTATGGGCCATTCTATGGAAAATATCACGCGGAGGGAATTTAATTTTGACTTCTTTTTCATTTTGATTTCTTATCCAGGAATAGTTCAACGCTTTATTTGGGGGATGAACAAAAATCGCCACTGCATCAATTTTTCAGTTTTTTTTTCGTAATTTCATTGATAGATGAAACGAGAATTTATTTTTGTCCTCGATTATATTTAGTGATTAATTGATTTTAGGATTAAAGTAGATTAATTTTCAAAATTTATAGTCAAAAAATGAAAGATACAAAAATTCTTCAATATATTTTTTATGTTTCTTTTATTTTGTTTTCCAATACAAAATAATAGTAACATTTCCAATTTTTTTCGATGTTTCTAAATGAATCAAAAAAACATAAGAACATAAAAATAAAAAAATATATCCCACTTTCACATCATAAAAAAATAAGTTATATTTTAACACCCCAAAATTTATAGACAATTTTTTTTTTTCTAAAAGACTATATTTTGAGTGACATCCAATTTTAACGAAAAAAAAACATGGTAAACCAACAAGGGGGGAAAATTTCGAAAAAAATTGATCCTTATTTTTTTTTGTATAAAAAAAAATAAAATACAATTATCCGCTGAGTCGAGACAAATTACTCCGAATTCACTTGGAATGCCCCATACATAAGTATATTCATACAATTCGGATCTTCACTGTGGTCCCTCTGCTCGCAAAGCGGCAAGTTTCGAATTATCCCCGTCACCGTCAGCGAGCAAAACTCGGCACTCGGGCTTTCGAGGCAACGACGAAATTCCACCTTGTTTCCTTGTACTATGTACGCCTTGCTCCTCTCGCTTTCTCTTGTTCGTACGTTCCACTTATCTTTCTCCTTTGGCTCTTTGTACACGTGCCCGCGAGCTCCCGTGGGGAAGCGCGAGCAGAGACGGGGCTGAGATATCTCTCGCGCGAGACAAAGAAACCCGCAGAGATCTTCTCTGGAAGGTACAGAGTCCCAAAAAGGGCCCGGAGAGTCCCTACCGACCGACCGACCAGCAGGCCAACTGCTATTCACATTTTTGTTTCTATAACGAGTTTCGAGTACATTATTGGTAATAGTTTGGATTAAAATTTCACATGTTCAATGTGAAATGTGAAGAGAAAATTAAATAAATAACTTTTTTTTTTTTAATATGCAACTAATTATTTTACACATCTCTGCAATATCAGTTACATTGCTTTTAGTGTTTCAATATTTCTAGTTTTTAAAAATACTGAATATGTTAAATCTATTTTATGTATTTTTTATAATAACTTGATTTCACAATTATTGAGTATCGAAGATGAATTTATTTTAAGGAACAGTCGCTATGTTGATAAATTTCGATTTTATTCCAAAAAGGCAAAACATTGCGAAAAAAAAATTTCGACGTTTTTAGGCAGATTTCAATGAAATTTTACTCACATGTGGATTGTCCTAGAACTAGGTCTGGGTACAAATTTTACGCAAATCGCTCGAGCGCTACAAATTTTACGTTTTTTAACTTTTGAAAAATTTAAATTTGTATTACTCATTCAAATTCAAATCAAATTTCGCACAAATCGGTCGAGCAGTTCGAATTTTATAACATTTTTTATCTTTAAAAAAATCTCATTTGCGCGCACTAGCTTGCACAATATATCTTTATTTAAAAATAAATAATATATCGAATACTTTTATATTTTATAACAAATATATTTGACTAAAAAAAACAAAAAAATATGAAACATTTTCAATTTTTGTAATAAAAAATTCGTGAGTCTGTAAAAATGTCGATAAGCCTGCAAAGTAGAACCTTCCAAATAGCTTCCTCATTATTTTACATTTAAAAAAAATATTTCCAATGTAAACAAAGTAGAACTTTGCAAATTGTTTTCTCTGCAAACCCTCCTCTATGAGGAAGCCAAAGCAAATAAACGTACTTTCTCATAGTGGAAGCTTTCTAGAGAAAACAATTTGTAAAGTTCATACATATTACATTTAAAAATGAATAATAATGAAGAAGCAATTTGCAAGGTTCCACTTTGCAGGTTTGTTTTTTTTAAATGCTGTTGCACAACTTTATAAATATTAATTTTTCTACATATGCATTAACATTAAAATGTATTATCATATTTGACCGGTTATGGATGAATCAGGACACGTAATAATTAGCACGTGTGTGAAGGTGAATAAACGACGCGGCTCAGGTGTTACTAACTTTATCAGTTGACTGCTGGATGGTGAAGCGTGTACACGTTGCCGGGTGTACAAACTTGGCTTTATTCGTTTCACTGATTGCTCTCTGCCACGTAATACTGATTAGCCTCGAGTACATACATTCTTATAATAACCGAGCTTTATACGCGTGTTTACAATATACGATTGCGATGCACGCAATCGGAGCGTATATTTTTGTTTGTAATGGTAACGAGAATGTATCCTGTGCTCTATGCATTATACTTCCCCACGGCCATCAACGCGCAATAACATTATTTAATTATTCACTCTTGCTAATTTTATTAGTCACTTATGACGACAATAATTCATTGCTATTTCATTTTACAAATTCCAATCGATTGTGATGCATTGTCACCTTGTTTTCTTCAGAATTGTATAAATTAGGAAAAGTTTTTTTATTGGCCGATTGAATGAATCATATTGCAGAATAATTTAACGTCAATTATTATCAATTGTATTTTATGCCAATTATTTATCAAACTTTTTTTGAAAATCTTATTATCATTATTATTGTTAGTAATAATAATTACAATTTTTGCAATCACTGTTATTCGGCTTCTATAATTTAAACAATGACAAAAATATTTTTTTTATCTCACCTCTGGCAGTTTTTATAAATAATTCATTGGAGTTTAATCGTAGAAATAAAATTCTGCTTTTTTTTTTAAATCTTATTTTCATTATTATTGTTAGTAATAATAATAACAATTTTTGCAATCACTGTTATTCGGCTTCTATAATTTAAACATTGACAAAAATATTTTTTTTATCTCAACTCTGACACTTTTTATAAATAATTCATTGGAATTTAATCGTAGAAATAAATTTCTGCCTTTTTTAAAAAAATCTTATTATAATTATTATTGTTAAAAATAATAATAACAATTTTTGCAATCACTGTTATTCGGCTTCTATAATTTAAACATTGACAAAAATATTTTTTTTATCTCAACTCTGACACTTTTTATAAATAATTCATTGGAGTTTAATCGTAGAAATAAAATTCTGCTTTTTTTTTTTAAATCTTATTTTCATTATTATTGTTAGAAATAATAATAACAATTTTTGCAATCACTGTTATTCGTCTTCTATAATTTGAACACTGACAAAAATATTTTTTTTATCTCAACTCTGACACTTTTTATAAATAATTCATTGGAATTTAATCGTAGAAATAAAATTCTGCTTTTTTTAAAAATCTTATTATCATTAGAAATAATAATAACAATTTTGCAACCATTGTTATTCGGCTTCTATAATTTAAACACTGACAAAAATATTTTTTTTATCTGACCTCTGACACTTTTTATAAATAATTCATTGGAATTTAATCGTAGAAATAAAATTCTGCTTTTTTTTCTGTTTTTTTTTGCGCGTAGCCTTGTAATCTCCGGACAATATCTTCGAGGACTTTGGCGCATAGTTTACACGGCAGGTAGAGGATGCATTCTCGCTTCCACTGGTCGTTCCACATTCCACGTATATACCGAAGTCGCTGAATGGGCGAGAGCGCGTGAATAAGAAACGGTGCCGAAACCCTCCGGGGTTTTGCTTCACCTTCGAAGTGCGTGGAAGAGCTTCTTTATCCCAGATTTTTACGAGTTTATATAACCGGGCGAAGTGTTGCGCACCAGGCTACTCGACAGACGAATCCTTCCCAGAGAATGATGCATCCTTAAATCCTCGAACAAAAGCCACGATTCCAATCTCCTTGTCCTTTTAAGCGTGTAAGAGGCTCCTCTCTTAGAACCTATGGCTTTGTATCCCTTTCATCTAAACACACATTTTATCATCACTTTTATCATGTTGTAATATTAGTACTTTTAGTGCTTTTTTTTAAATTATTCATTTAAAACAAAAAGTTGCAAATTAGAACTTTGCACAATAATTTCCATTTTTCACAAAGCCACCCTTGTGAGGAAGCTTTATTTATCAATTTAAGTATTGTGAAGAATCGATAGATTATTAAAAATCGAATAATTAATTAATTAATCAAATGCAATAAAAAAAGGTCCGCTCTATGATATCCTTCTAAGCTGTACTCTGATTAAAATTAAAAATTGAAATTGCTCCAAAATCCGAACCCATTTACCGATTGTCACCAAATATTCTCTAAACCACTATTCTCGAAAAAAAATAATTTCACGAGAACAAAAAAAAATATTGTGTCATAATTACCAATAGTCCAAAATACTCGTATAATATTACACTTTTAATTCTTAATTGTTTTTTCGCTTTTATTAATTTTTCAATTTTTCTTTTTCTTCTAGATGATTGCGGGAGAGTATTATGCGTGGAAGAGATCAGGTGGCCAATCGTCGATAATGTTATACGGACGTGTGATACCTTCCTGGGTGGCAATGGTGTACAGCAAGGTAAAACGCTTGGATTGATTTAAAAAAAAAAGTAAAAAAAAAAAATAACGTCTTGGGAATTCGATCTAACTAATACCCTTCTCCCTTCACAGATCGGGCTCTTCGGTTATGGCGCAGCGACGACCGCACTGACCACCGATATTGCAAAATACACGATAGGACGACTGAGACCGCACTTCATGGACTTGTGCAAACCAAGTGTCAACTGCTCTTTGCCAGAGAATCAGCATCGTTATATCGAGGATTTTACTTGTACCGCAAGCAACGTCTCGGCCAGAATTATGAAGGAGCTCAGGTGAGCACTTTATTGAAGCCAAGATATTACTAATGAAATTCAAGAATATGAACAAGAAAAATTAGCATTTTTTTTTTAATTTATACAAGATTAACATTTCAGTAACACAATTCTGTTCCTAAAAATAACTCAACGTATAAGCACACAGAAACGTGTCTAAAATCTAAACTGCTTTATCTTTTTTATCGCGACTTTATGCCTATAAATTTATGATATAAGCCATATTTTTTTTTTTTTCAGGTCTAGTGATTCTCTTTTTAAACCGTATTCGCGTCATTTGACACACAAAGTTGAGCTTGGCAATCATTCTATTGAATTAAAAAAAAAAACAAAATTTTGAGAGGACAATAATTGTTTAGCGAATATGAATCATCACTTCTGACGACAATTGTGCGTGGGCTCCGCGATACATAGGCACTAAAATGATAGACTTATGCTCGGAAGTCTATAGTTCAAGTCCGCGAGAAGAAGTTATGTAAGACGCACATGTGGCCAAGGGTTTGCGTCGAGCCACTCGAGCTCATAATAACAAGAAGTAATAAAGCACAAGTTTACAAAAGTTTCAGAGACAGAATATACACTTGACAGAATATATATTTTAATTCATTTTTTTTTTGCATCCTCATAGAGGAAGCTTTGTTTTCGTGAACATTTTTTTTTTTCGTGATTTTCATGTCAGGACACTCAGAATGGTCTAAAAAGGTCGAGAAAAGTGGTTTAGAAAAAATGTCTGGATGGATGTGGAGGATTAAAAATGTATAGATATCTCAAGAACTGTCTTACCAATCGGGCTAAAATTTGGCACACATGTGGAACGGGTAGCCACATTTTTTTGTAATTTTTGGAAAATCAAAAATATTAAAATACATTAATAAATTTCTCTATGAGGAAAATTGATAACCAAGCTTCCTCATAACTGGCTTTGTGAAAAATATAAAATTACCGAGGAAGCAATGCTCAAAGTTCTACGTTGCAATTATTTTTTTTTACTTTCTAGTAACAGAAGATACTCTTTTCAAAGACTAGAAAATAACGACAAGTTTGCTGCATAAAAGGAAATAAAGAATCCAAAGTAGACTCTACATTTCCGGTTCTAAATCAAAAGGCCCGGCTATTAAGAATCCCCATTTATCAAAGGTCACGCGAATAAAACAGCGAATAGTATCAAATATAATATAACTTCCTCCAACGCGACATTACAGAAAATAGATAAGCCTACAGAGCATTCATTCATTAGCGATCCCTTCATTCACTCGGTGATTCCCTCCGGCTCCCTTTCTAAGCGTAAACGCGGCAAAGATAGTTTAAAAGACGAAGCCCAATCACACAGACACACAGTAATGCTTCATTTATTTCTTTTTTTTTTTTTACATCCACTCGTCGGTTCGGATGGCAAGAAGTAGAAAAAAAAAAAAAAACGTTGCGTCTGTTTCTCGCCTCTATTCCTCCCATTATCTTTGGCTTGGACAGTGTGTCGAGAATGAGAGCAAAAAAAAAGTACGTTCTGTCGTGAAGGAGAAAAAAAGTGCCGCGGTCTCAAGTGCTAGGTGATAGTATGTGTAAAATAAAATTGGTTTCGAGTGGGAGGCGTCGGCGGGTTTGGTAGCTCAGAAAAGATATGCACGATTCTGACTCGCATCCGACACACACATGTTAATCTTGCCTCTAGGCTCACATTTCTTTGTCCCTTCTCGAAATAATTTACTCTCGTACCTGACGGGCCAGCCGGCTCTGCTTCTGAAATTAATAACTATCAAATTAATACATCCTCATTAGAGGCTGTAAATTGTAAACCGAAAGCCCAGGGGTGGTCCTCCTGATACGATGGACTTACAAAATATTATATAAAAGAAATATTATGGAGAACATGGGCCACGTAGAAGACTATAAATTTCTTTTATTTGACACGTACAATCGATCCGTCGTTTCAGATTATCTTTTCCCTCGGGCCACTCGTCCTTCTCGGCATACACGATGGTCTGGCTCGCGGTAAGTCTCTTTATAAATATTTTCCTTTTCTTTTTTTAAATCAAGATCAGAGATATAAAGCACATTTACTCGATTCAACGAGGGAGGAACTTTTCCTTCCGACTTAATAGTCATGCATTCTCGCTGGGATTCTCACGGTCTGAGTCTGATTTATAAAAAAAAAATAATATTCAGATTTATTATATTAATCTATTAGCATATTATGCGTTTAGATTATTTAAGTCCCCCTAATAACTTTTAGAAAAAAAATTTCAATACAACACAATTTTTCTCTACAATTAAAATAAATTATTTTAAAAAGTGCGTCTGACATTTAAAAAAAAAGGAGACACCAAAAATTTGAATTTATACAAAAATTCATTCCCCTTGAAATAATGGTCGCAGGACAAAAAAAAAGAGTTTCTTTTCATTAGCGAAATTGTTGAAAAAATTGAAACATTGTGAAGATTATTGGAGTAGTTTCAGACCACGAATATCTCAGCGAGAATGTGGCACCGGAGAGCACATATTGAATTACAATAAATCCTTGTCTTCCGTATTATTGCAGCTCTACCTGCAGCTAAGGATCACGTGGAAGGGCAGCAAACTTTTGAGACACTTTCTGCAGTTTACGTGTCTCATGATGGCCTGGTTTACAGCTATGACGAGAATTTCCAATTACAAGCATCATTGGAGCGACGTTCTAGCTGGTCTCAGCATAGGCACGGTCATCGCCCTGATCACGGTGAGTGTAAACAGCCTGGGTTGAATTTTATGTTGCTCTAAAGTGTCTCTCTCTCAGCTGTGGTGAGATTTCGAGCGAGACAGAACGCGAGAGAGGCACTTTGAGTAACGAGAGCCGCACTCAACCACGAATCCTCTAAACCCTCGGCTGTTACCACGAGCAGAGAGCCACTCAAAGTGATGAGATTCACGGGGAGAAAGGACAGTGGCTCCTATCTTTATAGCGCCGTTTTCTCGTGAGAAAAAAAAAAGAAGGAAAACGCTTCTGGGAAGACTTTTATACATGTAGATTCGAGATTTAACCCCTTCTCTATTGATGTAATAGCAAAAGACGTAGATTACATCCTTATTATTCTTTTCCTTTTTTTTTTTATGAATCAAATGTTATGTTTGTCAACTTTAGCTTCCTGGTAGAAGAATCTATGTAAAAAAAATGGAAAGTAATGAGAGAGCAATGTTTAAGCTGCTAATTTGTATGACGGTTTTATAAAAATATATATTGCAAATCGAATTTTAACAAAATTTGCGTACTCAGGAAATGAAAAAAAATCAAGGTACTCAAGAATGTCCTTGCGTGAAGATATTTTAACGAAAATTGTCTAAAATTCAAAGCAGCAGAAGCAAACGATAAGTCTGATCTGGTTCGAAATTGTGAAGTAATACGTTGATTTTTTATTTCGACAGGTTTTCGGCGTGGCAGATCTGTTCAAGGAGAGACGAGTGACGTCTGAAGCGGAAGAAAAACTGAGATCGGTGGATTACGACGCTGAAAACGGGACACAGGTGAATAACGGCAATGCCGATAGGATCCATTGAAGTTCGCGAATAACGAGCTCGCTCTTCTTCGTGCTTGCTGCTGTCCGCGATGCAAATACTTCAAAGCAAAGCAAATGAAAAATCAAAAAAAACTTTTAAAAACAAACAAACAAACAAACAAAAACCTACATGAAAACGTGACACGTGACCTTGATCATCGGCTTTCGCCTAGACGCAGTACCGCCTCGATATGTTAAGAGCCATCGGGACAGAGACACCGACTATGATGACGACCACAACGAGAACGACGAACCAATAGAGATCGGGACCTCAGACAACACGCTCCTCTATCTTCTACGCGCAGTTTCTTCTCGACACCTTTTTCTAACGACTGCGAAACATTCGATGAGCCTACAAGGCTGATCTACCGAGATATAGGCCTGTAAAGAAAGAAAGAAAGAAAAAAAAAAAAAGGAGGAAGGACACCGTGAAATATCGGCTTGACGTCCAAGGGACAGGAAAAAAAAAAAGCTGAGAAAAAATGAACTGTACCTTTGCGGCTGGATCGATATGCCATCTTCAAAGCCCTGGGAATAAGGCGCTTTCTCGCTTAATTTTCCGCTCCCTTCGTCCTTTTTTCGGCCTTTTGTTCTCCTCGATACAGACATCAGACATCGGTTGCGGAGGACGAACCGTAGGGTGGCGCGGGGTTAAATCCATCGGCTTTGTCGGCGCTTTTACCGTATATACATATCTTTTACGGTTGGGCTTGCGGCGCAAAAGTAACTGCCAAGGAGACAATTGATTTTTATTATTATTATGTCTGTGGGTTCTTACGTCTCGGTTGGGATTATTGCATTTTTTTTCTTCTTTTTTTTTTTTTGTACGTCTTTTAAGCGCACTTTCTTTTCTCTGCTATCACATAACTCGGGCGGGACTTCGGGATGAGTTTGTTCTTGATTGTTATTTTTCTTTTTTTTTTTAATAGTAGTTTTATGAATATTTTTTTTTTTTTTACGTACAGAAACGAGAGACCGAGTTGGACAACGAGAACGAGCTAAAACGCATTTATCAAATAAATGCTAGCGAGTCGTATCGACTGTAGAATTTTAAGTTTGTATTAACTCGATTTTAGGCGTTTAACGCTTTCCACAACGAGCGACTTAACCACTTTTTTTTTTTTGTTCTTTTTTTTTAATTTCAAAATTCCACATTTTTATAGTATTAGCCACTTTTATCTTACCAAGATATCAATTGTGGTAATTGTACTTTAGTTATTATTAAGATATGAATGAGAAAAAAAAAGTAATTAGCCGAATGAATTTTTATCGTTTATGCGATTCGAATATTATTTCTTTTTTTTTTTTCGTCGTTAAGTCGCTCGTCTAATTAATTCAGGGCCGACTCTTCGCCTATATTGTACGAATACGCAATACGTATTTTGACTAATGTATATACCACATAGATATATATTTATTTCACGGTAGAAGAACAGATAGGAGAAATTATTTTTAATCAAATTTTTTGTAATGCGATATGTCTAAGAAAGATGTAGGTAGAAAAAGATATTCGATAGGAAAAGTTAATGTGGCTTAAAAAAGAAAAGAAAAAACGTACACAGAGTTTGGATTTATTGCTCTTGTATGTTATAGTGGCCGATGCGCTCTAGAATCTCGCATTTTATTGTATATATATATAAAAAATTTCGTACTAATTGAGAATACGTTCGTGAGGTAGGAGAGAGAGAGAGAGAGAGGAGTGCTTATGCAATATCGACGGTTTAATGTCAGAGGAGCGTTTAAGCTTATTCTTATACGCTCTAAAGTAATTAACCTATCGATTTGTATACTAATTTAGCGAATGCAATTTAAACGCACACACCGCGTGCAACCAACGATCGACGCCCGAGAGAGAGCGGTGCTTCACACTCGTTTGTATTTTTAAATGTGACGAACGCTGTCGCGTGGGCTTTTACCCACTTGCTGCCATTCTCAGACATGAGTCGCCGTTATTCGCGTGGAACCAACAAAAAATCTAAGACTAAAACAATTGCATTACTTTTTGAGGAAAATTTATCAATTTTTTTTCTCTGAATTATGTGCATTTTATCGCATTTATAATCTGAGATTAGCGTGAATGCACCAGTAATTGAAAAGTCAGCAGTAAATTAACTTTTTGCAATTTATTTTGTTGCTTAAGTCTTTTTAAAAAAAAAAGTGTAAGTTAAACTGGCCCGTTCATTTACCGGAGTTTTTCGATTTTTTGCGTCTAGTATTTATTTTTATATACTTTGCGATGAAAATAAGTTTAAAAAAAATTGCCACTCTTAATTCAACATTCTGGTTATCTGTTAAAATTTTTTTACAGTCGATCTCGAAATATTACGTTTTATAAAAACGCATAATTAACAAATCATTCTGCTTAACTTTTCATTTATCGGTGACTCCACCGTATTCACTCATCAGCAGATAAAAAATTTACGAAGATCATTCAAGCAATTCTGATTTGTAATAAGCACAAACCCTAAGAATCAATTTTACCGCACGAGTGTGATAAACAAAACCGCGCGACTAACGGCGTTTTAAGTTTCGAGCCACGAGTATTAGCGCATACTACATAATAAACTGTATTCAACCGGCTCGAGCGACAGAGAAAGGTGAATACACGAGCACCCGAAAGTATATATAAATTAGGAATTATTATTTATTTATCTTCTTTAAAAAAAGAAAAATGCGATCCTGTAAATCTTCCGTACTCATTTTTTTTTTCTTCCACGTTTCTTCGCCGCTGTTGACCGGATCGGTTAGTCGGGGAATTATTTTTTACATTCTCCAGAAAAAAAAAAAGTCCTCATCACATTATTTTAATTATATAAATAATGGAATAATAATAATAATAATAATAATAATAAATGCGTGATAACGATGGTGCACTTTACACGTGCCATCAAAATAACGCAATCTTTTTCTAACGTTGAATTTAATACGTATAATTATAAATATATATCTATATATATATATATATATATTGATTCTACGTTGATTAAACGCGTTATCGAAGTAATATTTTATTTAAGTTTACCTATATATTATATTATATAGAAATATAATACATAAAAGTTGTACACCGTTACGAGAGAGAGAAAGAGAGAGAGAGAGCATATTGGATGGCCTAGAGAAAAATCTTCTAGATACTAAGTCGTTCGTGTATGTTTGCGAGAAAGTCGAGTTTGATAATGTGAATTGGAAATGTGTGTATGTATATATATATATAAAGTGGATTCACTTGAGTTTTGGACTAGAGTGATTTTTTTCTCCCGCTCGTTTATTCGTATTGTAAGTCCACTTTTTTTCGTTTTTTTCTTGTCGTTCTTCTTTTTCGTGCAGTCGCTTACAATTTTATTGCTCTGCTTAAACGTTACGTTGAGGAAGAGCTTGCCCAACGACCATTTTTGTACGTAAAATTGTTGGACGATTTTCTATAAGAGTGGCTCTTTTTGCGTTAATAGTCTGACTGTAATTTATTTCAGAACGAACTGAATCCTCTGAGAAGCAACCCTACGAGCTACGGTGGAGTACGAAGAACCAGTTCAATTGGAGACGGATAAATTTTTTTTTTTTTGTTTTTCACATTTTTAGATGCAAACTGTATTTGCCATTGTTCAGCAGGATTATTCAGTATTTATAACTGATGATATACGGACGGGCATTCTACCTGATTTCGACACTGGATCTGACCCTTGACTCTTACGATCAGGTCTGCAATTTTTTGTATGATTAACGTAACTAAAAAGCACTAATTTGAATTTTTTTTTTTATGTCTTTCTAATTATCTACGAATTTTAACCTTTCATAATTATTAAACTTTTTTCGAAAAGAATTTTTTAATAACCGATCCGAAGTGGTCGGCGATTCCATCTATTTTTTTCGACCATTTTTTCAACCACAAAAGAATTGAAAAAATTAGAAAAAATAAAGTTACTATTTTCCTAAATTTTTCAATTTTTTTTTTGTTGAAAAAAAGCCGAAAAAAATTCATGAAATCAGCCCACTTCGGTTACTAAATATTTTATTTTCCAAAAAAGGTTTTTCAGTACTTTTTCAGATTTCTATAATATGTCGATCGACAATTTAAGTAAATCGTAGATAATTAAGAATCTGTAACAATTTTGTTTAATTAATGCTTTTTAAAGTTAATAATATAAACAAAATTGCGGATCCACTCGGACGGGAATGCCCCGTATATACATATGACGAATTTCTAATTGGGGGGTCTCCCGCGTGGCGCTTATTCACGCGCGGGAAATTTGAAAATTGGTGACAACTGTCAAAATTACTTGTCTCCTGTAAACTTAGAGGCCTTTCGCGAAGCGCACATTTAGTCCAACTGACTTTTTTTGCCACTCGAAAATAAGTTGATCGATTTTGCAAATAACTGGTACAAATTATAGCGTGCAAGCAGGATAGATAACGATTTCAGGATTTTTTTTCTAAAAAAATAAATATGCGAGATAATTATATGAAAAAATATTAGACGTCGTCGCTCTTGCAGCAGCTCGTTCGGATACACCACAATTAGGCTACCACTGTCTTGTCTTATACGTCTTGGCCTGCTTTGTAAAGAGACGTTGATTGATGATTCTCACTATAGGGGCTGGAGATCGTTAGGCGTATGGATGTTCGCTATGCGGGTGGGCCGGCCACTGACCCGCTTTAATTCACGTTGTGCACTACATGCACCTGGCGATTAAAATCTGGCACACAACAAATATGTAAGCCACTGAAATAACAGGATGCCAAGAATTACAAGATAGTGTCAACACAATGAAGAGAATCGATGTATATTTATTTTGAAATAAATTGAAACAAACACAGCCGCCGCAGATCATCATCCGTACTAGAGAATGCTAGGAAATATCAGGAACTTTTTTTGTAAATCGTCGAAACATCTCTCAATTCGTCACAAAATAGTAGTCGTATGATAACGAGAGAAAAAAAAAACAAGTCGTGAAGGAGTAAAAGATTTTATGATTATGTTTGTAGGAATAAAAAATTAAGCAAAATGGCGGAAACGCGGGACACTGACGCATGCGCACATTGTCCGAAAATTAGAATTCGGTGTGTGAGAAAATAATAAGTGGAATAATAAACAAAGAAACGCGAAGCAAATATTTATGTAATTTCTTTTTACACTTTAATACGACGATCTAAATGAACTAAATTTTTTTACTTTTTAGTTACTTTGATTTCTGTTGATTAAAAAAAGATCTTCGCTAAAGCGGAAAAAAAACAAGTGCGAATCGACAAAAAAACGTAAGTGATTTTTGACAATAATGTTTTTCATACGCGAGCGTTGCATAATTTTTTACGAAACGTAAATAAAAGGATTCCTCGGTATTACCGACGCGAGTTTCTCGATACCTACATTCCAGCAAACTTCCATGCGTAACAGACCGTTTGTAGGTAAATTGCATCACGAAATACAACATCGCGATGAATCATCTCGTCGCCTCGTCGCCACAGGTCGCCGTCAGAGTTTTGCGTTTGCGAGCCGCTGTCGGTTCGATTTTTTTTTTTCTCTTATTACTCAAAATTCTGTAAACTGTCGACGAATTATCGAGACGAAGAAATCGTTACAAAGTGATTTTTAAATGAGCTCCTGCTCGATGTTTAGCAATTTTTTACAAAAAGCTTTCGTTATTATTTAACCGATTTATATTTAACTGTCGAATGGTGTCATGCTCGTCCTGCGTAATCTTCAAAATATAAACACCATCATAGTCTTAGGTGGTTTGGCCTTGTGTCTCGTGTTTATGATACAGGTCAAGCAGATTTACAATAGAAATCAAAAGTACAACAGATATCTCGGTTACAAACAGTATGTGAGTAGAGTTTTTTTTTTTTTTCTTTCGAAATTTATCGTTAAATCTGCAATGGAATTATTTCAAATTTTTGGTTTTTTTCTTATCTACAGATGACGGAAATATCTTCGGAAATGAAAAATGCTGAAAAAACTGTAAATAAATCGGCGGCTTACGTTCGTCAGCTCAGCGAAGCATTGGCAAAGCACGAGAAGGATGGAAAAAATTCTTCGATACCAAGAGTCACATTTTCTTCTTGAAATTTTGTGAGTCAATGTCGGATAATAATTTTTTTTTTTTTATTATAACAAAGTAATAAATTGCACCTTAATTAGCATCGTCATGGATATGGTTGTGTATAGTAGCTTAAATATATCATTTTTGTTTTTCGTCAAAGAATTCAAATTTGTCCAAAATTGTCCAAAGACATGCACTGAGGATTGTTTTTATTCCCGCCAATGCTTTCCAGCACTCCGTTGGGTGCGCATAGCCAGGGATCCTGCGTTGTTTTTTGCCACTCCAAAAGTCTCTTTCGCAAAGTGAGAAAAATATTCTGTAAAGCACGATACTTAAATTAGGTATTAGAATTTTTTTTTTTAACTGTAGATGAAAATTGTTTCACCTTGGAGGATGATTTTCCAGCTAGATTATTGCGTTCCTCAGGATCCAATTTTAAATTATACAACTCCCATTCGGGTCTGTTGTAATATTCGTCCAAAGTCTTGTACCATCTCAGTGGCATGTTTGAACGACTTCTGTTTAAAATATCCTTGAAGAACAAGAATTTTTGATAAATTATTGTTTTTTAGTGAAAGGAATTTCAGTTTTTTTCAGTTTTAGTACTATAGTAATATTCGAATTTATCGAATATTCGAATTTATCGAATATTCGAATTTATCGAATTTATCGAATTTATCGAATATTCGAATTTACCGAATATTCGATTTGCGGAATATTCTATGTGAAGTTGGAATATTCAAGATTCAAAGTCGAATATTCGATATTTTCGAATATTCGCACACCCCAAATAAATTTAATCTTTGCTCAGTTTGCAGGAATGAAAAAAATGGTCGCTGAAAATATTTTGTTTTCCGACTGACGCGTATCGTCTTTTTTCATAATTTTCTTAAATACCTGGAAAGAGGGAGAAACATAGAAATCCTGATCTATGGGAAAAGGCATTTTAAAGTTGAGATTGTGAATCAATTTCCATCGTCTGGTTCTGATAGCCCGCATTGGATAGTACATTGTGACTTCGTGATGTGTGTGACTTGCAAAAATTGCCAAATCTTCGTCCACAGGCTCTGGAGATTGAAAGAAAAGTAATTAAAAGCCAAATTCCGTTGTGATCCCAGAAAAGTATAATTATTTTTATACCTTCCACAAGAAGGGGCAAAAGCGTTCTTCCTGTGAAGGACGATTTTGGAATGTCGTTATCACTCCAAGTTTCGTTGCCATCGACATTTCTGATGGTAAACCAGTCGAGTACAGTGGGAACGACGTCCAAAAGCGATGTCATGCTGTACGTCACCTGATTTTTTCTTTCTAAATGATACGGCGACGAGATCATCATCGGCTCCGCCATTCCAGAATCATAAAGATTCGTTCGTCCACTTGGAAATGGAATTCCATTGTCGGAAGTGTAAATCACAAGGGTGCTCTCTTTAAATCCGGCGTCTTCGAGTTCTTTGAGTACGAGACCAACGCCTTCAGACAAATCATTAGTACCAAAGTCACAAAATTTATTATCAATGATACAGAAAACAAAAAACAAGGCTCGTCTTCAATATTACCCTGATCCAGTCGGGATATTGTCGTATATTGAGCAGCGATATCGCGTCTCGCAGCTTCTGTGTCTTGCACGAAATACGGAACTTTAACTTGATCCCATTGGTAATAAATGGGTGTCCAGTCGGGAATAATTCCCATTCCTTCGTCACCATTCCCAAACTTTTCACAAAAATTTCCATACTCCGGATTGGAGTGGCCGCAACGATGAGGATCGTGAAAAGCTACGTAGAGAAAGAAAGGTCTGCAATAAAGAAATTTTTTTTCTTCATTCAATTAGAATTATAAAACAATTACAGAAGAGAATGAAAAAAAGCTTACTGTGATTTGTTTGCTGAAAGAAATTCTCGTACTAAGAGCTTTATCTTGGTGATATTTCTTCCAACTTGGAGAATAGAATTATTCTCTTCAGTCTGCGAGTAATCGAAGGGATAAACGTTCGTTGGACCGACGTGCTTTTTTCCTATTATACCCGTTCTTATTTTGTGCTCTTTCAGTATTTTTGGCAAGCTTCGAACGCTGTCGAAAGAGTTGAAATGATGAACTCCGTGATGCAATCCGTACATTCCATTCTGATGATTCGGCAGGCCCGTAAGAATAGCGGAACGACTGTAAAATTGTACTTTATTACTGTAATTCAGCTAAATAGTCATTTTTCTTCTTGATCAATTTTGATTAAAAATTTTCCAATAACTGAACAGCTTGAGTACCTGGGAGAGCAGCTGCTCACTGATGTGTACGCGTTGTTAAATATCAAACTATCCTTTGCCAGACGATCGAGATTCGGACTCTGACAAATGTTGTTTCTATAAGATCGCATCTCGAAGCCTCCATCGTCAGCTGTAAATAAAAAGATCACGTAATTATTTTTCAACGTTTTGTTCAAACGTAAATAATAGCAATTGCATCATTTTTATGGTAAATTATTTGAACACAGATATATTGGATCGATTGACATAAATCTTTCATCTAAATTATGCTGTGGTCGGCTCTGAATACATATGATCTATGCAACCAAATAATTTCATTCGCTAATGGCATATTAAGTATACTCAACCAAACATACAATAAAAATAATAAAATATTACATTGATAGCATTGCAATAATAATGATAACAATAAGTAATAATGTCACCAAATATATGAAAATAAGCATTTACAAAAAAAAACAGATTCGCATAATAAACTATAACATTACTAGTTGGAACTGTTTAGGCTGAAAAAAAAAAACAAAATTATAAGTCGAATCTCGCGCCAAAACGAAGTAGAGTAATGCGCATGCGCGCTGTGTCACGAAAAGATGCGTCTTCTTCAGGATACGCGGAGGTTTTTTTTCCCCCCTATAAATAATAAATAAAATTTACCAAGAAGGAGCAAAACGTTTCGGGGTTTTGTTTTTGAATGGGCGATTGCACTTGTCACGTGATTTTGAGACACGAGGTTGAATAAAGACAGCGCGAGGATAATGACACTCCCAAAGTTTCTGAACATAGCGCGGCTGAGTAAACGCTTGCGGCGGGCGTCTCGATCGATCAGCCACGTAAACGAGACTTTCACCCGGGCGCGCGCGCTTGTCGAGTAGCCTCGTCGCTTGCTCTCTCGGTGCTCCAATTGCTTCTATTCGATTGACTGGTTATTTTTATTTGTTTTTAAAATATATATACATTTTTTTCTTCTATAAACGCGGCTTCGAATAATCACCACAAACACTAAATATATTCATTCGGCAGCATTGCACACTTTCGGTACGAGAGTTACAGAATTCTTGTCGTTTTTTTCTCCATTTATAGAGCTGCATTCCTACAGGTTAATCGTGTTTACGTGTTTTTATTTTTTCACGAATACGAAAAATTAGCTATTTTATCGTCAACTATTCTTCTAGGAAATTTTCCATTTTTTTGCCATTTTGGGTGGCTCAAAAATTTCTCCATTTTTCTAGTAATTGCAGTGAAAATTTGTTTTTATAATGATTGGCTTGAGAAAAATACGGGCAGAGAGAGACGGGATTTAGTCCCTCCTGCGGAGTAACCGATAATCAATGGGGAACGCCTTTCACGTGACCGCCAGTTTTTAAAAGTCTCACGGACGTCGTCGCATTTTTTTTATTTTTTTTTATTTTTTTCTTCAATTTACAACATAATCGTTCTTGGCACTTGTTTCGTTTTCAATTACTCGTTTTTTTTTTTTTTTTTTTTTTTCTTTTTTCCTAAGCAATTATACGATTTTTTAAAAATTTTCTGTAGATACAATAAAATGATTTTCTTATTTCAGTTGTCAATTGAGGTAACAACATGAGCCAGAAAATAATTTGCCTGTTTGACGTCGACGGTACTCTGACGAAGGCTCAGCAGGTAATGTAATTAAATTCTAATTCTAGAATACTGAATTAATGAAATGTCAACTCTGTTATTATTTTTTCGTTTTTTTTTAACAGGTAATCGACCCTCAGATTGAAAAAGATGTCTTTGCAACGGCGAAGAAAGAAGGCTGGGATATCGCGGTCATTGGAGGATCTGATATTGGCAAAATAAAGAGACAATTGGGAGGAGAAAAGATATTTCAGAAGTACAAATACGTGTTTGCTGAGAATGGCCTCATTGGTTATAAAGATGGCAAGGAACTGTCTACAGATGTAAGTTCTCAAAGCTCTCTCTCTCTCTGTCTCTCTGTCTCATTCTCCCAAGGACTCCTTACATAATGAGTCCTTGAGTTTCATTACAACACATAATAATTAAGATAATAGTAATTCATGGAATAACCGACTATTCACAGTGTTTCATAATTTTTACGTAAGAAAATTTGTCTACAGAAGTTGCACTCAGAGCGATGCTTTTTGAAGAAAATATTTGTGATATCTGTTGAGATTTTAGTTATTTAAAAATAATAAATGCTATTTCACAGAGTATTTCGAGTTTCATCGGAGACGACGCTCTGCAAGATTTTATCAACTTCTGTCTGAGCTACATTGCGGAATTGAAATTACCTTTCAAGCGCGGTACTTTCATTGAATTTCGCACGGGTATGCTAAATGTCTCACCGGTCGGACGTAATTGCAGTCAAAAGGAGAGAGACAGTTTCGAGGACTTCGACAAGAAGAATCATATTCGACAAAAGTTCATACAAGCTTTAAAGAAGAAGTTTACCGATCTTCCGCTTACTTACAGCATAGGTAAAATCTTGAAAAAACATTTTTATCGCTTGTAATAAAAGACATTCGCTTTCATAAAACTGCTTTTGCCCGAAAATTTAAGAATTAAAAAAAAGAAATACATACATTTGTTGACATTCCACCTTGTTTAAAAATGAGACGACTCAACTCAGGAAACTGTAATCGGTAACTGAAACTGTAATTCAAACTACTTAGAGACGATACATTTTTGAGAAAAAAAGCATAGATTCCATCACCTTTAATGCGATGCGATATAAAAAATTGAAGGAGACTCAATAATTTTTTCTGGCATAACAATCATAAAACAGACATAAGAAACTAAACTAATAAAATGTTGCACAGGTGGACAAATATCGTTCGACGTATTTCCGATCGGGTGGAATAAGACTTACTGCCTGCGTCACATCGACGAGTACGACGAGATTCATTTCTTCGGCGACAAGACTGAGGAGGGTGGAAACGATTATGAGATTTACGAGAGCGATTTGACGATCGGGCATCGTGTAACCGGTCCCGATAGTTTGATCCAAGAGCTCCGAGTACTGAGCGCGGTACTTCAGGAAAAGCGCGACAACGATTACGCTTAAATTCACGTTATTCTTGCGAGAATCTCGTACCACATGTCATTTTCTATTCGTGGCCTCGATAATAACACATTCTCGATACTCTCAAACATTCGTTGCAGCCGTGCATTCACTAAGCGATGTTGACGCGGTGCACAATTTAAACGTTACTCTTGTATCAACTATACAATTTAACGTTGTGTTATGTTTTATGTACATATCTCGGAAAGCAAAGAAATATAATGTATATTGAATCAGTTGAAGAAGAATCGTTACATTCACTTTTGAGCCTTGAACGCCGGTTACTAATGGAACGATCATTTTTAAATATAGGATTTTAGACAACGTTTTTTCGCGCTAGTCGAAAATGTAGACGTTTTCATAATAACTAGCTGAAGCTTTGAATTATAATTTTTTTTTTCACTTTTAAAAAAAATTCATTATTTATTTAGTATCTTTGAGAAAGCCTTTTTTTCAGAAAGCTATCTGAGGAAGAATGTTGATCTATTTTGACTTCTTCATAGAAGAAACTTTATCAAAAAAGGCTTTGTCAAAGATTCTAAATAAATAATGCATTTTTATCTAGACCCCTTTTCTCGACGTTTTTGATAATTCTGAGTATGCTCAAATGAAAATCACGAAGCTAAAAGAAGGCGATAAAAGATTGTGACGAAGTATGTTAAAATAGTTATTTAATATTATTATTATTATTATTATTTAATATTAATAGTTATTCACATCAGTAAACAACACCAACATATAACGGGTCGTAAAAAAGACTTTTAAGAAATCAAGAAGAAGAGTTAATAGTTTGGAAAATAACAATAACGTTACAATATTTCGTCGCACACAAAAAAAAAAAAGAATTCAGATAAACAGCACACCACATTATTTCGAAATAACATACACATTGTGTAAATTTTTTAACATATATATATATATATATAATCATATTTATAAAACGTATTTTGAGATTGCGCGATCGTCAGGCGACCATTTCACGCTATAAAAAGAGAATGCAATGTAATTCGAAAACATCGGGCGCGTATCGCGATGCTTGATATATAGACAGGAGAACTGGCCACTTGTGGTAGCAGTTAAACATCTTAAAAGATATGTATCATTCGTTGTACAAAACAGTCTTTACATAGGTCTTTGGGGAGGGGCGGGGGGGGGGGGGGGGGGGAGAGGTGCGTGTGTGTCAAAGGCATAGTTCAAACACCTCGATAAACGGGCACACGTTTCGTGGCGAAAGCCGCAAGTCCCTCGAGCCGATCTTCCGTATTCAACAGCTGCGCGTAGCACTGTTTTTCAATTTCAAAGCCATTCTCGATTGGAACTTCGGCGCCTTTCGTTATCGCAACTTTGGCCATTCTGCAACGAGTAAAAAAAGAGAAAAAAAAAATCAGTCTACTAAAGATATCGTCGATCGCGCGATGTTTTTGCGAGAGTACACTTTTTTTTTTTCTTCTTCTATCGATTATAACACACAACAGAAAAGAGCGTCTACGTGATTTGACTGAAACACTAAGCCTAGCCGTGGCTTGGTCGTGTGCATTGACTCATCAACAGACGTACATGAACAGTACTAAAACATGATAAGCCCATCGTAGATGCAGATAAATCGAGACCCACCGAGGTGCGACTTACGTAATCCACCGGAATACATAATAATTAAGATCTCACGTGATTTTCCACACGAGATTCATTGTTTGATGAAAGCTTTAAGATTTTTTTTTTTAAATACCAGAAAACGAGCTGCAGACGTTTACAAAAAAATTGAAGACACAAATTTTTAATTATATAATTTATTTAAAAAATCTAGAAGAGCTGTTATCTCAAATGTAAAAAAAGAAACATAGTTGCAAAATATTTTTTTTTACTCAATGGAAGGGACAAGCTTTTGAAAACCAAACAATTGATGGCAAAAAAGAAGCCATACTATAATAGCATCATGAATACAGTGAATCGCAATATAATCGCTTTTGTTGCGTGTATTGTAAACGAAAAATAGTGAAAGTACCTGTTGAATGAGTCGCAGTCTGAAGAACGATAATAATTAACGAATAAGTTTTACAAGATCAGCTTACCTCACGCCTACTGGTCCATTCGGTAAAATCTCCCTGGCAATAGCGAGAGCAGCTTGATAAGCAGCATCACCGTTTTTATTCTGCGGTACAGCTTGATTGACAAGTCCAATATTAAGAGCCTGTTCGCCGTCGAGTATCCTCGCGGTGTATATGAGTTCTTTCGCTCTGGCGTTACCGATGAGTCTCGGAAGTCTTTGGGTTCCACCAGCGCCTGGAATAATCGCTAATTTCGTTTCCACCAGACCCATTTTGGCTTCGCTCGCGGCTGTTCTGATATCGGTGGCCAGAGCGAGTTCCAAACCGCCACCAAGAGCAAAACCGTCGATCGCGGTGATCGAGGGTGTAGGAAGTGCCTCGACCTCGCTCATCAGGCTCCTCAGTGATGTTACAAAATTGGAAGCCTCGTCTTGTCGCATTTTTGATCTCTCACGGAGATCCGCACCGGCGCAAAATACCTTTGGTATTAGGCTCTTCAGTATAACAACGCGAATCTTGTCGTCGTCCCGGACAGTCGACAGAGCTTCGAACATCTGTGATACCAGACTCTTGCCAAATGCATTTTTCGAATCTGGCCTGTTCAATCCCAAGACAACAATTCCGTTGTCTTTGCCATCCAGATACTTGAGTATTATCTCCTTTGGCTCGTCTTTAGCGTTCAGCATTGTTTTCGTCGAGAGCGCACGAAACTCAACGAAATGCGCGCCTGAATTGCACAGAGCTGCGGCTAATTTGAACTTTGAAGCTAACGAAGCCATTTTTTTTTTTTTTTTTTTTTATAATCTCCTATTGTCTATCGACAATATACAGAGGTCCTGTGTATATTTACACAACAACGCAACTTGTCTATTAAATAGATTTAATTCTGCAAAGAATAAAGAAAAAATTCATTTGTTTATATATATATTTCTTTTTGAGAATGAAAAAAGTAAAAAGGAGCTTTTGAAATTGTGTCGATTAACTTACCCGATTATTGTGTTGCAGATGTATGTATGAGGCCGAAGTCAAAGTTTCAACTGCGGCGATTCCCGCTGACGGATACAGGCTTGACCTGAGCTTGGACCTTGCCGCCTCTGTCTATGTCCCTCTCTCGCTCTCTCTCTCTCTCTCTCTCTCTCTCTCTCTCTCTGTTTACTGCGTATGGATGCGCGTTTGCAGCCGCTTCGGGTGTAGCAACAAACAGCAGGCATGCAGCAAGCGGCGGTGAAAGTTTGGAAAACGAAAGAGCGCGCGCTCGCGGGCTTGAGAAGCGGGCGGAGAGGCGCTAGCCCGATGTAAAACTGCCTCCGATGACGACCAAATCGAAACTGGGCTCCGGTTCACGCTCTTGGAAAGTCAAAACAGCGAGCCGATGGGGTTTAGAAGCTTGTCACTGAGAAAGAACGACGGATACACGCACGTATAACACACTGCTAACGAGCAAAACACCGGGGAGAACCAGGTGTAATCTTTTTCTGCAAGACGAGTATATAACGATCGGCGTTATATATTGCTTGAAAATAAATACACAAGCACCGATAACACTCGATACTTACCATCCACGTAAATATATACTCCCAAGATATCACCCTTGAAACGTGACTGTTACTGTAAATTGAGCTGCAAGACCCGCTGCAGGGAAAAGAAATAAAACAAATAAGAGGCTCCTCGATTGAACGGAAAAGCTTCTCTTTTGCCGAATCATACGATGTACTGTTAATGAGTAAAGCGCAGCTCGTCCGAGGTCGAGACGAAAAACTGCTGACTGATGATAATCAACATGTACAGTGTCAACGGTCACGGTTCGCTTAACACCACTCGCATTTCAATGAATTAACGAAGAGTCGTGAATTGTGATTTTGTGTATAATTGTGTAGAGTTGCGAAGGCGGCTTTCGATAAGAGAACTCTGCGTTGATAAGCTCATGCCGTAGGTCGGTAGAAAAGAAAACGTTTTTGTCGCGGTGCTGTTGCTAAGAGATAAGACACAAGTGGGAGTTTTTAAGCATTTTTCCTGTTACTCTATTGTGGATTTATCGCATGAGCAAGCTTTTTTTTTCGATAAAATTTTTTTTGGAGGCACAAAGTAGAATCTTGCAAATTGCTTCCTCATTGTTTAGTATCTTTGAGAAAGCCTTTTTTTTTTTACAAAGCTACCAGTATGATGAAGTATGGTGATCAATTTTGGCTTCCTTTCCAAAATTTTAGCGATACTTTTTCATGACTCTTATGAAGACTTCTTCCAAGACTACCTTTTTCTGCGCGGGATGCAGTTGAAGAATTATTCGCAAAGATCAAAAAGGCATGTTTTATAATACGAAATAATTTAATTTATTTACAGATTGTTGGAATACACGTAGCAATAAATATATATATATATATATCTCGATATAAATTAAAAGTGAATCAACAGTGCTATAGATATCACGCCAAATATCAGCCTTTTCATCGGATAAATAAATAAATAATAAATACATAGGTGATTGCAAGCCCCTTGAACGATCCACGTTTGCGTATAAATAGTATAAACCGAGCGAGTTATTCATTCATCATCCGGTGTGTAATTTTAGTGTGCCTCAAGGATTGGACGATGATTCGAACGAATCGTTCTGTCGTAATCTAATACCCCGATATTGTCGGCCGCTAATCGCTAAACAGCTTCTTAAAAACTGTTCACCGATGAGGCGACTGTCTTTCATTTTTTTTTTTTGTTTTTTCATAAGAAAATATTTGTAATTATGCTGCGGTTACTGCTGGAATGGGCGGTGGTCGAAGCATCGATCTTGTGGCTGACGAGAGTTTCTGCGAAACTAAATGCGCGATATGCGAGGAACGTCTCCAAACGAATTCTCGCGTTCTGTCGTGATCGTCGGCGCTCTCGACGCGCACTTGCTTTGGCTGAAGCACTCTGATAGAGTGAAGCGTCGCTGCACCACCGTGCAATACCCGAAGACTCAATCTTCCGGACATCTCAGCGGTCGTGGCAGTTGCGCTTCGCAATTCGCGCTTCGTCGCTCTGCCGAATTCCTTTTCTACCTTCAGTATCAACGGGCCCAGGCTGAATTTCGTTTTTATTGTCGTGTGATCGCTCATCATGTTCACCGACACGTCTCCCGATCGCTTCAGCGAAGACAAACCGTACAGAGTTGCTTTGGCTCTTGGCTTGTTCTGCTTCTTCGCTTTCGTCTATTAAAACAAGGAATATATATCATTTTTATTAATTTTATACATCAAGCTTATTTATAGGGGCATTAAAAGTCAACTCTCTTGGTAATTGGCCTGAACCCCTCGGATTCAGACGAATTTTCAGCCAATGTCGAAAATCTCTGTACAGAATCCGTTGGGAACACATGAATTCCGAAATTTTCCGGTGTTTATGACTTTCTATATTGCTTTAGGGGTCTCATTAAGCAAGTTAGAATTAAGCAGCGATAACCCATACTGACTATACATCAGTCATTTATTATCCACACCTTATTTTTGTTGCTGCTTCCGTTAGTGGGCGGCTTGCTTTTCGTCTTGTTCTTGTTTTTCGTCCCTTTTCTCTTTGGCTTTTTGGACGGCGATGAAGCTGCAGCCCGGCTCTCAGGTTCCTCAATTATAATTGTTTCCAAGGCGCGCGGAGTCGTCGCAACTGCCTCGGGCACTGCGTTGGAAATGTATTCAGTGGCCGCTATCGTGGTAGCCGATTTTGAGGTCTCAGCGACATCCTAAAAAAAAAATTAAAAATCAGGGAAGAAGATAAATTTCCGTTTAATTTACTTGTATCTTTTTTTCCTCTTTCTTTTTTCATGAAATTGCAGAAATTTTTACCTTGGGTGCCGGTGATGTTGCGGTTGACTTGATAGATTTGTTGGTGGTTTCAGTGGACGTTCCTGATACACTTTTCTTCGATCCATTCTTGCTCTTCTTCGTCGATTTCTTCTTCGTCGATTTGTTCTTGCTCGACTTTGTGCTCGTGCTCGGATTGCTAAGCTTCACGGTGACCGGATCGTACTTTGCCTTGAGTATCTTGTTAATACGTCCCAAGATATTGTCGACGAAACGATTGTACTTGGCTACGTAAATCGCTGGCACGTGGCTGTTGGGATCGGTGTCCATTGCACCTGAAATTGTTACCAAGTACGTCGATTCACGGCCTAGCTTGTTTTACCTTTAGCAAGCAAGGGCCTAATCGAAAGACAATGCAGCCTAAAATCGATGATACAGTGTCTCAATCGTTTTTATAAAAAATTTAAACTTTTTTCCTTAGTGTGATGATAATTTTGGCCGTAAGATTGTATCAGGATATTTTGGGCCAATATCCTGATGACCGAGGCATTTCGTCGGTAAATCCTTATCCATGAATTACATTCTAAAAAAAAAATCATTTCATACTTTGAGGAAAATTGAATGATGAAAAGAAGAAAGATAATCGACATTTGTATCATCAATTGAAGACTGTCCAAATCCTTAATATATTCCACGGAGTCAGTATCAACGATAATCTCGGGCAAACTACGATCGAATGTTGATTTAAAAAAAACTATATATCTCTAAATGAATTCTTTGGAGGAGCTGGGAGCCACGCCCATCGGGGGGGAAGCGGCCTTGTCCGCATTTTTCGTGAGGTCACACGACCGTGTGTCGCCCCGGAGGGATCATCGCCCCCGGCCGCGTGCCTCAGGTGGCTGTGAAGGTTCTTCTGGTGGCACAGCCGGTCGTTGACCTACTTCCGTGTTCGAAAGCTGCGATGCCACACGGGCCTTTAGGTCGAGAACTCTCGGCTCGAGAGTTGCTTCAGACCGGCTGAAGGCCATCCAGGCCTTCGCTCAGAGAGATGCTTAGTGAGATAAAAAAAAAGAGTGGGTAAAAAACTGGTGTGGCATCCCCCGCCTCGAGAAGGAAGCTGACACGATATGCTCAACGAGATATTTCATCCAAAAGGGGCAAAGAATACCAGAGCCAAGTTAAGTCAGCTTAGCCTACTTACGAGAGGCTTACCGAACGAACCAACAATGGGTTTAACGGTCCGTCAAAAAAGCCACAGGCTGGACATTCGTCACACATCGTGTAAGACCAAACAGGTATTCGATTGTGGGTCACATCGCGCTCGACATTCACCTACCGACCCAATACCAGCGTTTTAACCACAACTTACAGCACTCACGGTTCCTGCTTATTGCTTCCTTCCCCTCCTCTCTCTACTTTCTTCCCAACTATTTCAACGCCCGGTTCTTAATCATCTTATAGCAACGAAAAGAAAAATAAATAAAAAAACAAAAAAGAGAAAATAAGTACTCAACAAAAAAAAACCTCATTTGAATTTCGTTAGAAATAGTGCGTTCTGTGATAGTCTGATGATTTTAAAACCCATTCATGATCGCGTTAGTAATATTTTTATAGAAATGAAATCAAAGAGGAGGCATCGTAACGATTCTAATTATGTAAAAGTAACTAATTTTTTAAACTCCATTTTCTCCTGCAGGTCGTATGAGAGATTTTTTTTTCAACAGGATAATCTGTTTTCTCAACTATTACCAGCATCCGTAGCTCGTAAAGCCTACAAAAAATCGAGTATAACGCTTGATAACCAGTTCGTAATTGCTCGGAAATTTCAGGAGGGCGGTTTTACGATTGGAATTTCTGTGTGCGTGCTTTTCTTTCTTTCTTTCTTTTTCCAGTGGATGATGATCTATGTTTCATTCACCGCGCCGAGGGCTGTGGCACACGGGAGAGTGCGTTGTCCGTGATTTCCCAGTGGGTCAGGGTCGCGGTGGGAGGCACCGGCCGCTCCGGGTCAGTGGCCTCGATTTCCATCGGTTCATCGAGCCCTTCTCCCCTCCGGGCCGATCACGAGTCGCTCACAAGTCTCTTTCCGGCTGACTGGGTGAAAGCTGATAAAAAATTCTCTGGATCGCCTGGAATCGTTAAACTCGACGACTACCTCGTCATTCTTGGGACCGACAAAAAACCGGCCCACGGCTTTCTTCTCGTGTTCCTTTTTTTTCTCTCTAGGTCAGCGACCGTTTTTTTTTTTTCTATTTTTTTTTAGCTCAGACTCCAATCGTAGTCGGGCCGAGATATCGTTAATCGTTTAAAGCCTTCGTTGTAGGACAACTCTTTCGTTAATAAATACTCGACAGAGACCGAGATGCATCGGTCCATTGTGAAGATAACTCGACGAATTAAAATATCTGGGTCACCCAATCCGTGGCCCACTGACCCTGAATTCATATCATTGGGCCTAACATCTCGAAAGAGAGAAAGAGAGAGAGAGAGAGAATAGCTACTTGAAATGGTCTCAGCTTATTGTCACTTAAACCACCACCGCTACTCAAACTGAGCATTTCATACACATTCTAATATTTTCTTAAATCCACTATTAATTTAATATTAAATATTTATAGCTCACACATTTTGCGGAATAATTTCTTGCGTTAAGGACAAATTTTAGTATGCTTCAATAAATTATTCCAATAAAATGTTCATTAATATTGTATAAATAGTGGAGTCATAAGAGAATTCGGATTTTAATGTAGCGAGAAATATGGCTCGTCTTTGACGTAAGCTTTTTTTCATCAACGACTTTGCAACAGATTATGAATTTTTTTCTTTTTTTGTTTTGCTGTAGTTTAGAAAAATAGAAATTTTTGCAGCAGCTTTTCTACTTCTACGGAAGGCTGTTCATTAAAATTCTACGACTACGATAAAAATATTAGATATCACCACTACATCAGGATTGAGAGATTATTTCTACGTCGAACTACGACTAACTACTGACTACATTTGGGATTTATTTTTTTTTTTTTGTTTGGCGAGGGTTTCGGGATCGAGGAGGGTGAGTCCATTGGTCCAGTGATTTTCTGTCCAGTTACGCATTGTTACAGTCGACTGTCCACCGTCTACCAAATTCACGACGTTAATTCGGGGATGAGACGAGTAGTTTGCAAAAAATATTAAATAAAAGTAATTAAGTAATCTACGTATCCAAAAATCCACCAACAGGAGCAACGGAAGTAAAAAAATAAATAAATAAGACCACACGTTATGCGAAGCTCGATTTAAGCAATTAATAGAATAATAAAAAAAAAGAAAAAAAAACGTGCATTAAAATGCTGGGTGGTTTTATCTGCGATTTCGGCACGTCACGTGTGTGTTTTAAGAATGAAAAAGAAGAGGAAGATAATGACTAGCGATCTCATGTGAGTTTAACTAATTTTTTTAGAAAACCAAAAAAACAATTCTAAAGTCGTTTGCACTCTCTCGATTATCTTTCTTTGATCTTGTGTAACACCGCGTCTCTGGACACAAACCTACCACGCACGGACTCTAAGAAATTTGCGAAATGAATAAAAGAAACACAATTTTTTTTTTGTTTTTTTTTTTTTTTGTAAAAATAATAAATTATCTATATTTAGAAAATCCGAATCGGACAATGTCTCTGTACAGCTTGTTTTTCTCATTTCTCTTCCATAAGATTATAACTGTTCTGTTTCGATGACAAAAATATGTTACTTTTCGGTTTTTTTCTTTTCTCATTCTGCTTTTACTATCTTCTTTGATTGATACGTTTGTTAGAGCCCTTTTTTAAACACTCATTCGCCGCATCTTTCGCTCTCTATTTCAAGCATTCGCTCGTGAATCACACACGCATAATTAAAAAAAAAAAAAAAGAACACAAAAAGAAACAAACACTCTGGGGTTCTGGGCGTGCTTATCGCATTTCTATACAATGCCAAAAATTAAAAAAGAAAAAAAAAATGAAAAATACAGACAAGCGCAAACGAAAAAAAAAGAACGGAAACAGTTTTTGGACGCGTTGGCGGATACCGCCGGTAGAGAAAGACGTGACGTAACGTCATCCGTAACCACGGCATTTTAATGCTACAGCTTTCTTTTCTTTTTTTCTTTTCACGTAGATTTCGTTGGTTTACCGAGGGTCGTGTCGCGTTTCAGGGTCTATGAAGCCGCTGACTGAAGCGAAAAGTGCTTTAACATTTTGTTTCTTTGTTTTTTAACCTGAATTTTGCACCGTAAGTTACGTTGCAAACTGCCGCAACACTTCCCAGGTAAACCTCGAATGATACAAACGAAAAGTTGTTATATAGAGATTGCGCGTAAGCTTCAGCTTCGATAGAGACGGGTCCGTGTTGTCAATAAATAAAGAAAAAAAAAACAACAACAAAAAGTTCCAAATAAATAGAGCTAATAGTTCGCACACTGCAGCAATACTGAAGCAAGAGCAACGTTCTTCAATAGTAATATTTCTGTTTTGAGAGGGAAGATCGGCCGGATGAACGTCGAGTCTCGAAAAATAATAAAATACGAGAATTCTGGTTTGAAGAAAAAAAAAAAAAGAAAAAAGAAAGAAAATACCTTCCGGCAGTCCGTGATCTCCGGGATCGTCACACTCTCCCACCCTCCCACCCTCTCTTACTCGTTTGTCATGTTTTGAATAACGATGTTTGTTGTAATCGTTTAAATAAATAATAATTCTCGCTTATTTTAATGAGACTCGAGTTTCGGGTGGCTCGATTTGCGCGCGTGTTTCGAACGCTTGCTCGTTGTACGCGTGTTGTTAGTTTGGTGTTTCTTGGTCTTGCCCTTGAACTCACGTGCTCGCCGAGCGTCCGCGATGTCGGAGATACCGACGTCATCGTCGTCGTCGTCGTCGTCGTCATCGTCGTCAGCGTCCTCGTCCTCGTCATCGTCGTCGTCGTCCTCGTCGATTTCTGTTATGTCCAAGTCAACGTCGTCCTCGTCGTCGTCATCGTCATCGTCATCTTCCTCGGTTGCCGGAGCCTGTTGTGCAACAGCCGGTACAGCCTGGTTGATGTTCACCACGGGAATCACTTGGGATTGGGCACCTTCGATGCCTGAACTTGCGGCAGCTTCAATACTAGTTGCGGCCTGTCCCTCCGGCACGATATCGCCGGTTTCCTCCTCGTCGTAATTCGCACCTTCGGCCTCGATCGCACTGTTTTCCCCAACGCCCCCTTCGTCGGCAGACGCTTCGGCGTTAAGGGCGTTTAAATCGGCCTGGACCGCTGCCGGTATCGACGGAGCTGAGTGCACCACCTGCTGAGGCACTTGAGCCACTGGTGCTGCTACTGGAGCCGCTGGTGCTATTGGCTCGACCACAGAACTCGTCTCATCGTCGTCGTCATCTTCGTCGCCTATGATCATTAATTAAATGTTGTGTTATTAACAAAAAAACGAATTGGTGAATTTATACAGAAATAAAAATCACTGTTTCGGAGTAACGAGTGAAAGAAATGTCTGTTAATAACGGTGTGTGCTCGTAAAAAGTAGATTTTCAGGACGTTGTCCGTTTATTTTGTTGTTGCAATATCGAGCAGAGAGGCTGTTCGCTTCCGGATAGACAGCTCGTCAAACATTCACCTGAGATCGATTGCCTTGTCCCACTTGGCAGGTGCATCGCCGAGCCAGCAGCCTTCATCACATTCCTTTTTTTTCACATTTCTTGATTCAAAAAATCAGGAGTTACATATTTTTTAGACTTTACAGGCTGGATGTAAAATATATAGAAAAATTGGCAGAATGAAACTCGAATATTTGGGCAATTTAAAAAAAAATCATTTCTGGATTGCATACTTATTATCGTTATTCATTTTCAACGTGAAATATTAACAGTCTGAGATATAACAGAGGTTTTTTATAAATTGAGTGTAGATATTCAAGGAAAAAGGAAATTGTGTCTCGTTCTGGAAGATGAAGCTTGTAATGCTCTCGAATCGCTGGTGCGAGAGATTTTATCGTCTCTCACGGGGAGTTATCGACGAGAAATAAATGAAAAATGATTTATATGGGGATTTCCATATCAATTCATTCAATACCAATTAAATTATGGGTCTAAGCTCAAAATTTGTGATATTGAACACAAGTTTTTTTAAAAAAAAATTTTCACGTTTTTAAATTACAACCCTCGACACTTTTATCAAAAAAATCATAAAACTATCAAACTTTAAAAAATCTAGAAAACAAAAATCTGTGACTTTTACAGTCAGAACAATTGTATAAAAAAAAGCGTGGACCAGATTGGCAAGGTCGAGGGCATTCCATACCAATTCGACCCATGTCGAATTGGTATGGAATGCCTGATATACTCCCGAGCGGACGTGGTAGCCGACCTTTGAGGTATTTAGGTCGATGAAACGACGAAATAGAAGAAGATAAGGAAACGAGTGGATCTGGTGGCCGCGATAGAAATTCTTTAACTCCTTCCCCTCACCGCAATGTCGAACGCTTTGACGACGACCACGACAACAGGTACTTCTCCTTTTAGTGGTGTGTGGCTCGAAGCTAGTGGCGCGACTTTGAGCACGCACGGATTATGTTAATTCGGGCCGCGTGCGAGGCTTCCAAGCTTCGCTTCACCGTTATGCCACAGATGAGACGAAGCTAATATACAAACGTGCGTCGGGGCACGGATCTTACGACCATATACTCCCGTTCGCACCTATTTTACTTACTTGAGTAAACATGTATATGGGACATTCCAAGTGGAATCCGAGAGTCATTTCCCAGAGTCAACTCAGCGGGTAATTGTGATTCATCATTTTTTTTTGGGACAAAAAATAAGGCCCAATTTATTTCAGATTTCCTGCCTTTCCTTAATGGTTTAGCATGTTTTTTTTCGATGAAATAACTCAAAATATATATTTAAAAAAAAAAATCTCTATAAATTTTGTGTAGTACCCTTATATTTTTTTTTATTCATTTAGAAAGATCGAAAAATCAAAAAATCGTAAAATTTGGAAACGCTAATATTGTTTTCTATTAAAAAAAAAAAGAAGAAGAATAAAAAATATTTTAAAGAATTTCTGTATCTTTCATTTTTTGACTATAAAATTCAAAAATTAACCCAGTTTAATCCTAGAAAGAAAAAATGATAAATTACGCTTATCGGCTGTGTCGAGGTAAATGACTCGCTGATTTCACTTGGAATATCCCATATTTATCGAAATCGATGTTAAAACATTCGAAACGGCTTTCCACCACCATTCCCACAAACCGAATTTTAAGTGATATTCAAATAAAATTATAGGCTAATAAAATATTCATATTTCTGCCACTCTCAAGATTCAAAAAAATATACATAGATACGCAGAATAGAATTTCACAATATAGAGAATAAATAATTCATTGACACGAACAAAGTTGATGAAAACAAAATATTAAAGAGAAGCATTTAAAACTGCTTTTTCCTAAGTCGTATCTTGAGGAATATTTTTGAAAATTGTTTTTGCTGTAAAATCAAATAGTTTAATACACGATGAAGAGAATCCAACTAGCACTGATTTCCAAAAAAAATACAAGAATGTAAAGTAAAAAGTCGTATATAATTTTTCGAAGAATCAATTTGAGATTTTTGTATACGTACCGCCGAGGATGTCGTCGATGAATCTCTCGAGATAATCGCCATCGTCGTCGTCGTCGTCATCGTCGTCGTCGTCGGCGGAAGCTGCGGCGGCGCCGCCTTCATCATCGTCATCGTCATCATCGTCGTCGTCATCGGTGATGTCGAGATCGAGATCGTCGTCGTCGTCGTCATCATCGTCATCGTCGTCGTCGTCATCGGACGCCGGTTTGACCGGTGCTACAGGTGCGACGGCAGCAGCCTGCCTTCCGGTTTCTTCGAGCGCATTCACGGTCCTTGAAGCGTCGTGAGAGCTCTCGGGTAGAGGGCCAGCGATTGCTAATCCCAGAGCCAAGCAGCAGATAACTGCCAGCACCGCCACCGACTTCATGGCTCTGTAAGGAAAAAATAATAATAATAATCTCAACTAAGAGGGCCCCCCTCGACGTTTTGCACGACACCCCTTCATGCCACGATAATTCCAAATTTTCCATTCGGAGTTTTGTAAATTTGATAAATTTCTTCTATTCGCTAGAGGGGGGTCTACTTATCGGGAAAAATGCCAATAAGGCCCTAGAAGGGGCCTTAGACACATTGGGCCCTGGAAGGGGCCTTATTGGGACTTAGAAAAATCAGGGCCTTATTGGGTCTTAGAAAAATCAAGGCACTGAAAGGACCTTATTGGGACTTAGGAAAATCAGACCCTTGAAGGGGCCTTATTGGGTCCTATAAAAATCAGGGCCTTATGGGGACTTATAAAAATCAGGCCCTTGAAGGGGCCTTATTGGGACTTATAAAAATCAGGCCCTTGAAGGGGCCTTATTGGGACTTACAAAAATCAGGGCCTTATCGGGACTTATAAAAATCAGGACTTTGAAAGGGCCTTATTGGGACTTATAAAAATCAGGGCCTTGAAGGGGCCTTGTTGGGACTTGAATAAATCAGGGCCTTGAATGGGCCTTATTTGAAGTTAGAAAAATCAGGGCCTTAGAGGGGCCTTATTGAAACTTGGAAAAAAATCCCGATGCCGGTAACGAAAAGATATTTTTATAATATAGAGAGATAAGGTATATTTTGTCGATTTTATATCGCGTCTTTCGGATGACTGAGCGAGATACGATAAGCTATTATCCCGGAAATGCTGGTTAAAGCTCACACGCGTTTGCATAAGTAACCGCAACTGCGGGATCTTACTGTAAAATCGACCCCAAGCGTTATACAGTAAGGATCCGCGCGCTTTAATCACACAGCCCGGCTTTCCTCTATGACTCTTTTTGTTCCCAGGGAAAAAAAAAAGGAAAAAAACGCGACGCACGTGTGTGACTCGGCGCGCTCGTCGATTCCCGGAGCGGATTCTCGCGCGCGCACACACGCCACCGCAAATACCGTGATTAATACGGTATTCCGTACGGAATACAATGCAACAGGGTATGCGGTGGGTATGTGTGTGTCTGTGCGGTCAACAGTACGTCGAGAGAAGAGAAATTTCCTCAAACCGATAGTCATCTAATTCTAACAAATTACCATTTTTTTTTAACTTTTTTAAATTTTAAGAAATTTATTAAAGCTACTATTCTGTAAATATGCATACGGATAAATAAACATTTCTACCGAGTTTTTGAGACAAAAGTTCGCTTTGATCATTTTTCATTAAATCAACATAATTCTTGTTATTTAATCCAACTAATTTACTTTAAAAAAAAAAAAAAAAAAAAAGGAGGTTTCAGTGAAGAAAAAGCTTTTAACAAAACCACGACAAACTTCCCTCAAAGTACCGATTATATTACATATATATATATATATAAATAAAAAACTGTTGTTTCGCTTTGTAAATGAAGAAGAAATAGAAGCTTTCACTCTTGCAGTTGAACACTTTTTAATCACATTTCGTCGTTCATAGAGCGAAAATGCACTTTGATCTCCCGAAGTTCGTTACACCCCGTATTATTAATTATTTGTTTCTCTGCCGCGCGTTAAAAACAACAACAACAAAAACTCACCTTTAATAAAACTTTTTGCTCGAAAATAAAAAGAACTCTTGTCCAACGACCGCGCGGTGTCGCTGTACGTCTCTCGTTGGTTTATAATCTCGCGATTAATTTCGAGAGAGACTGATTATCAATTCACGTGACGAAGGGAAGCGAGGCGAGGACTCGTTCGTCCAACGAGGCGAGAGTGGTAAACAGACGAAGCGCCGATGCGAGAGGCTCTTATACCGTAGGGGCAACACCACTTCCGCCACCTCCTTCGGGCGATTCTCGTCCCGGCGTCCTCCTTCGCCACCTCCCGTTCCTCCTTCCATCTTTTCCTCCTCCTTTGTCTTTCTTCGACGCTGCTCTTCCTCGTCCTATCGTCACACACACACATGCATACATATATACAGACAAACACACCGCACCTTCCTTCGCGATACACGTGTCGAGTGTACCTCCAGGTTTCTCCCTTTCGAGCGATACACCCAACCCACAAGCTACTCTGTCCACACACGTTATATTTACACCTGCTCTCTTCGATCCGATTGAACGCGGAGATCGATTAGAATTCGAAGCAGAGCGAGACACACGACAAGATATTATGCCAACAGAAATCGCGACATCGGATCAAATACCGGATGAGTATTTGGAATACGGGTTGGATCTTCCCGTCGATGCTTTATCGAGGACTTTTCATGGTTATGTTCTGATGATTCCTTTTTTTTCGAGACATTTCAGTTTGAGTATCTCGCTGAAATATTCTTTTCACTTCTCATAAAGTGTTCTTTCATGCTTTGTCTTTTTTTAAATGTTTTGTTACTGTCAGGCCAAGTTTGTTCGATTGAACTTCGGTAGAATAAGTATTCGGATTTTGTCCTCATTTTTAATTCTTTATTAATTGTTGTTGATCGACATATATTTTCTTTTGGTTTTGTGAGATATGTGTAAAACAACGAAGAAGCTGTTTCGCCACCAAAGTTTTGACCTACTGAAAAAATTCGTTTTCAACGCTTTATTCATTTTTTTTTTTTTTGTACATATTCATACGAGTATTATTTTTTGTTTCTTAGAGCAATTGAAACGTGAATAATCGGAAATGTGTCTTCAGTCATTCATCAAGCCTGATACATTTTTAGGCCATCATCGCGGGTTCCGACGATATCGACACTCTCGCGTCCACCGCGCAACGCGGGCGAAAGGTACGCGGGCGTTTGTTCGTCGAATTATCATTGGCGTCTAACTGTAAATACAAAAGCCGCAACTGCGGTAGACTCTCTGCTCGATTCGTCTCTTCGACACGAGTTGGCTTATCGTCTTTGGTACAGTTTTTGTTCATGCGCTTTTCTACATTTTCTCCCTTCGTCGTCAGCTGTTGATTAATGTAATCGTTTTAAGAGTTCCACAGGTTGTTCACCGCAAATAGAAATTTAGAAGGAGAGCAAAGACAAAGATGCGTGAATTCGATCTACGATCGTCGATTTCACATTTACTCTTGTAGACCGTATTGCTTGTACACTATTCGCAATCTCACAAGGATCCAATTCCAATATATCTATTGTTGTATATTTAGCTTTGCAAAAGTGTATAGGGTAATCCTATTCCACTTGACTCAAGGCACGAGTGACCCTACAAATAAAATTAAAAAAAATAAAAGTTATAGATTATGTCTAACGGAAAAAAAAGAAACCACAGCGTCTGCTTTATATTCTCCTAAAGGAAATATATGTTCGCGTGAGTCATTTTTGAGACATTTTTTCTCGTTTCGACAAACATGCATTTCGAGGATTCGAGGTGAGATCTCTCGATCGTCGCGAACCGCATAACTCACGTCTTTTGCCCGGAGGCAGTCGGGAATGAATAAAAATAAATTTTAGGAATGTTCGTTTAAAGATTTCTAAGCACAGACGCTATTCAGAAACGAAAACAGGGTTGTGTTCATTCATTGGTAGGTGTTCATCCATTGGCTGGATTACTCTAGTACCAGCGCCACCTATTTTGTTGGATATAACTACGCGCTAGAGTTTTCGCTTATACGTACATGCTGAAATACAGCCTTAGATATGATTGGTTTGGTGTAAATGCGCAAAAAAAAAAACAAATAGGCTAGCCGCTAGGACGAGTCGAAAGAGATTCGTCTGATGAAGACATAGATCATCTCCTGGCATTTATGTACCCTCTCTATTCGTTATTTTCCTCAACCGCATGTCGACATTCCACGGAAAACCTCTAGAAATTGCCAATTGACCAGGAGAATCAGATTGCAACCGTTACTCGTAAACTTTAAACTTTATCGTATTATTAAATATTTTACGAGGAGTAATATAAAATGTAATACAGCTTTGGTGTACAATTTAAACAATAAAATCGAGTTTTCTTCAAACGCCTTTAAATTCAGTTGGGAAGGATTTTCTCATCTTATACAATGTATACCGTGAAACTAAAGCTCGGTTAATGCAAAATTCTCTTTTTTTTCGTTTTCATAGAGCGAAGCTATGTTTTCGTGAAATTTGTTTTTTTTTTTCGTGATTTTAATGTCAAAATACTTAAAATAGTCTACAAATAACATTTCTTTCAAAGAATTACATTTTTTTTTTACAAATGCTATAACTCGAGAACAGTTCAAGCAACTGATCATAAATTTGGCATAAAACTTAAATAGAAGTAGGTCGTTGTTTGATATACTGAATTTGGTGAGCATTCGACAGAGGTCAAAACTCAGAATTTTTAATTTTTTTTTTTTACAATATGAGAAAGCCAAAAATTGCTACTTTGCAGCCTTCTGTTTTTTTATTTATTAACTAATACTTTTTAATATTTTCGAGTACAGATGTTTCTTTATCTATTCCCAATTTGCTTGTAAACATAAATGTTTAAAAGCAAATTGCAGACAATAAAATATCACTAAAACATCAATTTGATAAACTAACATAAAAAAAAAAAAAAAAAATGTGTTTCACTTTGAAAAAATCATAGTATATAAAGAAATGTTTAAATCGTGTAGAATCTTCTAATCGACACTTGGTAGTGTTTCCATTTCTGTAAAACAATTTATCGAAATGCGTACAAAATGAATTTGAAAAAAAAAACCAGTTTTCTCAATACATAAGTGGTAAAAGAAGCGAGATGGTTGAAAGCAGAAGATACGAGTTTTGACGACAATATCATTTGATCGGAGGGTTCCAGTGGAAGATACGTTGTGGACCACGTCGAGGGAACGGGCTTCGTAAGGTTCCATCAAGTCTCCTCTGGAGGATATCTGCCCAGATCGCAACTCGTCTTTCTTTTCTCTTTCTACCCGTTATCCTCCCTCTCTCTCACTCACCCGTACTTTCCGTCTCTTTCTCCAAGACGACGATTCTGGTATATGGGATTTGGTGTCAGTATGCGCTGAGGAAGTAGTCCGCCACACGGTGCGCCGCCGGGAATTACTAATCAGAATATATATGCGTGTATACATGTATGGGGAACGTGTGTGCAATACGACGAGCCACAGGAGGCCACTTTAAGATTTCGTGCTGTATGCCAATTTATGGGGCCCCTCAACATTCTTCGCCGTGGCGCAGACGTCTCGCGTCAACCCCATTCTTTCGTACATCATTCCTTCTACGTCACCGGTTTATCAATTGTATTGCTCTGGTCTTGCTTTCTTCAGCTGCAAAAAAAAAAAAAAAAATCATATCGAAATAGGCAGTTTTCTTTTCAATTTATGTATACATTTTCATAATTGCATGTGGATATGTAAAACTTTTTTTGTCACACTTTATTGCAAATTTTTTTTTTATCTCGAAATGTAAAAAATTGTATAATACAGAATTATATATGGATATTGAGTTAATGAAATTAAGCTTTGCTGCCATCTATTTAAAGCAAAGCGGACTGGTCGGTTAAAACAAGGCTAATATCGAATATAATTCTTTTCAATTTTTCTGTTATAAAAAATAATTTAGAGAAAGACATAGAGGAAGCTTTGTTTTCGTGACATTTTTTTTTTTCGTCCACAACGTAAAACTTGTACTAAAAATTATTTTTCCTTGACATCCTGGAACTGGCCGAGTGCGTAGTCGCGAAAATTCTTGACATCATCGGGGAAAAATATACTATTTATTTTAACTCTAAGAGTGACAACAAACAAGATAGATAACATTAATAACCTATGACCCCTTGAAGGACGTCTTGGAGACATATTTTCACGACTCTCCGATGACTTATCGACCTTTTTACACGTTTCTGCGTAATATATGGAAAAGGAAATAAATATCAAAAGCTAAGAATAATAATATCATTAGAGAATAAGTGTAGATCCAAGTGACGGTTTATTCATAACCGCAGAATCTCTTAAAAAATCGAATCCCCTCTCCAACGAAATATCCATGAATCTCTGAGTACAAAACTATCAATTTAACATATATCTCTTTCCCCGTTCACGCCGTAACGTTCGATTACTGTTACAATATAACTGTTTTATCTTTCTTAAATATATTATGTGCTTAGGCTTCTAATTCCTCAGCTGTACCGGAAGTCACATGGTTGACACCTGCACGGCCTCTTCCGCGGAAAGAGAGAAACCCCGCTGCCGATAAAATCGACTTGGCAAATTTTCAACCATCGTTATGTTGATTACTTTTTTTGTAAATTATATATCAATCTGTAAATATCATATATTTAAAAAAAATAAATATTTCAATGAAGAAAAATTCGAATAGCGAAGTAATTATCAATATTATATAATATACATGAATGATCAGCATGTGAAAAATGATAACTCTATATTGTTTTCTATAGTTGCGATCGATAATTATATTCTAATTGCATCATTTTGTTTTCTTTGATTTTGGATAAAAAGGGCTTTTCTCATAATTGAGAAAATAAATGAAAATTTAATTGTTTGATAAAACAGAGAATGCATTTGTGTGAAAGAAGAGAGAAATCAACTTTCGGTAAGTTATCAGCAGCCGCTTTAAAAGATTGCCACAAGTGCGTCGAGATGTTTGATGAAATTTCAGTGAGAGTTCGTGGCGAGCTCGTTCCGGAGGCTGTCTCGCATATGCTCGTTCTCACATGGTGCGAATCCCTCCCCCCTCCCCACCTCATTCCCGTCCGCTTTTGACTTTTGACATGTCCACCGGGATACCGTGGAATTTTCGTGAAATCGGCGAATCGAGTCCGCGCGTCTACAATACGTTGATACGGTTTGTCCAATGATTCGGACAATGTGACAATGTCGAAAATGAGCTCAAAAGACAAGGAAAACAAGACATTCGACAAATTGAAACAATGGTTTCGCATTAACAAAGGTAACCTAGTGCTTGAAATAATTCTCGCTAAATTTTTTTTTTTTTTTTTTTTTTTTTTCACTGCCGACGAATATCTCGAATGTATTTGCTTTTATGTGCATAACACCGGTTGCTTATCTTCTACCAATTGCGTTGAGTACTTGCTGCCGATTTTTTTTTTTTTTTTTTTTTTTCTCATTGTTCTCTGGAATATACACAAATATTCAGCTCTGAATATGGCTTTGCCCCAATTTGAGCTTTTCGGAATATCAATGACAAGCACAGGGCAGTTGCTACACATTATCTCTCTTAATTGGTGATTTATTGCCTTTGGTCGCTGTAGGTAACTACAAGAGTCGAGAAGATGTCATACTCACTCATGATATTGAAAAGGAAATTGGTCCGGAGAGTCCCGTTAATCATCGGGCCAAGGCTATAAAGGATCTATGTGATGCTGTGCTCAATCACCAGTGGGAAGATGTATGTAAAGATCTTTAATTTGATTTTTACGAGTAATAGTTATCGATAGAAGGATAGGGCAATGAACTTAAAAAATTTAATATCCCTTGAGAGCATTTTTTTAATGACAAAAAAATGGAAATCATTTTTACAGAGTTTTGTATATTTATGGAGTTTATGTACATTTATTAGCTTATTTGATGGTTCGCTATCTTTAATTGGAGCTTAGAATTAATATTAAAATCAACATATGTCCGATAAAATCGTTTTTTTTTTTTTTTTTTTTTTTTCTAAAGCAGATTTTAAATAAATAAGAAGTGAAAAAAATTGCTCAAACCTTTTTTCAATAATCCAGCTTGTAACTAAATATTTAGAAATTTCTTATGTTGTAATTAGTTCAGCAGTCCGGTATTTGGCTTTTTATGGGGATGGAATCATGTGAAAATTCATTAAAATGAAATAGTGCAGCAATTTTTCACATATAAAAACTTTTACTTCGATCAAAATGTTCTCTTTTTCTATTTAAGTCAATTGATGCAAATATGTTTTTGTATTTTACACTTGTAGAGTTTTTTACTTGCACCAATGGACCAAATTGAACTTGCAAGGACAATTTATTTTGTTGGAAGAGACAGTCTGGTCTAAGTCTAGGAATTTCTATTCCAAGATCTTTTGCAGAAGTTACAAGGAAATATACAAATTACATATTTGGTCCATTAGTTCAACCTAAACTCTATGACAAGTGTAAAATACAATAAATAATAGCATCAATGAACTTGTCTGGAAAACAATTTAAAACTGTTACTTGAGGTATCAGTTTTATTATATCGATGTACCGCTTAATTCTCACGATTTTTTTTTATGACTCAGTTCCTTTAAGTAAATTCAGTTGAATCTTGTAAAAAGCTAGATAAATAAGAGTCCGATTTTTCAAATCAGGGAGCTGTTGAGCGACTATGGAACCTAGTGCAAGATTTGCTTGGAAAAGATGTGATAAAGGAGCACAGACACGTGACGTTAAATTTTCTGCGCTGTCTGGTTCAGGGCCAGTACGGCAAGCTATCGTCCCTGATGAGAGTAAAGTTCTTCATGGTGGTAAAAGACCACGAGATCCCGGAGGACATCGGGCCCCGATTGGAGCTATTGCAGAGCCTAACGGAAAATGGGAAAGTAATTCTTCATCTCGAGGAGCGAATGGGTAGATTTTTGCTGGAATGGATGCCAAGCGTGACCGGTGGCGATGGTAAACGGGGCGCTGAGTTTCTCTCGCTTCTCGTAAACGTAATAAAATACAATTCAGCTTACATAGACGAGGACATTGTGTCCGGGCTTGTGCAGTATATCTGCCATCTCTGTTACAACAGCAACAGCACCGAGGTTGTTTCCGGTTGTCTCGATACACTGGACACTATCGTCGGTTACAATATCAATCTTCAATCCGATTCACTGCAAACTTTCATCACCGCACTATGCAGAAGCGTTAACGTCGAGACTTACTGCCAAATAAGTTGGAAGATAATGCGCAAGCTGTTAGGTACCCACATGGGACACTCGGCGCTTCACACGATGTGCCGTTTGCTTCAAGATCCGAATTTTCAACGGGACGCTTATCTACTTCGCGGCGCCGTTTTTTACGTTAACATGGGCCTCTGGGGCACTCATAGAATACCAAAATTGAAGTGTACACCGACCTCGGTACTACCGTCGTTCAATCAAGCATTACGGTGCAATCATCCGATTGTCATGTACGAAGTTACGCTATCGATACAGCGTCTCGTTAATAAATACGGCGTTGAGCTTCAGGAGCCAACCTGGAGCATTATTCTCGATATTATTGAGCAAGTTATTACACACACTGAGACGAGCAATCAGCCTGCGACTAAACAGGTGTTTGCCAGCCTTCACGAGACGATAAATAGCATTGAGAATCTACTCGATGGCGCTCAGTACGACGGTTGCATTCAGAGATTCTACGAGCTCATCGATCGCTGCTCGGACGCACGACCCGAGGCATCTATTCTTAAATTAATCGATTATAGAGCACAAGAAATTGGCCCTACGCACTATCAGTGGCAGTGCAAGCTTGCGACTTTAATGGAGCGCTATCACAAGAATGAGACGCGAACGAACGTTCGCGTTAAGGTAATCGACGTGCTTACCAACGTGATACAGGTCAACAGATCGCGATACGAGGACGAGCTTATCGAGCGTATTATCGTGCCTTATTTGCAACACGTGGACATGGATCCTGATATTACCATCAGAAACGCTGCTGCCTATTTGCTCGTCGATCTCTGCATGGAGTGCGAGACTAAACGATGCCTCGAACTGCTCGATATACTCGAGAAAATGATCAACAAACCTTTCACCTCCGATACACCGGTGTCCATTGACGCTGACATCAAGGACGTTAAAACCGCTGTTGTCGGTGTCATTAAAGTACTCACCGCCAAAATGTATCATCTGCCTTCCAGTCACGCCATCAGGGCTTACAAAGTACTCGTCAATCATCTTGATCAACACTACAAGGACCCGACGGTCTTTCACGAAGTACCCACTATTCGTTATCTAGTAAGATTTCGTTATACTTACGTAGAATTTTATTGTTGCTTTCTCGTAGATGAGGCTGTTTGATGATGCTGAAAATATCTGTTGGAATTTGACAATGTCAGTGTGTTTGATTAAAATTTTTTAAATATAATAATAATGCTTTACAGATTTTCGAGTGTTTCCTGAAAATTCGCGCGAATTCGTTGTATCATCTTGGATTTCCGGACGCGACAAACGGTACAGTAACGCGTTTTAGTCCTTATCTAGTCCTGGAACACGCGCCGGTGGAGCGTTTAAGTTCAGGCGGTGGAGGCAACAGTCCTCCGCCGGTGAGCCCTGCACCGCTTCAGCATATATCCTGCCAATTGACTCATCTGTCGCTGCAGCACGCCTGCAAGGCCGTAATATCGTGTATAAAGCAGGAGAAGGATTGGAAAGTTTTGCAACTTATACTCAAGGAAATGCCGCAGGTTATGCAGAACAGAGCTTTGATATTATCGAGGCACAGCAACGATATCGATTATCTTGCTGCTGCATTATGTTCAATGGTAAATATATCAATATTTTTTTGGACATATTTTCATATTATATTATGCTAAGGAGATATGCTTTTGTTTTAATATATTGTGTAAAGCCAATGTTTACTTTATATTAAAAATATTACTAAGCGAAGGCGCAGGACGCTTGTCTCGTGTAGGCTTTTCTAAATATTAGGATATTTAGGATAGATATAAATGTGAGTAAAGATAGCTCGGGACTTTAATGCTGGAGCACTTTTCTGGGATCTGAGATTCTATAGTCAAGAGAAATTGCATGGACACGCTGGCGAACAAAAACTTTAATGACTATAATGCATACAAGAGAAGATATCTTAAGATGTATTAGAGTAATTCAGTCAATGGATGAAAATCTATCAATGAATGAACACAACCATGTTTTCGTTTCTATTCCATGTTTCGTTTACGCAAGTACTAAGAAGTAAAAGAAAATAAAGAACCATAACTAATAGCGAATACACGAAGCCGTGTTTAAAAAAAGCCCGACAAAAAATGAACACTGATAAAGTTGATGCTAAACCCATCAATCAGTAAAAATCTAAATAAAAAAAATAAAAAAAGGTAATGACTAAAAAAAACTTCAAACAGTGAGAAAGAACGACAAGTCTGACAAAGTCTAGTGTATAAATGCCGTTCACTTATCGTAGTGAAACTATAAAATTCTAACGACATTTTATTTTTCAGGTGAGCGATAAAACCCTCAGGCTTCCGGAATCACTGTACAATGTTCCACCAAAGTTTACTCTGTCGGAATTCCGCGTGTACATATTTCCTGTATTGGCATCACTCGCCTCTTATCACGCACACCTTGAGCCCAACTTGCAACAGCGTCTTATAAAATGCTTAGAGGTAAGTTAGCGAAATCATTTTTTTCATTATTCAAGCGATATATTTCTTCTGTAAAATGTGACTTTATTTATCAAGCATTTATTTTTCTCTTTAGACTTTTGAAAAATTTTATTGCTCAATGTTTTGACTTTCTTTGAAAAAAGTTCTTGAACTTTTCAGGTCGGACTGACCGCGAGATGCGCGAGTCAGTGCGTCACCAGCCTCACTACTTGTACTCTGGAGATGCGTGACGCAATGAACAAACTTTTGACTGAAGTTTTGTTAAATTTGTCGAAAATCTCAGCCACTGTACACATCGCCATACCAATACTAGAGTTTCTTTCGAGTGAGTTCGACTAACAAACAAATATTTTGGTACAGACGAAAATATTCGTTGGTCAACAATATATATATATATTTTTTCTCTTATAAAATCAACTGCCAAACAAATGAGATATTGCTCTGATTCCATCCTCCAGCTCTCACCAGGTTGCCTAAGGTCTTCGCCAGTTTCATCGGAGACCAGTATATGTCGGTATTTGCTATTCTACTGCCGTATACTAATCCCTTCAAGTACAACCACTACACAGTGTCTCTGGCTCACCATGTAATAGCCGTTTGGTTTCTAAAGTGTCGTTTACCCTTTCGTCGAGATTTTGTCAAGTTTATTACGACCGTAAGTAGATTTGTAACGATTTCGGTGTTGAGACAAAGCAAATAAAAAAGAATCGCACGGATTTATAGCGTTCTCTTCGGTTGTTTAGGGTCTCAAAGCGAATGTTTTGGTTCCCTTCGAAGAGGGACATTTAATGAAGCCGGATTTCAGTCTGATTAACGAAGATTCGTCAAATAGAAAGCGTAGCTCGAGTCTGACGGAACAGGGAAGCCGAGGACGTCGCGAAAGGCCGATTATGGCGAATCGTATGATCGGCGAAGGTCGTACGTTGGATTTGAAGCCACCGATCGACGAGGCACTTATGACTTTTCACGTCGAGCTCACAGAGACGTGTATAGATCTAATGGCGCGTTATACCTTCTCTACGTACACCGCGCGACCTAAGAGACTACCCGCCGCAGATTTTTTGCTCAAGGAAGGGCAATCGATGACATGGCTATTGGGAAACAGATTGATAACCGTCACAACCAGCGGATGTAGCAACAAAGCTATGCGCAGCGGTTTGTGCGACAATTGTTGGGTCGCCTGCAAAGCCGCGCCTTCCAGTCCCGAGCATGGAAAGTCTGCGATACCACCGCCGCGAAGAACCTCCAGTACAGAAGTAAATTGAAACAAAAATGAAAAATAATTTCTGCAATTTTTTAGTTCATTTCTTTTTTCTCTCTGACATAAAAATCTACAAATTATTTTTGATAAAAACAAAGCATCCTTATGAGTAATGAGAAATGTTTAAATATCGTTGTTATTATAATAATGAAATACGTTTTCTTTTTTTTTTTTTAATAGGGTGCAAAAGACGAAAGCAAGCTATCACGACAATCGTCGGGAGGCCACGCCGGTTCTAGCACCGGAAATACAGCGGCGAATTCGCCGACAGAGGACGTAAAGAAGTCTGTGGAAGATGTGGATTCCACAAAGCGCGATTTATCGAGCGACAAGCCATCTACGGAAACCGCGGAACCATCGAAACTCGAGCAGATTCTCGGAAATGAGAAACACGAGGAACACGCGCCTTGCGCCTGTTGGTGTCAAGGCTGGGCTGAGATTTACGTTCGTCGACCTACCGGTGATATGTCTTGGATAATGCGCATACAAAATACAATGCAATTCGAGGTACCTCTCGACTTTCCGGTTCACGATATTACGACACTATACATGCCGACACCGGAACTACCGACGAATACTAGTCAACAAGTCACCGTGGACTTTCAACCGAGCGAGGACGTTGCGGAGGTACGTTTTTTTCCTATTTTATTATTTATTTATTTATTAAAATGATAAAGTAACGAAATTCATCCTATTCATCTAAGACCTCTCAAACGTCGTGGTTTTGAATGAACGAGTAAGATTGGCTCTCAAAGAGGCCCGTTTTTCTTAGACGCAAAACTTAAAAAAAAAAACAAGCAAAATTGACGACGTGTTTAAAATTAATTGTGATCCTCGTAGCCGCCGTAAATCGAGAAGAAAATGATTGCGCTGTGCTAAATATTTTGTGTATGAACAGGATCGTATGGAAGTTAATTTGGAGCAGTCTCAGAACGAGAGAGAAGTCACAACATCTACAAAGTCCGTATCTTACTTTTCGTCAACGACGTCAAGCGGTCCGATAGCAATACCTGGCTCGCCAGCGCGGCCTAGTCCATCTCGTCAGAGTTCACGCGACAGTCTCGAGAGCCTGGAGGAAGGAGACGAGGGTGAATAGAAGAAAAAAACAAAATCAGTCAAAAGTCACTTGAACATTTGACGACGCTCATCGTGTTTGTCTTGCAGAGAATCGAAGATCTAGAAATCCCGTTCGCCGGTCAAATTCCAGTCCGGAGATGAGCGCCAACTGGAAGAATCCTTTCCTCAATAAAGATAAATTGAATCTGCAGCAAGCGGATCCACTGTCGATCGAACTCGACATGAAACTCGATGCTGAACTTAAGAAACACGCGAAAAACGTCTACACCAAAGATATGAGGTGGGCAAATTTTGCTCAAGGCATTATATTCTCAGCGAATTTTAACTGTCTTTTTGTTATGTTAATAAATCTTGGGATAATAGGGTGAGTTGCGAGGCCATTCCCGAAGAAATGTCGGGAATGGGAACAACTCCTCCATCCACCGAACATCACGGTGAGCATCCAAACAGCTTGAGATCACAAAGATCTTATCCCGGAGCGACGCACGCTGTTCAAAACCCATCGACGGCCGCTAGTAACACCGTACCACCCTCGCCTACAGCTATACAAGTATTTATCGCCGTTTTTCTTCCGTCTTTTCTATTTAAACATTGTTTTTCTTTAATTATTATTATACCGTAACTCTTAGGCGCCAGGAAATTTCCTTATGGTGCAAAACAGAGCGACGCAACAATTGCAAACTCTCGCTGGTAAACCACCGCAATCTCCTACGCAGCTTTACTCACGAGTTTCTGATTTGAAGCAAAGCTCTCTGACGATAGACACAAAGCCGCCCATTGGTCGGAGCTACGCTATGGATAAAGTACATATTTCTCAGGCCTTTAAAATCTCTTCTTTTTTCAGTTCCGCTTAATACGCCTGGTTCATTAATTCCTGTTTATAGAAGGACGAAAGACCCGATCCGTCGACGCTACCTCCGATCGCTTTCCGCGATCGAGGCCACACTATTTCCGTGATGAGCCCTGTAAAACAATCCCGCGAATGGGATAACGTTCGCCGTGGAAATTCTCCTCGCATCAAAGACACATCTCGGACAGGGATCAATCCCAGGTTTTTATAAAAACAATTCAAAATAAAGAAGAAACGCGATTATATCGCTCGACATTTTTTTCTTCAAGTTGAATTAGGAATCGAAAGTTCAGTAAAAATATACAATTTTTTATTTTGTTTGTCTCATGAGCAATCTTTTTCTTCGTAAATATAAATTGCTGAAAAAAGGAAACTGCATTTTTGACTAATAAAATCATAGAGTACTCTAAAACAGTGGTAACATCCCACAAATTATTTGAAAAATCGATGATATTCACAAAAATAAGAGACTGGAGTTTTGTTTATTTCAGCTTTGTGTTTCTCCAGCTGTACCACACAGCTCATTTCGGCACAACGACGGAAAAGCCGCTCCTGGTACCGCAAACAACGGCTGTACAGCGCGCCGTGACGAATCTCGATCGTATACAGCCATACGAGACGCACAAAGTCGGTGTTTTGTATATAGGTCCAGGTCAGGCATCGAACGAGGTTGAAATTCTCGCGAATCAGCATGGTTCCCTTCGTTATACGGAGTTTCTTCAGCGTCTGGGTACTCTCGTTCGTCTCAAAGACCTGGATGAGAGTGTTTTTCTCGGTGGACTCGATCGCAACGGCGAGAACGGCAATTTCGCTTATATCTGGCAGGACGACGTGACGCAGGTGGCTTTTCACGTCGCCACTCTCATGCCTACGAAACCGAGCGATCCTAAGTGCACGTCCAAGAAACAACACATAGGAAATAATTATGTTAGCATTGTTTACAACGAGAGTGGCGAGACGTACAATATACAAACTGTTAAGGTGCGGATTCTTGATTATATTATTATTATTATTTTATCAACTATTTCTACATTCTCTGGAAAATTCTTTCACCGATATTCTGACCAAAAACAACTAACCAACTTTAACAAACAAAAAAAAATACTGAGTATTTACTTGACTAGTGTTCAGCGCTCTAAATTCGACAAAATCTAAAGATTCTTTAAAAAAAGTCGGTTACAAAAGCCCGACTCCGTGAAATAAGGGCTGATCTAATCTAAGTTAAAAGATGAATTTTTATTACTTATTTAAATTTTTTATTCAGGGTCAATTCAATTATGCCTGCGTGATTATTCAACCGCTGGACCACGGAACCAATCAAGTAACAGTGCAGGCGAGAGAGGAGCTCGCTGAGCACATCGGTCACAGCGAGCCAAAAATCATTTCGGATCAGAATCTCGCCATTCTTTCCCGGCAGCTTGCTCTTCACGCTAATGTAATTTTACTGTGGCTCAATGAAGCGCGACTTAAAATTTGTCTGATATTTAACATTTGAGGGATGAATTACGCACTCTCTGTTTTTCTTCAGCTCGCCTCAATGGTTTCCTCGTCACTGAAGCAAAATGGCCACAATCCTTACGCTTCGAACTTTCTCGAGCGTCTGAGACACATAAAACGTTTGAGGAGTCGAGTTCTTCAGGAATCGTCGAGCAACAATTCCGACGGTCCCTCGGACGAAATATCACCGCGGTCGAACAAGCGCGTTTACATGGACGATTTCACCGAATACACGACTTGAGATATTAAACAATTGTACGCTTAATTGGGATGCGATTTAAAAGAGATATTGAAACAGTGGAACTATTGAAACAATTCTGTAATAAAAGAAAATAGAAGTTCGTTATTGATTTTGCCCCATTACTTTCCATTAACCAACGTCTCACACGCTATATAAAACCCATTTGTGTAGGTTTATTGGTGAGAGTTCCTCTCTCAACCATTACCGACTTCAGACTCGAGGAGCTTTAATAGTACGTTATGCAACAAGGGGCGAAAGTAGCAGATTTTTCCCGCGGATGTGTTTACTGCCCGAACGAGAAAATTGGAAAAATCTTCTCGCGAGGGAAAAATCTTATTTCGTCTCGTGTTGCATAAATTATTTTATTCCACTCTCGACCGTGGCCACTTTTTGATTCTGTATTTATTATAAAACAAATAGTATTGAAAAAAAATATATATAAAAGATATTTTCAACTAAAAATTTACAAAATAAAAAAAAATGCCAGAAAAGCACTTGAATCTTAATTTTTAATTTTTCTAAATTTGCAGATGCGCAGATGTTCGATATGGCAATAAATTCTCAAAATTAGATTGTTCAAATTAATTAAATTATATAGCTAAATAAATATAGCTATTATAAAATGTTATTTTCCGATCTTTATATGTCAAAAATGATATTGATAAAAATAGAAAAAGGTGGATTTTCCATTACTCGGTTGAACGCGAGAATAATGAAGCACATAAAAGAAAATGCCGAAAAAATTGGCTCAGAATAAATTGACTGATTTTCGTCCCCAGAAAATCGTGATCGATATGAATTTAATATTTTGAATAACATCGACAGCGCCACCCCTGCAGCTTTATTATATATTATTTTACAGTAACTGTGCGCGCGTGTGGCTGTTCTACACACACACACGAGCTCCACACACCAACAAAAGCCAACTCTGTGATTGCCCGCATTTCTTTATTTCTATTTTTTCTTTCGACAAGTGGTTGATAATAAAAATCGCTAAGTGCTCAATTGTAGAAATGTCGAGAGACGCGCAATGAAGCAACGACACGTGTGTATATCTGTATGACGTTGGCTTGACCGCGTCCTTAAACCCACGAGAGGACAAAACCACTGCAGCGAATATTACATGCTGAAACCCGAGAGCAGATTAGTTTCGTCGAAACTAATTCTTTTTTTTATACTTTTCGTCGAGTCGCTACCGCGACTTTTCATATCAACGAAACCATCATTCGTGAATACATCGGACAATCATGTGGCGATTTATCGCATTACTGAGTTTTTTGGCAACCAGTGCCGTTTGTGATGGACCGGAAGAAGCCGAAGGTGTCAAATACGCCAATAAATGCGAAGGTGAGTTTGAAAAAAAAAAAACAAAAAAAAAACAAAAAAAACTTACAAATTCGTGATTTTAGTGTGCAAAGTAGTCGCTCTGGAACTCGAGGCACGACTCAATGAGACCGGAAAAACGCATGACGTTCTCGAAATTGGATATTCCGTCGACGACGTTGCACCAAAGAAGAAGAAGGAGTACAGAAAATCGTAATATTCGAATAATAAAAATATTATTCAAATTCTGTGTTGCGAATATGCAGTATTTTTAAAAAATATTATTATTGTTATTATTATTTTTCTTTTTTTACAGCGAATTGAGGCTCGTTGAATCGCTGGAAAATGTCTGCGACAGAATTTTGGAGTACAACATTCACAAAGAACGAGGGGACAGTACAAGGTTTTCCAAAGGCATGAGTCAGACTTTCAAAACTCTGCATGGTCTTGTGTACGGTAACTTTGCAATAAGGGCAACTTAAACTGTGTTTACTTTGAATGAATTACCAAGTCTTGTTGATACATTTTTTTCATTTTTTCTTTTTTGTCAATAGCGATAAGGGTGTAAAAGTCGAGCTGGGTATACCGTACGAACTCTGGGACAAGCCCTCTGTGGAAATTACCACATTGAAGACGCAGTGCGAAGATCTTCTGGAAAATCATGAATCTGATATAGAGGAATGGTACTACAATGAGCAAGGGATTACACCTCTGACAAGGTTAACACAAAAAATATATATGAGGCATCCCACATCAATTTTGAAACCCAACATTTTTTTTTTATTTAAAAATTTGGTGCGTCTATTGATACCGCTAAATCTACCTTTTTTGCTTCCTCATGGAGGAAGCTTTGTTATGAAGTTTTTTTTTCGAAATTTTCATGAAAACGTGTTCAGTATGTCCCAAAACGTTTAGAAAACATGTTCAGAAAAAATGTCCGGATGTATGTATATGATTATCAGGCCTGCAAAATTCAAACCCCTATAACTCGAGGATGATTAGACCGATCGCGCTGAAATTTAGAATACAAGCTGGGTCGCTATATTTACGACAATTTACAAAATTATTGGGACTCCCGTTCAAATTTTACGAGACTTTGAATTTTTCGAAAAAAAGTTTTTTCTTGAACAATGAGGAAGCAAAGTGCAAATTCATTTGCACCCTTTTTTTTTGGTGGTGAAATTTATATGGAATGCCTCATATACGAAACTTCGATGAGAAAACATGAGAGAAAATATTTTTCGAAAAATTAACACTTTTGTGGCAAAATTTATTGAATTATTAATTTTGATGTTAATTTATTTGTCAATTAAGATATCTGTGTTCGGAGCGAGCGTTAAAGAACGACGATGACGGCTGCCTAAAGGAAAAAGGTGATACTGGTCTTTCGGAGAAAAAATCAAAGGGAAAGAAGAGGAGCAAAGATAGTAGAAAAGCTAAGGAGAGCGCGAAAAATGCGAAGGAAGAGTTATGAAAAATTTCGTCTAAAATACCTATGTAAATCTCTGCTCGATTACAGCAGGTTTTGACGATCACTGATTTGCAATCCAAAGTTATCTCTTGTGCCACATTTATTATATATGATCGATACTATTTTTTACGAATATCGTAATTGTTGTTAATTTAATTTTTCATGGATGCTGTCTGGTATGCGCAAGCAGCAACGCCAGAAACAAAATAGCATCGATTTATTGCAATAACGTGCGCTCGATCGCGTGCAAAAAAAAAAAAAGAAAACAAAAATGCCAAAGTATCTGATACTCGTTCTGCTGTTGTCAAATTTACGGGAATGTTTCGGAAGCGTTTTGCGAGGGGCGCGCGCTCAGGATGGTCAATTTCCCTGGTTGATACAATTCCACACGATAGCGCCTTGCGGCGGAGTCCTTATATCGCCGGATTGGGTCCTAACAGCCGCGCAATGCATGCAGTACAAAAGAAACGTGAGCATTACACCCTGAAGATCCAACATTACATCAATTGATTTAGAAAAGCCTCCAATTATTCCTTTTTCTCTATCGGTAAAAAAAAAAAAAAAAAAAAAAACCAGTCAATAGTGCTTTACGCAACCGGACTGAACGGTACCGGCAGCAGCGAGACCGTCAGCATCAAAGCGACTTACATATTTCCGGAATTTCAAGTCTACTCGAAAACTCGTGACTACGATCACAATATAGCGTTGCTGAAACTTGTGAAGGCCTTCGATATGTGCGACGGCAAGGTTCGTCTTTTGGATATCGCACCGGTGAGGCTCGACGACGATTACAAGTCCTGTTTGATATTCGGCTGGCAGAGCACGGTCGCTCCTTCTTCATGGAAAGTTCACGCTAAGCCCGTACAGTACAGCAAAGTTTTGCTCAACTCGTGGCGCGTATGTATGTACATGCACGAGGGAAACGCAAGTTACAGGAATGTATTCTGCACGATGATCGAGGACGAGAATGGTATAAGAGCCTGCGCTGGAAATCCAGGTTCACCGGTAGTTTGCGAGGATCAGTACCAGAGAATGGTACTACTGGGTATTGCCTCTTGGTCCAATTTCTCTTTGGACTGCGGTGGACTTCCCACGTACCTCGGTGTTAGCGTTTTTCGATCCTGGATGTGGGATCTCATTTTTGGTAATAAAAATATGGAGAAGTGGGAGATTGGGATGGAGAACAGTGTCGGGGCTTGCCAGAGAGAACGCAATGTAGATGGTATTTATGCTGAAAGTAATTTGCATACGAAAGTGCAAAATCACACGGATTTAACGATTTATTCGGGAAAAGGTGAAATTTCACGGGAGGACAAGCCAGAGGAAGATAATTACGCAATGTCCTGGATGCCTCCGGCTGGTAAATCGATAAATCCTCCGAAAAGCTCAACCAAGAGAATAATGTCAAAAATTCCGGAATTACGTGGTAAACTCGAACCACCGATATTCGAACAATCTGACGATTATACGAAAATACTCGGCGCTGAGGGGGACTCTCGGGCTGCATGGAATTTCGACGTTGTACGCGATAGGGAAGAGCAGTTGAATCAGTATCGCGAAATTGGCCGTAATCGTAACGACAGAATTGACGAACAATACGCTGCATCCTCTCAGCAGGAAAAACAAACAATTCTCGATGATAAAACGGCGAAAAAATTGCTCCTGCAAACTGAACAAGAGATTATTGACGAATTGGAGCTTATAATGCCCGATGGAATTGAACATTTTCAACGATCCAACGCGACTCGTATACAGTATATCAACTATTTTACAATACTTTTTTTTTCTCTCTTTTTCTAATATTTTCTTTTCAATAGAATAATTTGATAAAATTGATCTTTTCATCAAATATAAATTGATACTTTAAAGAAATTCGTTAGATTGCGTTACAGTTTATTTTCAAACAGTAGATTTAACATGAGAATGTTCAGAAAAGAAGAACAAAAAAACTAGGATAACATTTGCAGCCTCTTCTTTTTACCGATCAGCTGATCGCCCTTCTTGATCCTTCCCTTGCCTCGTAAAACCCTCAGTCTCTCGAACTCATCCTTGAAATCCTGATGTTCGTCTCTGTAGAGTCCGTACAGCCGTAGATTTCTCATTAACCATCCGATTTCGGGATGTCTCGGATAGTAGTTTACTACTTCGGGACGTTTGTCCATCGGCTTTTCGCTGAACATCCTCGTTACCTTCATATTCCTTACACTGGTTGTTGTGACAACCTCTCCGAATATACGGTTGCTCAGTCGATTCATTCTTTTCGCATAATTGCTCGTTACCTTTGCCAGATCAACGTACTTGGACATTTTCTTTTTTTTTTTTTTTTTATATCTAAAACAACCAACAATAAAGGTAGGAAAAAAGTGAGGTTATGTATTTCTTCAAATGGGTGCAAAATTGATTTTTTATTTTCGCATTTTTTGGAAACTTAATCGACGGCTAAAAAAACATAAAAACGAACTTTTTGCCGCAAAATCTTTACCTTTACTTAGATTTCCGAGTTATTTGTGACTCATTGCAGAAGTACGCGATGCACTCGCCGAGGGAAAATGGTAAAACTGCAGAAACCGACTACGGCGTGAAGTTAGCTGCAGAAAAATCATTAATTCATCATATAACTACTACATGGCAGCAACTATCTGATTAGTTCTTTATTTCAGCATTAGATGGCGTTATATGCTTATTTAAATTTTTATTTTCAAATCAGAATTTTCTTGTCTTCAAATATCCGCAATAGTAAAAAAAGAAGAAAAATATACAAACAAAAAAGCAAGAACAAATTGTATCCTTTTTTAATTTATATTTCTTTAAGTGATAATTGCAGTATAACGGGCCGAAAAATAGCTGACTTACGCTATTTTTTTTTCGTTTCTTGAAATACGCTAATTAGCCTGATTTTTTATGTCAAATAAAAGCGCCCATAAAGAACAGAAAATACATATTTTAACGTTTATCTTTATTTTTTTTTAACGGTCGAAAAAGTCTACGAAGTAAAATATATTTTTTTTAACGAAAAACCGTCGAAAGAATAGCCTTGATTCGATACTTTTTTTTTTTTCAAACCGCCGCCATTTTGTCAATTTTGATGAAAAATTCGGCGAGCCGAATGCCCGAATGTGGCCGAAGAGTGACGAAGATAGCACAAAAATTCAACACATCCTCTTTCTATACATATATATACGCGGGTACAAAGGGGGAAATTGCTTTCCGGTGTGCGTGTTGTCAAATTTCGGCAACAGCTGAGCTAGTGACAGACCCTAACATCAAATATTATAGCACATATAGCGTCGGTGAGAAAATAAAAAATGCGCGATACGAATGTGTGAAAGAAAGGTAGTTGGAAAAATTGTGCCTTCTATAATGAAAATGACGATATTTCGGAGTTGCCTGCACGCAGCCTTTTAGGCTGTCATAGTCATCGGTTTCCTTTAGGGAATTCCCGGAGAATCGGCCAGAGCTGTTTGGTTAGTAAAGCTGCTTTTTTTCTTTTTAGCGTCTCATTGAAACCGTCGTTAAAACAACGTTGTTTCCGATAATTCGTATTTCTCAGTTGAACATGACGACTCCGATGAGCGAGGACGGGGGACCGTTGAGGGAATGGGCACCTCTCACTAATCTACTTCAACAAATTCCCATTAAGCTACAGAATGGAATATTCACTCAAGACATAAGCTTTACATGCATCGATGTGCTACCAGAATTCATTGCCGTTGGTACTAACTGCGGATTGGTTTACTGGTTCGACAGAGAAACTGGCCAGATTCAGAGGTTGCGATGCCAAGTAAGATCCTCCTGTTCGTTGATTAAAACGCAGTTGAACTTTTTTTAACGTCGTTTATCTTTCAGAATACGAATTTAAGCGTCACTTGCCTGAGGCTAATCTCAACAGTGGATTACATGATCGCAGCTGGAAGCGATCAGGGCATAGTTACGGTCTTTCAAATACCCAAAAGCCTACCGGCAAGTTTGCCAGACAGTCTTAAGCCAAAACAGAAAAAGCAGGTAAAGAGTAGGAGAGAATTTTTTTTTTTTAATTTGGAAAGTAAATTCATTAATTTCGATTTTTTACAAAGCCACCTCTGTGAGGATGCTTATTTATCAATTATGGCTTTCTCATAGAGGAAACATTGTGAAAAGTTTATTAATTATCAAAAATCGAATAATTAATTTATGAACCAATGCAATAAAAATATGTACATGTATTTACAGCTCTAGTCTGCTTTATGATACCTTTTGCTTCCTCATAGAGGAAACTTTGTTCTTGTGGAAATTTTTTTTTTCCGAAATTTTCATGTCTGCACACTCAGAATGGTCCAAAATGTTGAGAAAAGTGATTTGTAAGAAATGTCTGTATGTGTGTGTGTGTGCAAATTGCCTTTTTAGCACGATACTGCCGCAATTTTTCATGTATTTTCCTCAAAAGTTTCAAGTCATTCATTCACACGCAAATCCATCCAAACAAAAAATTTCGTGAAACAAAAATTTGTTCAGGAAAACAAAGCTTCCTCTATGAGAAAGCAATCATACTGTAATAATAATATCGTGGCGATGAAGATAAAATATTGTCTTGTGATGGTATATTTACTAGGTCGAAAGGTACAATATTGGTGGTTTGCACAAGAGTCCCGTGACTACCGTAGAGTGGTCAAAAAATGGGATGAAATTGTTCAGCGGCGATCAAGACGGATCCGTCGTATTGACGGAAATTGACTTTTACATGGTAAATTTCACAAATTCTCACTCTTTTTCTCGAATATAAAAAATTATACATTTTATTCTTATATAAAATCTTGTATTTTTATAGCATTTATCAAAATCGTCGGAACTTCTTAACGAGAAATATGCCGTTGTGCAGCTGAGTTATCAGCAGGGAATGCTCGTCGTATCTACAGTCTTCCGCACGATTCTAGTTCACGGAAATCAAAATAGCAAAATTTCTCAAGTCGGTCAGAAGGAGAGAAAAACGTGTGTAGAGACGCAGATAATGCTAGAAAATTCGTCAACCAAAAACTTGAAGGCATTTGCTTAAATCGGCTAATTCCATTTGCAGTTTAGGAAAATTGGGAGCAGTTTTTGGTTCCCGACAGTCCCACGTTCAGGATCCGATTATTTATGCCAGCAGGCCGGGATTGAGAATATGGCAATCCGACAAGAACGGAACGGTGCAGAAAACACTGATTTTCAAGGTATCCTTGGTCATTCAATTGCGAAATTTTTAAGAACAAAAAAATGTGCTGTTTACCCATTTTTTTTTTCAATAGACATTTACTGTCCTATCGTTAGGAAGCCGTTCGCTGCGCGAGTACCGAAGTTATTCTTCTAAATCCAGCGCCGGAGATTGTACGAAAAAATCGCGGCGACCCTACATTTGGTGTTTTACTGCCATTCTGCGACGATCTTCTCGTGACTTACAGTGACGACGTTATCTATGTCGTTAATCCCGTAACAATCGCCATAACTTCAGTGATATCCGATCTCCGAAAAGTAATCGATGTCGCCTGCACCAAGGACGAAATTTTCATTCTCGAGGGCGAGAGAAACATTATTAGGGTGGCTTATCATCCGGAAATCACGTGCGCCGAACCGGAAGATCCCAGAGATCCACTGGCTTCATTTGCCGAGATTAGTAAACCCGTTACCGCTGGTATTCTCGGACTGACCTCGAAACTCAAGGACAACTCCATCGTCCCGGCGATTCCTTTCTATAAGATCAATCCTAGCAACATCATACAAGCAATGGGGTGAGTAGAAATTATCTAAACCGGCTAGCAAACTACGTTTGAATTTTGAATGCCGGTCACACATATCCATACATACATTTTTTCTAAACCATTTTTCTCGACGTTTGAGACAATTTTAAGCACTGACATGAAAATCTCGAAAAAATTTCACGAAAACAAAGCTTCCTCTACGAGGAAGCAAAAATTAAAAAAAAAATATTTGTCAGAAAGTGGGTTCACTTCAGCGAGAGTACTCCATATACAAATTTGACGTTCAGTATATAAATGGATATAGTAATATATATGTATTACAGTGGTTTGCCATCCAGAGGCGCAGTGGATCCGAACTCCGTGGTTCATGCCGAAGAAGCGACGGAAATGCCTCCGTTAGTTCCTATTTATCTTGAGACGGAGCTCGTGACGGATTGCTCGATAAAGACGGATTTACCGGGAGAGGCGAAAAGCAATGTATCCGCCAGGGACGGTACGAGAAACGATCGTCGAAAGATATTTCAGAGAATTGGCGAACAGGAATTTGAAGACGTGGTATTTACACCGGAGCGTAAATCGAAAAAGTCGGACAACAAGACGTGCGGTAAAGTAGTACACGGTGATGTTTCTACCGAGGAGACGCTTGTGGCTCAGGCGAAAAGCAGGATAAACGATATCGAGGAGAAGACGACGTACGCTTCGCTTCTCACGCTTAGCATCGATGACGATTGTATTTTCAAGGCCGAAAGAAATCTCGAGACTATACAGAAGGACGTTGAGAACAAGGAGAAACTCTTGGCGGATGTTTTAAACTTTGATCTCTCGGAGTTTATGACAAGCAGTCAGGATTATTCGATGAATCCTGGAACGAATAATTCACTCAATTCGATTACGTATTTAAACTGCACATTACCGACGAACGGTCTCGCCGAGGAGAAAACCGAGGAACCGGAGATCGTGGAGGAAGTGAAGAAGAAAAAGGAGGAAGAGGAGAAGGAGGAGGAGGAGGAAGAGAGCCTCGCGACGGAAACAGACTCTGCTGACGATGACGAGAGCTATAGAACGGAATTGAAGAAATTAGAAGAACTTGGTGAGTGCAGCAAGCGTCTTTTACAGAGAAAAGCTAGCTCGGAAATTGACGCTAAAGCTAGCAGTCGTGTTATCAACGCTATTAAGCCACGATCCACGGGTATCGATCGTCAAGAATTGGAACGACATTTTAACAGTAAGTAATATTCACGATTTTTCTTTTCGTTCTTCCAAGCTAATATTTACACGAAATAGTAAGGCCATTTATTACGAGAATTGTAAATCATTTCGATGAATAAAAAATGATGGATTTGGATTGAAATCTTGAATCTTTTCTTCCAGTTCTCTCGAAGGAATTCGTTACCACGGCTAATTCTGTTAACTCGGGATCCGCGTACGACGAAGTTGAGGACTGGGTCGTCGTCAACTCAACTCCATAGACACCGAGGAATACATCGTTTCTGCTTGCTTACTCGACGAGATGCGATTAAATAATCCATCAGCTTACGCAGCTGATCGATTATTTAATCGCATCGATCGAAGCCCTTGAATAAATTAGCAATAAAGAAGTTTTATCCACTTTGGACTCGATAGCACAATTCGACGAATAGTCTTAAGATTAAGGGCGCTACCTCAACGCATATTTCATTTGTTGAGGGCGAACATTTTTTTATTTCAATGATATTTCGGAAGTGTGTCTTTTAATAATCGAAAAAAAAAACTTGAGTGCAGTATGTTTCTTATTATGCTAGTCCCGGTTTTAATGTTCTGTTTCTTTTAATCGTGTGATTGCAAAGAGTGTGACTTGAATGGGTGTGATTAAATTACGAAATTAACCCGTCTTATATTATAGAGAGGCGCAGGAAATTCTGTGAGTATTCATAAATATACAAATAGTTACTGTAATCGGACACTTGTAAATAAGTAACAGGTGATATTATATACAAAGTGGATTGTATTGTACGCTTTTCAGTAATGCATTCGTATATAAATTATGTGATTAAACAAAAAACAAAAAAAAAAGAACGACAGAACAACAGTTTGTCCGTATAATGTGACACCGAACGAAGCGCAAGTGATTTTTGCCGTGTCATTAAATTACGAAATAATTAATGGCAGTTGACAAGATTGTATTTAGTACGAATGGCAAAGCAAATTAGGAGGTAATTGACTTTTTTGTTTTGAAACACACATATTTCTGGATATAATAAAAATAAGAATTGGCAGAAGAGGGCCAATTGAAAGGACATTGTTTCGAGTTACTTTTTTTACCTTCACGTATTTTCATCTTGATTTCCCAAAAATCACAAAACATTTGATTCATCGATTGCGTTTTTTTTTTCATTTTTCCTTTTTCTTCCTTAAATGAATGAAGAAAATATCATTTTTTCTGATCTCCAAGTTTTGCGATCAATTGGGAATCTTGAAGAACCTGGCGAGCTGCATTCGTGATGTGACGGAAACGATCAGGACCGAGATGAATACCGCCGTACCATCGAGACACAATGAGCAGAACGTTCTTCGCATTCACGATCTTTCAAGGACCAAAGGTGGAAAGTTTCATTTTATGAATTGTTTTCGTAAAAATCGGTTTTTTTTTTCAAACGAACCTGAAGAAAATGAAGCAATCTCCCGCCTGCCTGAGACTCCCCGTCGTCATCGAAATCCTGAACACACGTTTTTTCCTCTTCCTTGAAGATTCTGTAGGCATAGATGTTATGGGTCGCCTGTTGAATTTTTCTATTTGATAGCAGGGACTTGAGAACTTGTCTGGAAAACAATTGATGAGCAAGTAAAATATGTAACTAAATAATTTAAGGGAGCAGTATTATTTAAACAAAATAGAGTCATGTAAATCAAAATATATCTTTAAAAAAAAAATGTCTATAAACTTTGTGGTGTAAAAATATAACATTTTTTTAAATGATTTAATCCTAACATCAATTTCCAGCCTGCTCACAGGTGCTCGCAATAAAGGAAACTGAATATATCTAAATATTATTATATATTATTATTTTTGTAATTTGCGCGAGTTTATTATCAAACGACATTTTTCAAAACTTAAAAAACGTTATAAAATTTGAACCACTCGACCGATTTGCGTAAAATTTATACCCAGACCTAGTTCTAGGACAATCCACATGTGTGCCAAATTACATTGAAATCTGCCTAAAAAAGTCGCAATTTTTTTTTCGCGACAGCAATGTTTTGCTTTTTTAGGAATAAAATCGAAATTTATCAACACAGCGACCGTTCCTTTAAATAAATTCATCCTCGACACTCAATAATTGTGAAATCACGTGGTAAATTGCAGCCGGTCATCTCAGAATTTAGAAAAATAGAAGTGTTTACACATTTAAAAAAAAAATAAAAATTGCAATAAAATTTGAACCACTCTATCGATTCTCGCCAAACTTGGCACCAATCATGGTTCACTGTAGGTTCGTTTGTGTTCAAAATTTCAGCTTGATATATCGTAATTTACAAAAGTTATAGCGTGAAAACGATCTTTTCAAAATTTTCGAAATGCTGTGAAATTTGAATTTTCCAACCGATTCGCGTCAACTGCAATCCCAAAAGTTGTTGTACGATAGTTGTATGAAGGCAATGTGCACATATACACACAGACGTTTTTACAAATCACTTTTTTCAACATTTTGGACCATTCCGAGTATGCTGACATGAAAATAAAAAAAAAAATATTCACGAAAACAAAGCTTCCTGTATGAAGCAAAATTAATGTATTTCCATGCACTTGAGGATCCACAATAAATATTATTATCATTATTATTATTGACATACTTGACTTGGTCTACAGATGAAACCATCGCCGCATGACCTTGAAAATAACTTTTTCTATCTAAAATCACTTCTCCATGGTGAATCACTGGACAATCTTCCAAAGGGCTTGTCTCGTTTAGCGAGATGTCTACAGGAATCTGTGCTTCTTCGACTATCGCTTGGTCATCGATTTCTGGCCGATCCGGCACTGTTCCCAGTTGCAATTCTTCCCGGATTCTCTCGATCCACTGGTAAATTACAGTTTCCCCAACGAATGATCTGCACAGCGGTGAAAATAATTTTACACATTATGGAAAATCAACTGGATAAAAAAACGAGAAAAAAAAGTAGAGAGGAAGGCGGTGATTTGAGTAAAATCTAAAATGGGTGTTAAAGGAAAATAAGCAAAAAAAAAAAAAACCTACGAGTATACCTCGTCAAGGAGGCTGCAGATGTGAAGTTTCATAGTGTGCTTGAGATGCGGAGCCGAAATTTCGTATATTGGGGGTACGCGCGATGGATAATCCACGGGGAGTTTTAAGTACAATTTAACGTAATTATCGCCATCAGGAATTTTGATACTGTAAGATCTGTGGTCGAGCTCCTCTGTTTGCCAGTCGTCGCCGTAGATCGCGACAAGTGCCTCGATTTCGTCCATCTAATGTAAACACAACGACAATAGAACAATAACAAAACAAAAGAGATTGCGAATTCCATCAATGCTGCAAGAATACTCGAAATAAAGCCAGAAAAAAACGAATTATTCGTACTTGCTGTGACAGATCGTCCATTTTTCTCGTATGCCGGCCACGTGTGTTTTGACATATATGAGCTCACGTTGTATGAATTACAGACGTAAATTCTTTTTCGGCCAAAAGTCGACTAATGGTTTTGAGGTTCCGGCGGTAAGAAATACCGACGCTGCAGGATCGTGTGTCTATATCGCATTGTGTACCAAAAGCTAACGGCTTGGAACGTGAAGCTTTTTCTTTGTGAGAAATATTCAAAACTTTAAATCAGTGGGTATCGAATCTAATATACTTGGATACAAATAATAAATCTAGTCAATGGACTTTTACGTCCATTTCTACTGAAAATAACTATTTTCTTTACGCACAAAGGGTGAAATATTGACTCTTTTGTTTCTTTATTAAAAAAAAAAATTTATTTGACCGATTGTAGACAATTCTTGATTTTTTTGTTTACATCGAAAGCTATTGATTTTTATTAAAATTTTTCAATTTTCGGGAATTTAAAAATATTTTCATATTTAGCTTTCGTCGAAAATTTTAAATTTATATCGAAGTTTTTTGAATGTCATTGAAATTTTTCGATTCTTATTTGAATTATACCATTTTCAGTCAAATCTTTCAATTTTCATCAAAGATTTCCAATTTACACGAAAATTATTTATTTTAATCAAAGATTTTCAATTTACTTGAAAATTATTAATTTTAATCAAAGATTTTCAATTTTCATTCAAATTTGTAGATTATCATTGCAATTTTCACGAAAGAAAAAAAAAAAAGCCTGATGCATCCGCCTAGCGAAAATATGAAACCTGTGTTGAATTTTGCGAGTTAATATCTGCGGAATTGACAGAAGATATGAAATCGTTGATAAAATGGATCTCGATTTTTCCAGCCGAAACGAGAGCGCTTCACTCCCGGGAATCGTGGAAACGAGAAAACGCGAAAACGTCACGTCTGTACACGTCATCTAAAGCGGTGCGGCGCCCTCTTGAGTTCGTTTCGGTGTTCGATGTAATGTTGAGAATACGCTGGCATAAATCAACATTTTATTAGGTTAATAATAAGCCTCGAGCCGTATTTTATTCCCACTTGAAAGATGGTAAGTGTGTTTAAAAAAAAGGCAAAGCGTCCGGTGTGTCGGCCGTTAGTTATTGTTGTTGGAAAAACAAGGACTATCGGAATGTTCATTGCTGTCCTCCGGGACTGTCGTTGAGTAGTAAGACGAATGTCATCTGCCATCGCGGTCCCGATATCTGCTACTCGGCACATCGGCCACCTTCTAATATTCACTAAAACGATTCTCTTGTTCGTAATTACAGGTACTTATTGCCGCTGCGGTATGTACGAAAGCTGGAAAAAGTGAGTATAAATCGAGTGTCATTGCATTTGATAGTCGCAACGCAGAGTTATAATTGCGTCGGGTTTCCGGAAGTTGGCATTTGCGGATGGCGACTCGAGTGACATTTCGTCAGACAGATTGTTCACATTGTTTTTATTTTTTTTTGTTTTATTGATGCCGTTAATTTTGGGAATTTTTGGACTGAAAAATCTTAGCTAAGCATATGTTTGTCGAATCAATGTAGTCATAGATGATTCATGTTGGAGTTTTTTTTTTTTTTTTTTCCCCACAGCCATCATATCCCGTCAGTTTGTGGAGATGACAAAGGCGAGGATAGAGGGTCTACTTGCAGCCTTTCCGAAGCTCATGAGCACGGGTAAACAACACACTTTTGTGGAAACGGAATCGGTGCGATATGTCTATCAGCCACTGGAGAAATTGTATATGCTTCTTATAACAACAAAGGCCAGCAACATACTCGAGGATTTGGAGACATTGCGTCTCTTTGCCAGAGTTGTAAGTTTCCAATAAAATACATAAAATACAACAGAATTTAACCTGAGCGAACAGTGGGCTGTTAGATGCAAAAAAAATTGGGTATTGGATGTTCCTTGTTCATTTAGCTATATTTTGTCCAATCTTTGCGGATAATTTGCTAGATTTTACTAGTTTTTTTACTTTCTGTGATTTATTTCATTAATGTTTATTATTTAGGTGTTGCATTTTTTTTTTGTTAAACTACATCTTCAGTGCAAGAAATAGGATGAGAAAACTAATACTTTTAAATTTATATAGTTAGATTTTAACTAGAGGTGCACAAATGTTCGAAAATCTCGAATATTCTTCTTTGAATAAAATCGAATATTTGAACTTCACATAGAATATTCGGTAAATTCGAATATTTGAACTTCACATAGAATATTCGGTAAATTCGAATATTCGAGTTTCATATAGAATATTCGGTAAATTCGAATATTCGAACTTCATATAGAATATTCGGTAAATTCGAATATTCGAACTTTGATTAGAATATTCCGTAAATTCGAATATTCAAACTTCGAATAGAATATTATAATCGAATCAAATTGTACTATTCGATTTGTTTGCTATTCGCATGCCCCTAATTTTAACTTGTATTTTAAACTAAACAATGTCTACAACTGACGAAATTTTATGGTCTCCCTCGTCGTTAGACATCCCCGGGAACTTGATATTTGGATAATAAAAAGGTTGAATTATGTTAATACAACAGATACCGGAGTATTGTAAATCGATGGACGAGATGGAGGTGGCTGAAAACACGTTCAATCTGATATTCGCTTTTGACGAGATCGTCGCACTGGGCTATCGGGAGAGTGTTAATCTCGCGCAGATTCGTACCTTCGTTGAGATGGATTCCCACGAGGAGCGAGTTTACCAGGCTGTGAGATTCACGCAGGAGCGCGAGGCGAAGAACAAGATGCGGGAAAAGGCTAAAGAACTTCAGCGCCAGAGAATGGAAGCGAATAAGAAGGGAGGAATAAAGAGTCCGGGTTACGGCGGAGGTTACGGAAACAGTGGTAATTTCAGTTCATCACCGAGCGTCGGTGATTCAGCGAATTTCGTGCCAGAGCCGATAAAGCCGAGTTACAATCCACCGCCAAAGACAACGTCCTCGGGTCCTGGTGCAATGAAGCTGGGCGGAAAAGCACGGGACGTTGATTCTTTTGTCGATCAATTGAAGGAGGAAGGCGAGACCGTTGTGTCGACTTCCGTTACGTCATCGAGCACCAAAGCAGCGACTATAGCACCGCAGATTTTCAACATCGAACCAGTGCATCTTCGACAGGAGGAGAAACTCAACGTTCGAGTTGGTCGCGACGGTGGTTTGCAGCACTTCGAGCTTCACGGTCTCGTGACTCTTCACATATCCGACGAAAAATGGGGAAGAATACGCGTGCAACTCGACAATAAGGACACTCGTGGTGTTCAGCTTCAAACCCATCCAAACGTCGACAAGGAACTCTTCAAGACGCACAGCCAGATCGGTCTGAAAATTCCCTCAAAGCCATTCCCCCTAAATACCGACGTAGGCGTGCTTAAATGGCGATTGCAGGCTCAGGACGAGACCGCACTGCCACTGTCGATCAATTGCTGGCCATCGGAAAACGGCGAATCCGGATGTGACGTTAATATCGAATACGAATTGGAGCAAACTGATCTTGAGCTTAACGACGTGCAGATTAACATTCCGTTGCCGATTGGCTGCACACCCGTCGTCAGCGAATACGACGGACAGTACTCTCATGAGCCGCGAAGAAATATTCTCGTTTGGTCACTGCCGCTTGTCGATGCATCTACCAAATCCGGATCCATGGAATTTTCCGCTCCATCGTCAACGCCCTCGGACTTTTTCCCGCTTCATGTGTCATTCTCGTCCAAAACTCCGTACGCAAAGATTAAGGTCAGTGGAGTATGATTTCTTTTTGCTTCCTCATAGAGGAAGCTTTGTTTTCGTGAAGAATTTTTTTTTCGAGATTTTCATGTCAGCATACTCAGAATGGTACAAAACGTCGAGAAAAGTGATTTGTACGAAATGTCTGTATGTGTGTATGTACAAATTGCCTTGTCAGTACGATAACTGCCGAAATTTTTCATGCGTTTTCCTCAAATTTGGTACGCAAATCTCCGTAGAAAAACGGTAGAAAAACGTACATGCTCATAGTGGAAGTTTTGTAGAGAAAACAATTAGCAAAGTTCTACTTTGCATACATGTAAACATTTTTAAAAAATGTAAAATAACGAGGAAGCAATTAGCAAGTTTTTTGTCTCTATTGCAATTGTTATGTTAGAATCGACACTTATTCCCAATTTGTATGCTTCGCGATTTTTTCTCCTGTCTTTTCTACAAACTGTATTTACTCGTTTGCTTGTAAAACGAAAATGATTTTTTTCTAATCGCCGAATCTCTTTCGTGTGCATTCCAGGTGAGCGAGGTGCTGCTCGTGGAGGACGAAAGTCCAGTGAAGCACTCGGTTGAGACAGTATTCCTCACTGACAACTTCGAAGTCGTCTAAGAAAAAGAAAAAAAAATTCACTGGCCACGGTGGACAATACAGCTGTCTGCGCGTATTTATAATTACTTAAGCGTAGGTAACGAGAGGAAATAAAAATCGCGCTTGAAGGAGAAGAAAATGAAAGCGCACTTTCACGAGCCGAGCGATGGTACATATATATATTATACATATGTTTTCAACTAAAAGGACACTCGGTTCCGATTCTCCCCGGGACTCGATGAGTTTACATCCGAGCGGGAGAACGAGTAATTTGAGAGGGGGACATAGCAATGAATTGTAATAATCGTTTACGATACTAATTGTGAATACTGTCGACTTTTTAAGCGTCGAATCACGATCCGGGAGACTGTTTACACGCCCATTATGATACTACAGTAAGAAATTCATGAAAACAAAACGAAAAATACGAAAAAAAAAAAAACAAAAAACAAAATGTTATTAAGTCTCGCGGACTGTATTCGGTGAATAAATATTTAACTGTTATGTCCCATGGAGAAATACATTATATTAGTAGAAAAAAAAAAAAAAAAAAGTTAGTCATGAAAAATACAATTTATTTCTTAAAACTCTATTTACAATTAATCGGCAAAATAACCGATCGCGGAATGTCTACGTGACTATTTGCTGTATCAAATAATTTTCGATAACAACTTTGGCGGTTGAGGCTTTCTTGAGTGTCGCCGCTTGATAAGCGCTTATATTGTGAACATTCCGGTGAGTTACGTCCGCTCCTCTCGTCAACAGCTCGTAACAGACGTGCGGATGATCGCCGATCGCTCCATAAATTAACGGAGTATTTCCTTCCTGTCGAAATGCATTATTGATATATGGATAGCAAGTCTTTCTTTTTTTTTTTAGAAATGGCAGTAAAAGCAGCTGGGAATTAAAGAAAATTGCGATTTTTTTTTTTTTTTTTTTTTTCGTCACCTCGTCCGCAACGTTGTAATCAGCTCCGTTGGTCAGCAACAGTTTTACGAGATCGTGATGCCCGTAAGCCGCAGCAAGGTGAAGAGCCGTTTCTCCGTTCTTGCCGTGATAATTCTTGTTTGCTCCGGCATTCAACAATTGTCTTGCACTGCCCAGTTGCCCGTAGGCAGAGGCCCACATAAGACCTGTTAATCCTTGCTCATCTGGATCGTCAATGGTCTCTAGAATCCACGCATTCTATTGATTATCCGCAGTTATTTTTTTTTTAAATTAAAGCATATCTCATTTGTCTGACTGCTACTGTTAAGAAAGAGAATATAAATTGTTGCCTCCAAAAAAAATATTTTGGCTTTTGAATGAATTCTCAAATTTGTGTAAGATGTAAATTTGCAGTGTGAATGAAGGTTTTTTATTTTTTTTTTTTCTCTTCAAATTGGTCAAATGCTAAAGATTTTTCAATCAATTTTTCAACTTGTATTCATAAATCTACCACAACTGTTGGCAATTGCAATAAAATGAAAAATTCGCATTCATTTGTGTAACACAAAGTTGATACATTTTTCAGAATATTTTGATAACCAATTTCACTCGGAAATTGAACATAAGAAGCCATAAATTTATGGGAAACTAGATAAAATCATTTGACGCATTTTTCACAAGTGAAAATATGAGTTTGTTTCAGATAATCAATGATATATAATTTTCCTTATAAATATCAGTAGTCTGGTCAAATGAGATATTTTTTTCTATGAATACCAGGAATTTTCTTCCGACTCCCTCAATTGATTTTGCCATACCGGTATTTATGTTTTCGGGTGTTAGTTCACCCTGTCCAGCCAGAGTGTGAAAGGTAATATCGCTGCTGGTGTAAAGCAGAGGTATTTGAGTCTTGGTGTTGCCTCTTTGCAAATTTGTTAGCAAAGTAGGAGGCTGAAATTACATGTATTTTGCTTTATTGACAGATTTTTCCTTTACATTATTTCAAATTTTGCATGGAGAAACGATTTGAAAATTCTGGATTATTGAAAAAAATATACAGTATTTTAGGTTTAACCCTTTTGAATATATGTATATAATAATTATTGTAATTTTAATTAATTCACTTGTGATTTTATCACAGAGAATCATAACGATAATAATAAGAAGTGAATATTAGAGAATTTTTTTTTTTTTTTTTTTTTTATAAATACAATTTGAAGAGTCGATGAATTGAAGATAATACCTTGTATGGTTGAAAAGCACTGGTCCTTGTTGCATCCTGCCATGCTCCAGGAGCCCAGTGCCATTTAGTCTCAATTGGCTCTGATTTGCAGCCAATATTCTCAGGTTTGCATATAAGGGGCTGTGGCCTGATACCGATAGAGACTTCCGGACTGTCGGAAACTGGCGTTTTACTCTCGTCCGAAGACTGCGGTGTGCAGTTACCCGCATCAAAATTTTCTTCTTTCATTATCAACTCCGAATGCACCTGGGAATCCATATCGTGACTCCAAAATAAAGTCTCGGCTTTTTTTTTTCGCTTCTCTCTCACTTAACCTTTCAGCTATCGTTCTTTATTTCATCCATTTGTAACTATTTCGACGAAATAACCGATTCTTTGTTATTATTATTATGATTATTATTATTATTACACGATTTTAATTATCATCGTCGTAACAGTATGATTAAAACTAGTAGGAATTAAATGTGTAGAGAGCATTGAGAAATTGTCATGAAAATACGAGCTTAAAGCTTCGGTATTTCGGAACAACAGTTGGCGGCTTCGAGCCAACGAAAGCAGAGAAAAGTATCCGAAGATCGAATGTAACGATACGTTGGACAGTTATTGACAAACGTACGTAAAAAAGAGGTAGAAAAAAGAAGAGAGTGTGATCGGTGATTGACGAAATATCGAGTGGATTCGCAGTCGTTTGGTCTCCTTGTGATACAGATCACGGACTGTATTTTAAGGTTAAGGTGATGTGCTATACCGACTGAATCACTGTAGGGTAATCCAGCCCATGAATGAATACAACCATGTTTTCGTTTCTAAATACTGTCTGTGCTTAGAAATCTTTAGACGAACATTCCTAAAGTATATTTTTACATTGGAAGACGGCGCTGGCGTTTCAATCTTTTAAAGCTAAAAAAAAAAAAAAAAGTAATGGCCTTAAAAAAACTCCAAACAGTGAGAAAGAACAACAAGACTGACAAAATCTAGTATTTAAATTCCGTTCACTTTTTGTAAACTTTGTAATAGCGTTTTATTGCCCTATGTAAGAAAAAGTCTATTAATTTTGAAAAATATACTTGTTTATGCAAACGTTCATTAATTGAATAGGCGTTCATTAATTGGATTTAATTTGTTCATTCATTGGCCTAAGTCATTAAGCGGTGTTCATCCGCTAGGTTTTTGTACTACCTTCACAAAATACGTCTTTTTTCATACTGCCTTCAATTGTAATCGAATATTATAACTGTAATTGCTTGTTATGGATCTAACGTATCAAAAAGGCCTGCAATATGTGAGCTTATTTACCTACTAACACATTTATATCGATACAAATATGACATCTTGCTAACCGTTCGTTCATTGGTAAGATTACCCCAAGTGGGAGAGAGACAGCATCACTGATGGCCGCGGTGGAGCGAGAAGGAACGACGGAAAAGTGTAGCACATTTTTTTACGTCTTAAAAGCAAAACCAACGAAGTCGGCAAAACATTCATGATAACCTCAAAAGGACAAGCGTAAAATCATGGATAATTATAGTTTGCCGTTGGACAATGAAACCGGCAAGATTCTGACTCTTTGTCTCATGACGAACGTGAAAAATGCTAAAGAAATTCTTGTGAAAGTGTTGTCAGGAGATATTCGTTGCTGCATCGTAAAAGCCGCAATGGTGATCGATCCCCTTCAAATTGCCGTAGCCGCGAATAAAGCTGCTTTGAGAGAGTCGCGTTCTCAATTGACAACAAAGTCTATATTCACCGAGATACTCTACGTCATGTCGGCGTCCACAAATATTTCAATGTCACTCGCAAAATTTGGCATTCACGAGAATGACAAAAATATTATAATTGTACTGATTCATGGTGATCGAGACAGAGATATTGTGGAGCAAATTTTGGGACACATAGAGGGTGAAAAAATGCCTATTTTTAAGATAAAAGACTTTGCTGATGAGAAGCTCGTTAAAAAGTTTTATAAGATCGAGGATCAAGAACTTCGTGTGTCCACTTTGCTCGATTCGGTCATTAGCAGGATCGCCATTGAACAGTCTGTCAAATGATGCTAACAAGCGCAAAACAAAGCAAAAAGATTTATTTAATCTAACGTATGTAAACTGTTGTAATCACAATTTTTGTATAAATCTACGAATAAATGAAAAAAAAAAAAAGAAGATAATTCTAAAGATAAGCCTTCTCACACATTTCTTGTTACAATTAAAAATTTTTTTTTTCCTTTTTTTGCTTCATTATAGAGAAAATTTTACTTAGTGATTTTTTGTTTTTTTTTTTTTTTTTTTTCAGATTTTCATGTCACAACTCTCAGAATGGTTCGAAATGTCAAGAAAGGGGGGTTTAGAAAAAATGTTTGGACGAATGTGCATGTGTATGTTTGTGGCCTGAATTGAAAATTCAAACAGTCTTACCAATCGGGCTAATATTTGCCACAGGTAGTCACGGGTATAAAATACACGTGAATTAAAGCAAACCGCAAACTTATATCTCATGCCATTTTTATTAATCAACCAATAAACAAACGATTTTGTTGTCTTTCATTTTTTTTTGTTTTTTTTTTTTTCCTTTTTTATCATTCACGAGAAGAATTCACCTTGCCGCACGACTTGCTCTCTACAAAATAAGATTACAACCGTAAATTCCGCACAACGTTTACGTGCCTGATATAATTGTCGTCTGGATTAATCGGATATTATCAATGTAAATTTGACTTCCGTCTAAATCTCTCACTGAGAATCGGATCTGTTGTATCAAATACGACGATGAAATGATCGTTCGTGTCGAGAGAGCGAAACACACTCTTTTCCTATTTTTTCTTATTTTTTTTCTTTTCCTTTTCTTCTTACATTTCGTTTCACGCGGTCCTGTTATCACAGTTATCACTTGTTAAAAATTCTAACATTAAAATTGTCGTGGATTCAGGTCGTTTTATTTGACACACGGGAAAAGAGTTGTAATCATCAGTCGTCGTAGCTGGATGTTTTTATTATTATTCTTTTACTTTGCATTTTTTTTTTCTTTCTTTCTTTTTTAAATTTATTTTTCCTTTTTGTTATTCATTGAAATTCATGAAATTTCGGCGCACGTTTTTTTTTTTGTTCGATGAGCGAAGAATTGGGCTTTTGAAAAATGGCCATAATCGTACGATCGCGTGTGGTTTCTCTTGTGTGTGTTGCGGCGCGTTCAAGGTCCGGCTTGTACGCAGCAAAGTAAAGTATTCATCGATGATATACATAAGGCCGAAGAAGGCTGGGAGAGCACGGGGTAGAAAACGAAATATCCACGAGGGCTTGGACGCGCTAGCGAGTCAGCTGTTATTTCGCATTACATCCTGTTGAAGCGAAAGAGAAAAATGAGAGAAAAACGAAAACGGTGATAGCGACGAGAAAAAAACAAAAAGAAAGAAAATAAAAAAAAAGGTAATACGTTTTACATTAAGAATCAAGTGTACCTAGGCAAACTACACATTTCGCAGGTAGCAAGCTCGGCCGGATTCAAGTAGGTGCAGTGAGAACAAGTCCAGAGCGGTTGATTCGCCGGTGGATTGTGTATAGCACCGGAACCGACTCCTATTCCAATTGCACCGATCGCCGAGGAAGCTGACGTTGATGAAGCGCTACCAAAGCCACCTGCCCCTTGACTCGACATCGGGGAAGATGCGCTCGAGGTCGCCGATATCAACTGCTCAACCGTCGCCCAGTGCTCCGATCTCGACCACTCGTTTGCTTTCTGTCGGTCACCGGTGCGAATCGCTTCCATCAATGGTACCATGTGATCCTGGAGGAAAAATTTAGCATTATTTCTTTTATTTATGTTCATTCACACATACCTTGTCAAATTTTTTCAACATTTTGCTTGCTCAAGATTTTTGGCAAAATCCATGCAGTTCTCTTGTTTCCACAAGATTTTGTATTTTTTCAAAAGTGGCTGCGCGTGCTCTAGCTCTCAGGATTGTTTAAAATTCAGTAATCGAATGAAAATGCGGTAAAACCGTTGCTTTTTGTCGCGAATTAAATGTAATTCATCGTCCGAAACCTACGAGGTAAAATTTTCTTAAGTTTGCTAACAATAAAAAATTCTCTGCTTAAAAGTGTGCGAAAAAAAAGATGAACCTTCATAATTTAGAGACAGCTTGAATTATGAAACTGAAATTGATCACAAATTTTTTCTTACACCAGCCGGATAGTTTTGATAAAAGTAATCGCAAAACAGAGCTGATGAGGAAGCGATGTGCAAACATAATTTACAGCGTTTTTTTGCTTTCTTATTGAACGTTACAATCTATGCATTTATATTTACTAATTGTGTGACTGATCGTTACAGTACCGGGAACATTGTCGTTTTTTCTTTACCTTCATTGGCAACATGTCCATTGTCGAGATGAAGAGGAGTACGTGAAAGTCCGATACAGCCTCCAAGAACTGATCGGAAGTGAACTGTTGAATGTATGTGCATAAGGAACCAAATTCCTGCACTTGCCCGTCGACGAGCCTACGAAAGAAAAGAAAAACATACCGTTAATGCCCTAAATAAGATTTTTGTCAAAAAAATAAAAAGTACAGGAAGCGAATGGAAATGGCACTCGAAATTGGATTTTATACTTGAGCGATGCAGTTCAATCGACGAAAAATTTGAAATGAAATTTCATCGACGACTTCTATTATCGCATTGATTAGTATTGGGAATTTCGTCTCACCGGTTTTCAACGGGGAAGGGCGTTATATTTTCACTCGCGTAAAAAGTGAATTGTGGTGTGAGCGGTGTGGACGCTGGTACGTCCACGAGTAAGTACTCCACTGGCAGAGGTCTGGCTAATCTTGAGACTTCGTTTCCGTAGCAATCTTTTTCCTAAAAAGAAGAAAATTAATTATTTTCGTTTCTTTACTTTTATTAAATTCGCTTCAAGTAACTGAACTGAATTTGACTAAATTTCAGCGAAATCGACAAAGTACTTAAGATTTGTTTTTAGAAATGTGAATTTTCCTAATTTTTTTCAAAATGCTATAACTCGAGAATGGTTCATTCATCTAAATTTTTACATAATTCTTTAAAAAAAAAAAGTATATCAATATTTGAAATTTGGGCAAAATCGATAAAATAGTTAAGATTTTATAGAAATTTTTTTTTTTTCACAAATTTTCACAAATCTTCCTCTATGAAGAAGCCAAATCTAAACAACATACATAATCACAGAGGAGATAAACATTTTTGATTTCTGCAATCGATATTCCGGATAATTGACTACCGATTTTCAAAAATGTCCATCGACTCCTGTGCGTAAGATGAGATTTAAAAAATCTGAAATTATCTGTGTGATACATTAAAAATATGTAAATAAAAAAATAAATAATAACTGGTGATTTCGGCTGTTATATTTCTGCATAATTTCGGAGCCACTGTACCTACTTACTTTGGGTAAGAACGCGCGCGTTCGTGAAAAAGCTACTCTCGCGCGATACAATTGGCGGGGTCGGGTTGATGTTGCGCGCGCATCCGCGAGGAGAGATACCATATAGCAGCCGGTGCTCGCGGTTCAAGATAGTGTTTGGGCGTGCAGCTGCGCAAAATCGGGCCGCAGGGTAAAAAGATAGACACTGGTACGAAGGAACAGGAGCGTTTGGAGGGGGACAGCCGATAAGCTCGAGTAAACGAGCAAGTTGCGTAGAAAGCGCGAGGGGGGGATCGTCGAAAAGGTGGAGGACACCAGCAGCAGCAGCAGCAGCAGCAGCAGCAGCAGCGGCGGCGACGACGACGACGACGACGACGATCGACGGTCGACAGGGACCACGACGACGACGACGACGACGACGACTACGACTGCGACGACGACGACGACGACACGACGACAACGACGACAAGCGAAGAAGAAGAAGAAGAGGGCAAAAGGCAGAGAGCAGCAACAGCGTTGACGAGTAAGCGCGCGCGCTTTACGCGCTCTGCCTCTCTCTCTCTCTCTCTCTCTCTCTGTATGTTGCGTATGTGTGTGTATGTGTGTGCGAGCGAGCGAGAGGGAATCGTCGATGTGCGTGTCGCTCGCGGTCGGTTCCTCCCGGCGCCATGCTGGTGGTTAAGAGAGTGTAATACAGAACGAGTGAACGAAACATCATGATGTGGCAAAACGTTGGCGGGAGCTAAAAGAGTTAAACGAGACAAGTCCGTAGATATACCAACGGAGAAGATAAATAACGTAAAGGAAAAGAGAGAGAGAAAAAAAGCAAAAAAAAAAAAAAAACAAAAAAAGCCAAAATTGAATAAAACAAACTGTAAGACAGGTAACGAATTGTCGCTTAGTGACGCCGCGTTACCGGCGTGCCGAAACGCTATGCAGCAGCGAATCATATCCTCGATAAAAGATCTTTCGAACGAATTTAACTAGATACAAAATTGTTGAAAAAAAAAAAAAAAAAACTGAACAGAAGTAATAGTAGTGAGATAAAAGAGCGGAGGTTTCACGCGTAGATACTCGCCGTTTGGCGGTAACACGCGAATGCCTCGATACGCAAGATTGAATAAATAGTGTCCAAAGGGTTATAAAAGCTCGATGTGCAAGTACAAACGGAATAAGGCTTTCCTCGTGCCGCCGCCGCCGCCGCCGACAACGACGACGACGACGACGACGACGACGACGACGACAAAGAAGAAGAATACGACGATCATTAACGACGAATTCACCTATATCGCTACTCGTCGTGCTGTTGTGATACTCGATAGAAAACGAGCTTTAGTGTATAATCGAGTGTATCCGTGCGTGTCTCGTTGACGTTCTCCTTAATCCTCCATCCGCTGATAAACTCGTTAAATTAACGAACGTACGCAAGTTTCAACGAAGCATATTCAATTATCATTAATTTAGTTATTGAGAGCAAAGCGTGCGAGGGAATTTCGGGAGGCTGAAAATGTTGGATTTTTCGTCGGACATAACATCTCTCTCTTGGCTTACTGTGTAGCGCCGCTGCCATGCTCTTGCGCGCCGCGGCACGATTCCACGTTCCCGCGAATTTCGTCACCGCTATTCGCTCGTTTACCAACGCGAAAAAAAGGCTTTCAATGAGTTACGATCTTTCGGGATGAATTTTTCATTTTTTACTTTTCTCTCTTTTTGGGGTCATTATTTGGGGTCAGACAATATTGAAACTCGTGCGCTTATCGCTTGAAGACAGAAATTTCAGGAAAAATATTGCTAATCCACTGGTCGCCCGGCGTTTTCCGCCCCCCTCTCTGCTCTCAACCATCTCTATCTCTCTCACTCTCTCTTTCTCTTCTCTTTCCTGCCACGACTTTGCCGCTCATTGTCGCGCCTCGTCTCCCGGTCGAGCGCCACTTTTGGCGGGCTTTTGAGCGCACGCGCGCTTATTCGCAAAATGTCAGTTTCTTTTTTTTTTCTTTTTTTTTTTTTTTTAAACAGCCGAAGATTATTCTTTTGTCCGCGAGATTTATCTATTACACGGTAATCGTGTCATTTTTCGCTTCAGTCTATCGTACGAATTATTAGTTTAAAAAAAAATTAAAATCTTGCTGTCTGATGGGGATTTTTTAAAAAACTTTTTTCCAAGAAAATTTATAAGACTTTTTTGTTTTTTTATTTTAAAGGTCAAATTTTCTTGTAAAAAAGTTAAAAGAAAAAATTAATTTCCGGCAATTTTTTAGGCAGTAGAAAAAAACAAGTTTTTGACTCAGCTCCTGTAATGGCAGGAACTTTTGAATTAATATTCAAAATAAAAATGTCAGATTTTTTTTTTCCGAGAAATCAACATAAATTTTTTTTATTATTTAAAATAATTGAGTGCCGGCAATTTTTCGGGAAGGAAAAAGAAAACAAAAAGAATTTTAATATATATATATATATATATATATATATATTTTTAAACTTTTTTTCCGCGAAAATCTGACATTTTTCTGTTTTTTTTTTTTTTTTTTTTTTTAATTTAGAATAAATGAGTTCCTACAATTTTTGAGGAAGTAGAAAAAAAAGCAAGCTCCTGCAATCGCAGGAACTTAATTATTGAAAATAAAAATTAAAAACAAAAAAAAAATGTCCGATTTTTTTTTTCCGAGAAAATGAATGTAATTTTTTTTTATTTTTATTTAAAATGATGGAGTTCCTACGATTTTTCGGGAAGAAAAAAAAAGTTTAAAAAAAAATATTTTTTTTTAACTTTTTTCCAAAAAAATCTATACGAAATTTTTCGGTTTTTTTTTAAATTAAAAATAATTAAGTTCCTGCAATTTTTGAAGATGGCGAAAAAACTTGACTAAAAAAAAAGAACATTGAAATTTCACTCAAAGGGAATGAGAATAATTAAGTTTCGTCACGTTTTGTTTTCAATAATGTAAAGCCTGTTTTAAAAAAAATTGACATAAAAAAACCTTTCAGATGCTGGATCCAAGCGTACTAACGGATCTGGAGGAGCTGACGCTCTGCAGTTACTGCAAGCTCAAGTTCAATGATGCGGATCAATGCCCAAAATTCCTAAGTTGCAAGCACTACTTCTGTCTGCGATGCATCGAAAACAATTTGTTGAAGGGTGGAGATCTCTTTTGTGCTCATTGTTGGAAGAGAACAGAGCTTGGAGATCAAGGCATCGATGCACTACCGACTAATTCGCCACTACTTGCCCTAGCCAATCATTTTTCTCATCTCAAACTAACGAACAACAGTAATGCCGCCAAGCAAGTGGAAAAAGAGAGAAAGGTAGGTAACAACAATGGTATCAATGCAATCCTCCTGTAGATAGATCGATGCACATGGCAAGCAAGAAGCCATAGAGCCAAGGTTTTTGCTGTAATAGGATCATTACCGAAGGTCAGCTCTCTACTCTCTTAACTGGAGATTGGAAAATCACTTTAAACGCATACAAATTTCGTTATTTTACTTTCCGCGCGTTCGTTAATTATTACTATTCTTAAATTCATATTTAATTTATTTGACATTCTTTTTTGATACATTTGGGAGATGAAGTAAACTTTTATTTTCCAAAAAAAAAAAAAAAGATAAAATAAAGGTCGATTTTTATTTTCATAAATGCAGAGCGAAAATTGCCACACACATGGAATGCCACTTGCGTTATGGTGCGGAACCTGTTGCACGGCGCTATGTCGTGCCTGCGCCACCCCACAGGAACACCCTGGTCACCAAATCAAGTCACAGACCGACGCCAAAGAACAGCTTATCTCCGATGTGAGTTTAAGCAATTTGACACAAAAAGCTCGTAATTTAAAAAGTAAATAAAGCTGTTTGTCCAGATATTTGAGAAAGACAAATGGAGTAATAATAATAATAATAATAATAATAATAATAATAATAAGTAAATTGTTAGACATAAAAAAAGAAATACGATTAAACCTTTACAGGTTCAGCTCGAATTAGTAGCAATGGGAAAGTTATCCTCTGAAATCCAGAGACTAGCGATGCAGCAACGTGAATTTTTGATAAAAGTGTTGGAGGCTTGTGTGACGTTAAAGACACACGTGGAAACGGATTTGCAAAACGGTTGGACGCATTTCCCGGAGATATCGGACGCGCGTGAAACGCTAGGAAAAGCAAAAGCGAGTCTGCAGATGATAGAGAGTCCGGGTGACGTATGGAATTTGCATTCGCAGTTGGTGATTGAAAAACAGAGGCTACAGTCGAAATATCAGGAGATGATGTTGCAGTGCCAATTGGACGATCTAATTGGAAATTCCGGTGTTGTATTTGACTTTGCGCTATTGAAACAGGCATTGGCGAGTATACACGCGGGAGAATCGATTCAGGCACCGGGAAACGGCGGTAGATTACCGAGCCACTTGGCAGCGGCACAGAATCCAATTCTCTTTCTTGCTAATTACTGCATGTCGCAGTTATACTCGAGGCACGTGGTCAGCAAACAGCAGCACCACATGCAAAATGGTTCGATCGAATATCACGGAATTCCGACGCCGGTTCACCTTCATCAGGGTCCTCAACAAGCGCCACAATCACAGCAGCAGCAACAACAACAACAACAGCAGCAGCAACAGCTACTCATTCCACCTGGCTCGCCGTCAGTCAAGCCAGTACCTTCGCTTCCACAAAATTCTATGCTTCATCCCAATCAACAAAATTCCTTCATGCAAGATGGCGTTTCCGGTGGAGGTGCACTCGTACATTCGCCTACTCAGGTAACGGCAAATAGCATCGCTGCTTCGCTCAGAGGACCCTCAAATCCTTATCCCATGTATTACTTCAATATCGAGGTAAACGGCTCGCCACATGGACGTATTGTCATCGAAGTACGGCCCGACGCTGCACCGAAAATGGCGAAAAACTTCAGTGTTCTCGCGACCGGTGAGGTTGGCGTTGGATACAAAGGCTGCACGATTTTTCAATGCTGGGAAGGCGAGTCTGTTATTACCGGTGATTTCGAGCTGAATAACGGACGCGGTGGCAGAAGCATCTTCGAAGACGGCTATTTTATGCCAGACGACACGAAATTTCCGGCTGTACGGGGCGCCGTTGGCATGCGTCGCACACAAAAACGTCACGATAATCTCGGTATGGTTGGCTCGCAGTTTCGCATTATTCTCCAGGAGATGAGAGGTTTTACGGGTATTTTTGGACATGTCGTTGAGGGCCTCGAGCTTGTAGAGAAAATTTCGACCTTTGGCGATCAAACTGGGAAACCGACGAAAACTATTCTGATTACTAAGTGCGGGAAGTTGTAACCGCGATTTTACGAAACTTCGGCCACGTTCGACGGTCGAGAATATGCTTTCTTTTGAGAGGGCGAGAAATGGGGAGGAAGTAGAGAGACAGGCTAGCGCGCGCGACACGCAAGCTTCAACTCTCGAATCGGTGCAAACTTTCAATGAAAAAAGAGAAAGAGAGAGGGAGAGAGAGAGAGGAGAGAATAAAAACAGAAGAAACTTAATTAAATATTAACGTATAGAGTCTAAAGATGTTGAGTCTATTTTTAAATCGCAAAAGGATTAAAAGAGAAATAATAAAAAATAAAAAAAATATTGAGAAATTAAATAAGAGAGATATGAAATATTTAAAGACGTATTTTGCTATATTGTCCGGGATGTGTAAAAGCGGGTTTTCCGCGTCTGCGATATATATTTAATGGTCCGATGATCCGACAGATACGTACCTCAAAAAAAATAAAATAAATAAATAAAAGAAAAATTGTAATATCGATCGTTAATCGATACGACTTCTTGGCTAACGTTATGTATACATAACACTCGATCTCTCGTTGAGCGGATATTCTGAAAAGAGCTCTGTTTTTTTTTTTCTTTTTTTTTTTTTAAGACGAGTTTTCGTCGTCTGTATTTCCTTTTCACATTACACGTTTTCGTTAATCAGCGCGAATCGCTCGATGGGTCTTAACGAGAGTAACGCGCCCCTCGAATGCCACGTCATTACCAATGACAATTATAACGTCTCATGGTAGTTAATGCGAAATAAAAAAAGAAAAAAAAACGAACTAGTGAAACACAGGGATTATAAGAGACGCAGAGATCGAAAATGATATATATATATATAAAATATATTACATATACACGCAGAGATATATATTATTATTATATACATATACATACATACATACAAATGAATGTATATATTTTCAGCCGAGAACTCGTGTATTTTTTCTGACGGCCGAAAGCGAAAAAAAAAAAAGAAGTGAGATGATTCCGTCGATCCGGAAAAAAAACCCGAAGCGACTATATGTACGTAGATTGATTAGATCTCTATTCCGAAAACAAAGAAGTTGAGGATTACGAAAACTACACAAAAAAAACCGTATGTTCGATGTTTAAATAGATATTTGAGAGAGAGAGAGAGAGAGAGAGAAGAGCGAAAAAAAAAGAAGAAAGAATTTAGTGAATCGAGAGGCGAGAAGTATCCGAGGACACGTAGAATCTCGAGTAAAACGTAAAGATCCGAGGAAAATAAAACTGGCCCTCGATTCCGGCTGAACGCAACTCGCTACTCGTTAATTCTTCTCCGACTCTCGCTATACCGCGAGCCGTTATGAAATAAGCGTTAATATTTAACACGTTAGATCTCAATGTGCGAAATCATTTGCGTGAACGAAAATCGAGAGGCCTAAGAGATAAAGCAAAAAAAAAAGAAAATATATAAAAAGCTCGTCTATTTGAATAAACACGAAGAGAGAAATACCCGCCGCTGGGTCCCGCCGCGCCGACGACACTTCCAATCAAGCGATGAAGCGAACGAAACTCGGCGCTCGGGAGTAGAATTATTATTAAGTATATATTTAACGAACTGAAGAAGAAAAAAAATGTTAAAAAAAAATGGAAAAAAAAAAAAAAAAAAAAAAATCATTCCTTTATGCTGTATATCAAAATATGATTATGTATAACGCGTTATGTGCTGCTGCTCTCGTCTAATTCCTCGTAAATCCCATCGTTATGTATTATATTATATAGATTATATATGCGTATATAAATATATGTACACTGTGTACAACACGAATACTCGCGCACGTGCCGAGAGACGCGACACGAATGACGATAAAAAAAAAAAAAGGGAATTGCGGAAGTGGAAAGAAGAATCAGTGGAAACACGTTGGAAAATTCTCGAAATCGAGGGTGAAGAGTTAGGGAAAATTGTGGTAAAAAGATTTTTGCGTATACGCGTCACGACGCGCGAATGCCTTTTTTTTCGGTGACTAAATCTTGTACGATGTTGAACTTGAGAGTTTTAACCACTTGTTAAATGATTATTAAATGCGAAGGTGCGTTTTATTGTGACACGAGACTCGTGAGAGTCTTCGAAAAATGAAAAAATAAACGTGTTTTGTTTGAGAAAAGACAGAGCATGAATGTTGCGAATGGGAGGATTGTAAGAAAGAATGTGCAGAGACGTGAGACAGAGAGAGAGAGAGACGCACGAGAATCGAAGAGAAATTGTGCCCCGAACAAATCTCTAATCAAAGCTAGCACGCGAATAATACATGATATATATATATATATTTCTTGTCGAAAGGGAGATTAGATATTGTATGAAAAATGGCGATTATAAGTACAACCGATGATCGAATCTTCCACGACGAGGATTAAAAGAGCGGTTTTAACGACACGGAAAACAACAGCAACAACACACATAAACATACCTGTACATAGATATATTTTTATGAACGTGACAAACGAGGCAAACAAAACGTGTAGATTCTAGCGATGAATTAAACGACGAACGTCGAAAACCCTCGTCCTCGAAAAACAAATCGATATTAATGATAAGGAATGAAAGAAAGCAAGCTATATATATATATACATATATATATATATATATATATAAAACGATAAACTTAAGAATAAAACGAACGATCGAACGTATCGAGAATATTCCTTTTTTGCGTGATTTCTGATTTTTTTTTTTTTTTTTTTCTTTTTGTAGTTCAGCTTTTCTTATTTTGTCGATTACAGTTTAAGTTCAACTGCCGAGACTCGCCGAGAATGCATTAAAACGAAAAAAAAAATCGTGTGTGAGAGCAAGAGAGAAAGAGGTGCATTTTGTTTTTTTTTTCTTTTCTTTTTTTTTCTTTTAACGCTCACGGCTGTTCGCGCCAATAGCGCTATTATTATATTCTTCGTCGGGATACGGACGCGTGACACTACGATTTAGTTGACGAATTGTAAAGCGTTTACTAAACGTTATGGGGGGAAGGGGGGAAGGAGAGAATTAGCCGTAAATGTATTTGAATCTTGATGAATTTCATTTATAAACTGTTCCCCATTTCGTTGCTGTGTTTTAATTGCTTTGTCCTCCCTCCGACAGTACAAATACGCGCTGAAGATTTGTAAAATTGACTAATTTTTAGCCGGACTTACGCGAGAATTAGTTTTAAAAGGATACCTAAATTTCATGGTAGGCGGAAAAGATATCCTCGAAAAATGAAGAAGAAGAAAAAGAACGAAGAAATACCGATAATATGAAGTGATAATTTGGCGGGTATTGAAAAAAAAACAGGTAATACTATCGGGTTTTTTTTTAAGAGATGAGGAAGTTGGTTCGCATCGCACTTCATGAAATCAGTGCTAAAAAATGTTTTTTTTTTTCATAAATTAAATGGAAGTTTTTTTTCTTAAAATAAAAAATATATAAATTATTCTCGGCCCACTCTCGAACTATGATGGCAATGCTTGTTTTTACTCCTAGATTTTATGGAGATAAAAAAATTGAGAAATTTAAATTTCGTGAAAATTCATTTTTACTCAAAACTTATGGAAAAAAAATTATTTTATGAGAAGTGATAAAAATCATTTAAAAAATAATCTTTTTTTTGGGCCAAAATATAACAAAATAAAAAAATTCTTCAACTTATTCCGAGGGGCTTAGGCCAATTACCAAGTGAGTTGACTTGCAATGCCCCTAAATACATATAACCGTCTCCTGCGGTCAATTAATTCGTGCAAAATTTAAAAAAAAAAAAAAATAACGATGAAAAATGTTTAGCACTGATTTGACTAGTACATTCTAGTTTTCTTGAATAAATATATATTTGGTGACTGTTGATTTTTTTTTTTACTCAATTCAGCGAGATGAAATTTTTTACTGACCTTGTAATAAACGTCGGGAACGTACTGCTTGTCCGTGGATTCGATAACGTAGCCAAGTTCCGGAGCATCCTTGGTCGGCACGAGACATCCGTCTCGTACCAGCGCCATGCATTGATTGGACACCTGATAACCCTCCATATGCACCTGATTTTTGTCATCGCCGGTCACGCAAACTGTTACGAATTTCGAGCCGAAAGAGCCGCTCGGCGAGAAGCGACATGGATTTGGATGCTGGTTCTGGAAATGACCAGCCATCATGCACTCTTGGGAGGAGAGGAAGTGACTCTCGATGTTCCTCACGTGTTTTACCTGCAAAAAAAAAAAGACCCTCGAGTAAATTTAAATTGTATTAAAAATAGAAGAAAAAAAATGTAGAACCCTGCAAATTGCTTTCTCGTTATTTTATGTCTATGACAAAGCCAACTCTAAAAGCATGTTGATCAATTTTAGTTTCTTCATAAAGTAAGCTTCTCGAACGATTGAAAATAATAATAAAGCAATGTGGCAAATTGTCCGAATTTGCAGGCATAGAAATTTCTAATACTTTTTTTTTTCAGTTATCCTCTAGTGGATCTATTGGCAAAGTTACGTAGAGAAAATAAAGGTTCATATAACAGGGAGGAAAAAAGGAAAAATAAGAGCGTAAGCATTGAATTAATGAGCGAAAAATGCTGAGGCACTCACAGTTCCACGTTTTATATCGTCCGCAATAAGATCTGTGAAGATCCAGCCGACTCTTTGTAAGTTGAGCATCCGCGCGACGTCGTCCACGAGAGCTTCTTGCTCGTCTGGCAAAAGGACGATCGCGTCTTTCGTACTCTCCTGGAAATCGATTATCAGATATTTTATTATTTCGTTACAGGCCAAAACCAGGCTTACAATTATATGATTGTTAACGAATAAAATTAATAAGTGATTTTGTCGAATATTTGTTGTTTACCTGCGGTGGTTCGTAGATTGCCGCGACGACCGCCCTAATTCCTAGAGGAACGTCCGCGTGAATCTCGTATCTTCCGTAGAGATAGCCCATGCGTTGGTGACCCGTTATACGCCAATAATTCAAGAAACGCTCGACGAGATTAGCGTTTTCAAATACAACGTTGTCGATGTGACGATAAGGCTGACGATTGAGCGTTATAGCGTTCGGCTGACATTTGCTGCATATACCACGTGGCCACGGCGGATGATCCTTGCATCCCCGCTTTATACGACAACTTATGTCCTCGAGCTGTAGGAACTTTCCTCTGCAATTAGAAAATAATTATATTGAATTATTAAAAATTAGCGAGAATTATTTTTCTAAAGAATGTAAGACTCAAGTTGCCGTAATTCTAGTCTCAAATTTTCATTTTTTTATTTTCATGTCAGGACACTCAGAATGGTCCAAAACGTCGAGAAAAGTGGTTTAGAAAAAAATGTCTGGATGGATATGCTTGTGTATGTGTGTGGCCGACTGATTTTTTTTTCTTTTTTTTCCTCAAATTTTTTTCCTTTCTTTTAATGCAGAAAACATACCTATCTACTCCGGCAGTGAGTTTTCTGAGATAAGAGTGAAAAGACAGATGCTTAACGTTCTGTTCTTTGAGATAAGCCTCGTCGAAAGGCTCGAGCGGTGAGCAATGGACGCAGCAGCCGTTAGCACCGTGCCTGCATCTGTAAGACAAGAGAGGAGTAGCGTAAACAACAACGAAATTTCAAAAAGTTAAGGGGAGGGTGTTAGATTAAAAATCGTCGATATTCATTGTAGAATATCTCGCTTTTTTCACCGCAGGTTTTACAAGAGAAAATTTATATTGTTCACTCCTAATGGAAATGAATATTTTGAACTGTGACAAAAACACTCTGTTAACGGCATGAATAAAACTTTATCGTTTGTTCTTTAAATATGTGAAATGACATAGATTTCAATATTATTAAAAAAATAATTTTTATAAATTTTAGGGAAAATGGTGAAAATTTTCCCATAAATTGATGGTGATCTATTTATAGCAGATACTTTTGTGACATGCACAAAAAAAATTCGTTTCTTTTCAGCATTCAACAACATATGCTTTTCTCTTATAATACGATTTTCATGTGACTCCTACTCCCCTAATCACAAATTTTTCGTTTTGTTTTTCGAGGACTTACAATTTTTCATCCCGTTTTCGTTGAATTTTACCGTCCAGTTTCCATAACTGTTGGTCAACCTCATCCTCTATTACGTTCGCGAGGGGACGAATCGTTCCTGAAGGTCCCGACATTCCAGTTCGACTAGTGCTAGGCGTTACGTCCATTGGCGTCGGTTCTTCTACGGAAAAATTGCCATTATTTCCATGTAAATTGCCATGAAAAATTGGGGTGGCCGATTTGACGTGTTTTGCCCCAAACGCCAACAATTAAATCACGAATTAAATTTTCACTCACTGGCCGCAACTGAATTCTCCGAGATTCCACTTGTGGAAGGTTTTTCACGTAATATTGTACCGTTAACGGGTACAAAGTATAGCATGTCGCCGTGCGATAGGCCGATACCGGACACAGTTTTGCTGCGCGACGAGATTATTTCATCTTTGTGATTTCGCTGCTTGTAGAGACCAAAGCCAAAACTACTCAGTTCAAAGGTATCGTAGATCTGCAATTAAAAACAATGTAGACTGTAGAATACTTGACGAAAGCTTTATTAATGTGCATACACAAATTCTTTAGCTTCCATCTTTAACAATTAATGAAATTCTTAAAAAAGCAGTAATAATCCATTACTTGCACAATTATTAATACTATTATTATTATAAATATGTTACCCAAATGAAAATAAGTCAGATATAGGTAGAATTTGTTAAAATATATTTAAAATGGAAGATTCATTGTGCCCCTGGTGACAATATTTCTCTGACAATTTGTCTGAAAGCTCTACTCGGACTGCTTCAGTAACTTTCAGTAATTTCCCTACTTTTTTTCTAAGATTCTCCGCTCTTAGCTAAATATCTTTGATATTTGCTAAAAATCTGTGCTATTTTTTTAGCGCAAACTCCAACAGTTACAATTTATCAGAAAAATTCAGAGTGTTTTCCCAAAAACGTTACGATCTACTCATTCTGTTACTCGAAGTAGACCGACCGAGAGAACAGACATTTTAGGGGAAAATAGTTTTTATTAATTGTTAATGCTATGATTTTCCTTGATAACGTAAGTTCAGAGAATTTCAGAGAACTTACGAGTTTTCTCTAAGATCTGCTAATTCCGTTACTCGTACGAATAATTTTTGAATACCAAAGAGAAACCAGCTTAACGTATCAATGAAGTTTTTCAGAGATTTTCAGAAAAATCAGGATTATTTAATCGCAGAGAAATCATTAAATTTCTCCAAAAAGTGCGAAAAGTGATATAAATTCTGAGGTATTTTCAAAAAAAATTTCCAACATTCTCATAGATATTATCAGATATTTTCGCCAGTCTGAATACAAAGAGTCTTACTGCGCTTAGTTCTAAACCTCGCATTGTCCCCTCGATAATATGGTAAAAAAGAAGAACGAAGCAAACCTTTTCAAAGAGTTTGGTAACAGTGTCGGTGGAGCTAACATCGATCCTCTTGGTTCCCTCCGGTGACTGAACCCGGAGTGTCTGAAAAAGAGAAAAACCCTGTAAATGAGTTTGCTGTTAAAAAACTCGAGGATTTCGTGGAATAATCCCGAGGCCAATACACGAATAACGATGGAATAGATGTTGGCGTGTTTTCCACGAGTGATAATATTAAAGGAGTCGCGTCACTGCAGCAACCATGGTTACTCGGGAAAGTGGACGCGTGTGCACGCTTACTACGGTTAGCACGTAAACACAAGTGCTCCAATTTTCGACTAGATTGGAAATTAAATCGGGTTATCTCGAGTCATCGAAATCTTGTTTAAAAGTATCAAAGAAACGATCGTCAATTGGGCGAAGGAAAAAAGTGAAAAAAAACGATGAAAAAATTGGTTAAAATGACTTACGATCTGTCTGGATTTTGACATTTCGCCGGTGGCCGTGAAGCATCAGCTGTTCGCTCTCGTCGGTGTGTTATTCCGCCTTGGCTCCGCGCAGTGGCAATTTCGCGCCAAATGTCCCTAGGATGGATGACAGGCAAATGCGAGAAATAGAGAGTGAGAGAGAGAGAGAGAAAGAGAGAGAAGAGAGAGAAGCCAGCAGCTCGTCTGCCGAGTAAAAACTGCCGAGTCAACTCCTGGGCGTCCTAACCTCGCTTTAGTCAATCACAAAACACTCGAAGAAGCCTTGTCGATGCTAACCACTCAGCTCGGCGATAAACCTCGTTTAACACGTTACAATTTACAAATTATTTTTCGAATATATTATTTTCACCGATAAAACAGACGTTTAGTGTTATGTAAACACGTAACTTTTAGCGACGAACGCGTACAAGGGAAGAAAGGTATATTACTAGTGGAACTACCAGTAGTGTTGACTGCTCTTCTCTTCTCTGTTTCTCTTTCTTTCTCACTCACTCTCTCTCTCTTTGGGTCTCTCTCACGTACGTCGAGGGCGACGGTTCTTCTGCCCCTGCGCTCACCGCGATATAATCCTCCAAGATCGCAAACCAAAAAGTAAGTATACTAGGAATTAAATTAAGGCGAGGGAGTTAACGCACCGCGTAAACTCATATTTTCACTCTCTCGTGTTTTATATCAAGTGTAGAAACAGCATATTTTATTCTTGTTTTATTTTCTCAAACGAGATATATATTCTATAGTACAAAGGTGGTGTGCGCAGCGCTATTTTTCATTCGTCGATATATCGCATCTACCAACTGTCTCGCAGGCCTCTGTTATCGTATATCTGCGATGTAATCTCTCCCCGAGAGTCGAATAAGCAGCCCCCGTGCGAGTGTCGGATGTCGTCGATGCCCTTATAGAATTTTTACAATTATTTCAACGATTTTTTAAAACGATATTTTCTATAATTACCGTTAGCTTTTACGCGCACTCGAGCTTTCTCTTGTGTAGATCACGATGATGATATTATTAGCTAATGGTTATATACTTATTATTATCATATAGTAGCGCATAGAGAGAAAATTAGCGCGTCCCTAAAGTTCGTCTCCGACTTACAAAAGCTATATAGATATAAATTGATAAATTCCCTTTTCGGCGAGTCACGAAATCGGTTTTTCATTTTCAAGTTGATATATATACGAAAAATAAAATCATTTTATTGGCGTTTTTTATTCTCGAATCAACACACATGATCCTTAGATTTGAAAAATACAGAGGAGATTGAAGATGGAGCCACGGTTTGAGGCCTCTTGCGATTTAAACGTGAGTCTCATCGAGCTAAAGACGCGACGTTGACGAAAGTGAGAGATCACTTTTCATGCGTTTTTCTCAACGAAAAAGAGAGGATAATAATGTATTGTTCGTTGCATACAGGCGAGACGATGAGCCTACCTCTTTTACTTCTTTGTCCTTTATAGCCGAGTGCTCGCGTGAAAAATGGAAAAAATATCGAATCTGCGCCAAGAAAAACGAACGTCTCTGTACCGCCGCCGTTGTCGTCGCCGCCACCGCCGCCCTATTCTCCGCGTGCGCGCGCGCGCGCGTTTATGTCGTGTCGCTCGAACGCTACCTTTTATTCCCGCAGCAGCAGTCACGATGATTCGGTCGTGTTTCCTCGTTGCATTTGCTAACCAGTAGCGACCTAGTGTGGCGGACTCGACAGCTTCGCCTACCGCGAACCGACTCTATCACTGACTTTAGTCCTCCGCTCTCTTCTACCGTCATTCGGACTCGTTGATTTATCGATATACCTATCGTTGCTTTCTTCTTCTTCCTCTTCTATACCCCTTAGTCGTTCTATTGATTTATCCGCGAATCGAGTGTGTTTACCCACTGTCGAGATCAGTACAAGTTGCGGACACGTCTCTCCACCTGTTGATCGATAGTTATCCTCAATCACTGTGGGGGAAAGGTACGTCGATAGATTTTATTTCAAAACTTCACGTAGAAGAAAATAATTTGTAAAATACATCGAGGAAAATTACATTTTTACCCTCCTGGAAGATTTCAGCTTTTCTTTATTTTAATCGATACTTCGTGATCGATTTTTAATCAATCAATTGAAGATTTTTAATATATATATATATATATATATATAAATAAATTTTTACAAATTTATAATATTAATAATATTGTATTTTAATATATTTTATGAATATACAATAAAATTTAAATAACATTTATACATTTTTTAAATTTAATAATTTAATTATATATTCATTAAATTTTATTGTAAATTTATAAAATATATTAAAATAAAATGTTATTAATATTATAAATTAAATATACATATATATTATAAAAAAATAAATTTCTACAAATTTGTAATAATAATACATTTTATAAATTAACAATAAAATTTAATTAACACGTATACATTTTCTAAATTTCAACTTTTTAAAAAATTTAATGATTTAATTATATATGAAATAATTTGTTATATAATAAAAAAATTGAAATTAAAAAAATGTATACATATCAATTAAATTTTATTGCAAATTTATAAAATATATTAAATTAAAATCTTCAATTGACTAATTTGAAAATAATTAGAAAAATATATCTCAAGGATTATCGAGGAAAAATACATTTGTTCCTCCTGGAAGATTTTAGCATTTCTTTATTTGATGCCATTTCTTCTTTTTATCGATACTTTATGATAGATTTTTAATCAACCAATTGAAGATTTAATATATATATAATAAATAAATAAGTTTCCACAAATTTATAATATTAATAACATTGTATTTTAATATATTTTATAAATTTCCAATAAAATTTAATGAACATATATACATTTTTTAAAATGATTTAATTTATATATAATTAAATATTAATAATTTATATAATATTTAATAATATATGAATTAAATTGTTATATAATTTAAAAAAATAGAAATTAAACCTAATTATACATACAATTAGGTTTAATTTAATGCAGCTAATTTGAAGATGATAAAGTCATTCACTGCTAGCCTAATCGATCGATTAGGCGCTTGATCGATGATTGATCAGTGGTTTAAAGCGCCCGGAGGTGTCGCGAGAATAAGAGTGTTGATCGCGACGATCGATGAGCTGCGCGTTGCGTCGAGAGCAGGCATAAATCTTCTCTCGATTAAATTTTTCTCTTTTCTCTCAATTTCTCAATACTTAGAATATTAATATTGCAGTGCGGAAAGTGCTATTGGATTTTCACTCGAGTGCTTTTTTCTTTTTTTAATTACAATTTTTAGTGGATTCGCGAATAAAATGTTTAGATACATTGCTTTTGAGGGACGGGGAAGACGAGTGAGTATTATATTGAAGGTAGTCCCTGGGAATAGACTATATTTTTCCTTTTTTCTTCTTCTTTCAAAGTACATGAAGAGCGCACACTCGACGTTCCCTTTACCGGGAGAATCTGGCAAACTTCCACAACGGTTCACAGATTAATTTTAGGATTTGGGCTCTTCAGCCGAATGCCCTTACTGAGAAACTTGCTATTTTATTACAATTACAAAAAAAAAAAAAAGAAAAAAATGATGATAGATTTTTAATTTTCTTGTGAAAACAGGAGCCACCAAAACCAAATTTATTTGATATAAATCATAGTCATAAAATAACATAGAAGTGTGATGTTAAATAATATTGTTGATTTTATTTCGCAGGCTGGAAGAATGGAGGAATCCGACGAGATGGGAACGAAGGTGGAGCTTTACGTTTACGATCTTACCAAAGGAATGGCAGCAACAATGTCTCGAATTCTCATAGGTGAGACAAATGGAATCAAGAGGATTTTCGTGGATCTCTTCATGAGGAGAAAAAGAGGGGAAAAAAAAACACCATTTTTTTCCTGAGGAAATTTTTTTCGTCGCCCACTGGCGAATAAAATAGTCGGATAAAGTTATTAAGAGAAATATATAAATCTCGCCTCGTGACGAAACGAGAAAGCACGTGTGGGCGGGTCATCGAGTTTTCTGTCTTGCTGTCTCATCGCCCGGTGTACGACGCGAGCACGCCGATTCACCCGAGAGCTTGAGCAGTGAATCGCTAACGTATTGTAGACGCACAGTGGCAGTGCCAAATCTGGCAGCTATCCTATCTTACACGCGCGAAACACACGACACTCGCCAAAAAACCCACGGGCTATTCTCGTACGCTTTTGTCCAAATCCGATGCTTTAATTATAAACTACGGAGAATTTCGCGGATACAAAATTTATACCACACCAGTTGTTTAATCGTCAATCAGCAGATGCTTTTCATTTTTAAGCTAGACTTGAATAGAAAAAAATATATATATATTTCATATGTATAAAAAAATAAGATTAAAGATTTTTATTTCTAAAGTTAGTTTTTGGGCGATTAAAATGCAACATTACAATTGTGACGAATTTTGGAATTTTTAGAAATTTAAAAATTTAAAAATTTTGCGACTCGATGCTCTTTAACGATTTATCGTTAAAATTTGTGAGTTGATTTAATAACGTTTAGTGATTTTCAGTCTCTAAGTAAAAAAAGAATGCTGAAATTATTTGGTAGGAGGGAAGGTGTTGAAAATCTTAAAGACTCTCGCTGTTAAAAGTAAAGGAGGCGCGAGCACGTGAGTCGTGAGAATTGCAGCGGAGAATTATTAATAAACGTTTGGCATAGAGAGCATAGAGGATCGCGGAAGCGAATGAGCGTGTACAGAGAAAGAGAGAGAAGAAATAGCGAGAGTATTTACATGAAACGCTGTACATTGGATCGCCGCGTGCAAACTCGTGCTTATTTTCCAACTGCGTGCCATTCGGTAAGTCGCGTTCAGAAAAATGTTCTATTAGGTTGTTTCACAATTTTTCTTTTATTCAACAAAAAAATGTCGTTAAAAATGAGTCAAAAATCAAATTTCATCTCCCACCCTTTGCCTTTAGAAAAATGTTCTATTAACTTGTTTCACAATTCTTTTTTTAAATTCAATAAAAAAAAGGCCGTTAAAAACGAGTAAAAAATCAAATATAGTAATTAACTACTATTTTTTATAAATAGAGAACTCTGACGACCAACTTTATGGGATGTTAATTCATTAAATAAAATAATTAATTCAATAATCTCAATTAAAAAAACGTAAAATTGTCTTTATTCGAATAAGGCAACCCCTGAAAGTTGGTAAAGATTTTGAATTTTCAAAAATTTGTGGACCATCCTAATGCCTCAAAATTCTATAAGAGGGTTCAAAAAACCTGAGCTTTCTAAAGTCACGTTTTCGTCGATGTATTTTTGGAGAGGATAAAAAAACTGGGAAGCACAAGTAGTCCTATAAATGTAAGAGAGTGGGATGGTAGCTCTCCGCTGCAACGGAGGTCCGTGACCCTTCGTGGTCCCGGTTTGCAGCTACGAAGAGCCGACGATGACGGCTCTGCTAGGGGACACCCGCACTTGACGAGAATTTATTTCCTCCGATTCATCGTCCCGGCCTCCCACAAGCAAAAACCCCCTCGTTTATACGTCTACGTATATATATATAAATATATGCATACCCATCGACACCTACAGAAATGCAGGAAAGGAAGGTTTAACAAGTACGGGAGTCTCGGTGTGTGTGTGTGTGTGTTGCGCTCGAAAATTCGGCGTTCTCTCGCTATTTCGGCACCGAGCGTAATTGGGTCGCATCGGGCAGCTTGGCATACAGCTGCGGAAGCTCGGAGTCTAGTGCAACCGGAGAGAGAGAATATCCACTTCCGCGTCTCCAAACACTTCCCTCACGAATTGTAGAAATATTTCAATACTTCTTTTTTTTTTCTCAATTCTTCCATTTCTCTCATTTTTATTCTTTTTTGTTTTTTTATTTTTCTAGGCAGAGCTTTGGACGGGATTTGGCACACTGCGATCGTTGCCTATGGTCGTGAATATTTCTTTGGACCTACGGGAATTCAAAGTATAAGGCCTGTGAGTATCGAGGATTTGAATTTTTCTATCAGTTTTCCCACTTTTCACAGGGAATCATTGTTTTCTCTGAAACTAAATATTGCTGTGTTCTTCAGAAAGTAACTCATATCTTCTCTGAACATAATTTATCCGAAAAAAAATAACAGAGTTTTCTACAATTTTACAGAAAACACTCGGAATCTCTCTGATAAATTGTAACTGCTGGAGTTTGTGCTGAGAAAAGTTGCAGAGATTTTCAGGAAATATCAGAGAAACTTTGAAAAAAAAAAATGCAGGAATATCTCTGAAACGATCCGGTTAGAATTTTTTAGACAAATTCTCAGAGAAATATTTTTACCAGAGTTTGTGTGTATGATTGAAGAGCAAGTGATGTCAAATAGGAAAGCTCCCTCAGGAGAAAAAGCCAAGAGGAGAGAGAGAGAAAGAGAGGAACGCCATCGAGAGACGCCGCGGCGCGCGGCCATACGATACTCCCCGGAGTCTCGAGAGCTCCTCTCCGGTGGCTCTCGTCCACGGGTGCACTAAATTTGGTCCGAGGACTACTAAAAATAACGCGTATTTCTAATGGTACGTCGGGCTCGCGGCGCGGTCTCTCTACTCTCACACGCCGAGACAGCTTCTCTCTCTCCGTTCTCGCGTATACGTTTCCTGGCCGCGGACGATCATCGCGACCGAAAGCTTACCGCGGTAAGTTGCTTAGTTCGCGCGACGTGCAAGCGGTTACGCAGATTCCTCGGTGTACATCCGGCAACCCCCGAGCGACTCCTTCGTCCGTCTCTTCCTGCTCTCCACCTGACTCGCCCGGCGTCTACGAACACCATTTACCGACAAGTTTCCCACAACGATATATTTTTTTTTTACTCCTTAAAATTCTACTCGATAAGTGTCGCTTTTTTTTTTTAACGGCGTCGTTTAAGGAAAACAGTTAAGTTTAAACAGTGCAGTTTGCATATTGCGATCAAGTGTTTTTTTTCTTAATTTTTTTTTGTTTTAATACGAAAGTTCAATCCATTTTTTTTTTTGCTGTTTTAAATGAAGAACATTTTTTTTCTGGCATGTAATTGAATGAAATTGTAGTTGAATTGATTTACTATGAATGGGGGCATTTTTAATTGGAGAAAAAAAATGGGTATATAGATATATTTTAATTTTTATGTATTAATGAATTTTAATTTAATGTATTAATGTTATCGTGGAGCAAAGCAACTACAACCGGCTTACATCCGCAGAGGCTGATGATTTTACTCGTGGGAATCTTGCTCTGCTGAAATTAGATCGGCGCTCGGTGTGTGTGTGACTCAAAACAGTTAAACAGTTGAAATTACACGGAGCTCGATTTCTTGGTCAACGACGAGAGAAAAATCTACGTGTTGGGAATTTTGGTCCGCGCGTTGGTCCGTCTGTTCTTTTTTTTTTTTTCTTGTTCTCGCGTTCCGTCTTATTCCTGGATTGGCAGACTCACGACGGGGGAGCGTGGCACGGAAAATCATTCGGAAGTCGATCTGTTTTTCTGACATGTTTTCTTGGTTTATTTTCAGGGCGGTACCGTACTCGGCGAGCCACTCAGAGTCGAGAAACTCGGCGAGACTTATCTACCTTATTCCGTCTTTTTGGAGTATATTAACGGTCTCGGTTCGTCAAAATTTGCGTGAGTATTCCTTCTTTTGAGAAAAGCTTGTTTTTTTTAGGAAAAATAAGAAAGGGAAATTGCAAAGCATTTGTATTTTAATAAAAAATTATTCTGAAAAAAGTGAATTTCTCTTTCAGATCCGGAACGTATAATTTGTTCAAGCACAATTGCAACAATTTTACTGAGGAAGTGAGCAGCTTTCTCGTTGGTCAGGGCATCCCGAAATACATTTTGGATCTCCCGGAGGAAATACTGCGAACGTAAGTGCGGTAAATAGCTGATGAAAAATCTATTTGTGGCTGTAATAGAATGAGGAAATAAATTTACGAAAATTGTTATGATCAGGCCTTTGGGACAGCAGTTGGCACCGTTGATAAACAGTTTGACTAGCGGTGCGAGCGCGGGTTTCACGTCCGGTCAGAGATTCGTCGAGGCGAGAATCCAGCGTGAGGCATCGCCGGAGTATCAATTGCTGAATACTGCTATCGAGGAGGCAAGATTGAATTCAATTGCTTTGGAGGAGAGACGAAACGTGCTGAACGAGAAGCTCGCGAAGAAGGAACGAAAGAAGAAGAAAAAGAAGAAGGAAAAGCGTGAGAAGAGCAACAGGGAAAGCGGCAGCGAGAGCAACTGCACAGGACCGAGCAATTATTGTCCGGAAATGGCGGAGGAAGGTACAATGAGCGACACACAACCGAGCAACGGCGATCTCGGAGCAGAGATGCTACCCTCCGAGCGAGTAATGCAAATGGAAGCCGAGGAAAAGCTCGAACTGGAGGAAAAGAAACGTCAGCGTGATCCACCGATTGTTTTCAAAAATCTTATCGACGCTAATGCCGAATTTGATGCACTCGCGCGTCTTCTTGAAGGAAAGCTCAATGACACCGAAATCACCAATTTGGATGAATTGCGACAGTACGTCTTGGAGAATGAGGGATCCTGGGCTCTTGGAGATAATTTTCTCAATTTCGTCGGTTAGTACTTGAATTTTTTTCTCCTCTTTTTTCCACATTTTTTGAAAAATTGAAAAATCGAAAAAAGATGATTTGTTTTAGAAATTACGGTAAAAACAAAAAATAAGTTGTCTCTAGATACAGTGAAAATCTAAGTCTACACAGTAATGTTATATTGATTAATAAATAAAAGTGTTTAATGAGTTAAAATATGATTTACAGGCCGAATTTTGTATGACAAGTCGTTGGATAGCCAGGCGAGGGTGAAATTGCTCAACATATTGTCCGTAGCCGCGTTGAAGGATGACGTGATACTTCTCCTTCACCAGGACAGACGCGAACACACGATAATGAATTTTGCATTCGACATTGATCGTCATCCAGCCGAGGAACAATTGCCGCTAGCACAATTTGTAAGTGCAAAGATGAATTTCGATACATCGAAATCCACTCGTTACTCGGGTGCGGGGCGATTCAGTCGCTGTATGAAAATTAATTTCTAATGAAAATGAATCTTTGCAGATGGCGAATATGTTTGAGAACCTCAGCAGCTCAGAATGGCTGCTTTACATATCCGAATGGCAACACCTCAATCAGGGCATCAGCAATATCAGGGTAACGACTAAGGTTGCAGTGCACTCGCTGCTTTCGGAATCTCCGGAACTTCAGTCTCGGGGCGCCGCGATTATTCACAACCTCGCTTGCAAGGAGGTAAAAACTGTGGTCTGTATCCTGAAAAAAGAAAAACGCTTCGTCTCTCCTTCTGTCCTCTCTTTTTATCGTAACTCAAGCTCAGTAGCGTCGAACTTACACGTTTAATAATAGTCGTAGAATCGCCCACGTCGCGGCGATGAATCGTCCTATAGCGATACTATTTGACGAGGGAAATATCATTGAAAACTTGGGATAAATACAATGGGACATTCCAAATTAACTCGGAAAATTTGTTTTTCCTAATTTTTGTTCTAATTCAAATAATATTTCTCAATTTTATTTTATTTAATGGCCGAATTTTCAACGTTTTACTTTGACATTTTACTTTGAAAATTTGGAAAAAAAAATTTTTTTTCACAAATTACAAAAAAATAGAAACTATTCTGGGATTAGACGTGGATTAATTTTGGTAATAACTTTCAATGATATTTTCGTACTGTGAAAGCTAATTTTCTTTTTTTCTTCTTTTTCTTTTCGTCAAGCTTTATCCTAACAGAAGTGCTGCCTTCCTCGTAAATCGTCATAATAAGCAAATGATAAAAAAAATCTCGTCGAAGACGACGAGTGCCAATGGATTAAAAAAAAAAAAAAAGGAAATGTCAAAAGCTGAATGTGAATGGCTTGCGCGATTGCCCGCTTCACGAAGGATCATTGAGTTGTACAGAGCCAAAAAGAAAACCATACAAAATTCATCGGTGTACATATTTTTTTTTTAAATTCAAATTTTCCATTATTCGACGAAAAGCCTCAATGATCTTTCGTGATCCAGAGGCAAAAGTCCTCTCCGACTCGAAAGAGCTTCGACACGGATTCTTGTGTACGGGATATTTGAACACTTATTTTTCAGAAAATGAACAAAAGCAAAAAGCTACGGCAGCTTTTACCAAAAGGCAGCATTTCTAAGGTACCTGTCCAGACTATATTCTTATTTTTATTAGTAAATTCAACAAGGTAAGTTTCATAATCGAGAGAGAGAAAAAAAAAGGAAACACGTAAAATACTATTAACAGAAAAAAGATTTGAACAAAAAGGAGGCAATACTCTGTCAACAATTCCCATAATCATCGGCAACAACAATACTTTGAATTTCCCATTAAAAAAAAGCCCAAAATTCGTAAAAAAATTGTCTTGAATGAAAAATTTACGAGCTTCTTTTTCTATCAGGTGTTCGACGATGTGGCGGTGGAGCTGACGATGGCGTTGCTCCAATTCTTCAATGCAAGTCCAGAGGAGGAGCAGCTTTACGCGTGCATGAAAGCGCTCGCGAGATTCACGCAAATCAGCGGCCAGGAGGTACCACAACTTGTGCAGATGATCGGACCAGAGCCCAACAAGTTCCGGGGCACGTCGCCAAGGATCGATGAGCTTATCGACCAGATTAACAAGAAATTGCGTTAGCCCGCGTAAAACTTTTCTAGCTTATAAGTCGAAAAGAGAAAAACAGCAATCGTGAATGTGTCTCTCGCGGACCAACGACTTGCGACGTACCCGTTTCGTCGCTTTTTTACCGATGGATCTCGTTCGAATGATCTCACTCGTGACAAAAATATCAAATACATATTTCTGTCTGAGCTAAAGACAAACGAGAACGAAGATCCGAACGTAGCGTGTGCTGTGCTCGTTGGTTTTCACGATTTATTTACTTTTTTTAAAAAAATTATTTACCTATTGATTTAAGCGTCTGGTGAATATCGCCCCGTTTATTCGATTCAATCAAATTTCGTTGGGCTTTAAAACGAAGAAAAAAAAGTCACCGCAGTTTTTCTTCTTTTTTTTTTTATTCATTCACAATACGAAGCATATTCGAATGTTTAGGGAGAGAGGTACGCTAAACTCTGGAAATATTCCATATTGTCGAGCAATAGTTTTGGGATATTAATTATGTAAATCCTACAGCGTAGCATCAATTAACGAACAGCTGTTGCTGCTGTGTGCTCACTCGTTGTCTTATCTCGCGAGTAATGACTCGTTTATCGCGCGTTTGCTCGAGCTTAGAGAGAGAGAGAGAGAGAGAGAGAGAAAGAGAGAAAAAAATGTTCACGTCCCGTAATATCCGTGTCTGCGCGATGTGACGAGAAAAATAAATAATCCAGAACCGCGTGACTCTGGAAAACGCGCTTTTATAAGACGAACTGGCTTTCCGCGGCGTTTACGGAAGAATAAAAATGCATTTTACTTGTAGTCGCCGTTCGTCGTGAAGCGCCACCCTCCTTAATCGCTCTATTTTCCTCTCTTAAGCATTGTATTGTTCTACGAATAATGTACAAAGTATATAACATTTATATAATGATTAGCATATATTTAATAATGTTTAACGAGAAGAAAGAAATAAAGGCAATATAACTGTGGATTTCGAGTGTTAGATTAAAAAAAAAAAGAGTGAATTTCGCTAAGTTTGAGACAAGGTCTTGGGGACAAAAATGATGAATAGATTATTTAAACTGCAGCATTAAAATTGTCTTAGATAAAAAGAAAATTTCATTCAAATCATCAAATGACATTTTCTTTTACCAATTCTTACGAGCCAAAAAGAAAATTATGCGCCCAAAAATGAATTCCAATAAAACGACACGATGCTCAGCATATTCTCGTAAAGCACTCGTTTGATTTTTGCGTCATCTGGCAAATAGAGTCACGTGTTTACGCGAGAAGGAATGTTACGCGTTTAACTTGGGAACGAAAATCCTAGAATTTGATAGCGACGATGAAGATTTGTGCGATGGATTCGGTGGCACGTAAATGATACGAGCGAGAGATATGTCGTTTACTTATTGATAGACAAGTATACATTCAAGGTCTTGGTAAATTATTTTACCGTTGATGATGCGGCAGTCGTACAGTTGTTTTTTCCTCGCTCTGTCCCTCATCAAAGATACGTTATCTCGGTATCGAAACGAGCACCTTTTTAGTGCTTTTGGTGGCTGTGCTTAGTCGTTTAGAGTAAGCACACGATGTAAGAACAAATTTACTCATGAATTTCAATCAATCTGTGTGCGTGTCTTAACAATGCAATAATTAGAATGAAATTGGTAGGCTGCGGTTGAGTGCAATAAGTCAGTGGTGGTAGTTAAGAGGAGCGAGAAACGTTCAGCACACGTCTCAACCCTAAATTCGTTGCGTTTTAATTCGAGCCGATTTGTAATTGCAAAGAAATCGCAATTAAACAGCCAGGGCAGTAAGTAAGAGAGCGTATTTTTCCTCGTTTCTAACAAGTACAACCCCCACGTGCGTCCCATAATCACCACTAAAATCCGTAATAATAATCAGTGACCGTGAAAGATGCTCTCGAGATCGAGGATGGCCTGGTGGAATATTATAGCGAAAAGAAAGAAGAGAAGAATAATGAAGTTAAGAGAGGAAGAAGCCGATTGAAAAAATACTTTCCAATCGTTCAATGGCTCCCCGGCTATTCAAGATTCGATGCAGTTTCCGATCTCATCGCTGGAATCACTCTGGGATTGACTATGATACCACAGAGCATCGCTTATGCATCCCTTGCTGGTCTGACCGCACAGGTATCTCGACTACTTGGGCTTTCATTAAATTTTCATCCTCTGATATGACTCCTGTCTTTCGGCTGTTCAAAATAATTTTTATTTTATTTTTCTTTCCTCATAGAGGAAGCTTTGTTTTGGTGAAAATTTTTTTTTTTTTTTCCAAATTTTCCTGTGTATGATTGCAAGACTTAGAAATTTCAATCACCTATAATTCAAAAACGATTCCACCGTTTGAGCTGAAATTTGCTCGTGTAGTTTACTTGAGAATTGTGTAATAAATCTCATGTTTATCTAATATATTTTCTTCAACAATTATTACAGTACGGACTTTACTCATCGTTCGTCGGTGGTTTTATCTACGTAGTGTTTGGAACGATAAAAGAAGTCTCGATAGGTACAACATCGCTGATGGCACTCGTGAGCATTTCCTACACCAGAGACTTGCCCGTGGATTTTATAGTACTTCTATGCTTTCTCACCGGCTGCGTACAACTATTTATGGGTCTCTTTAATCTTGGTTTTCTCGTGGATTTTATATCAATACCAGTGACATCGGGCTTCACCTCAGCCACCTCTATTATAATTATCGTTTCACAGCTACGATATTTATTCGGATTGAAATTCAAGTCCGGTAATGTAATTGACACGATGATAAAATTGGTGAAAAATATTCATAACGCAAAATTCTCGGACACGATTCTCGGTTTATCGTCCGTCATTTTTCTCCTCGCATTCAGAGTGAGTTTTTCTTTCCTTAATAAAATTTCAATTTTTATTTCGCACCGAGAGTCTTTTAATCATCGTTTCACCAATAATACTTCGCTGAACTTTTCTACTTACAGAAACTCAAGGACATCGACTGTTCGAAATTCAAGCGAGCCACTGGAGGAAATCTCGGTAATGGATTGATGCTCGAAAAAATCTTTTGGCTCTTGTCAATAGGAAGAAACGCTATTGCTGTCGTAATTGCCTCTGTGATAGCTTATAACCTGGCGACGGATGACGAAAAAACGCCGTTTCTCACAGCGGCTAAAGTCGAGTCTGGTCTACCCAAAGTGGCGTTACCTCCTTTTTCGGTTCAAGTCAATAATCAAACGTACTCTTTCGTCGATATGTGCCATCAGCTTGGTTTTGGCTTGATTATGGTACCAATCGTTGGTGTTTTGACCAATGTCGCAATTGCCAAAGCATTTGGTGAGCAAAAAACATATAATGACAGTGACCCTTTGATTTATTGAACAAACTAGACATATTTTTAAGTTAAATTATATAATATTTTTTTTTTTCATTTTAAAGAAAAACGTAAAAAATTCAATTTCGACACTTTTTATTTGGCTTTTTTTCAATTAAAAAAAGAGTGCCAAGAGATTCATTGGTCTAGTTGATAAGAAATACCTCAGATATGTAATAAAAAGGCTTATCACTATAAGAAAAAAAGATTTGTTCCCTTGATAAAAGGAGTATTTGAAATTGCTATGGTCTTGAGGTTTAAACCTTGAATACATTTTTTTTTTTAGTGCACGATCGACCGTTGGAAGCAAGCCAGGAGATGTTGACACTCGGACTGTGCAATTTATCCGGTAGCTTCTTTTCTTCGATGCCTACATGCGGGGCTTTCACCCGGAGTGCGGTGAGCAGTGCCAGTGGAATTCAAACGCCAATGGCTGGTTTATACTCTGGTAAATAAATTAGAAAATAAATAAATAAATAAATAAATAAATAAATAAATAAATAAATAAATAAATAAATAAATAAATAAATAAATAAATAAATAAATAAATAAATAAATAAATAAATAAATAAATAAATAAATAAATAAATAAATAAATAAATAAATAAATAAATAAATAAATAAATAAATAAATAAATAAATAAATAAATAAATAAATAAATAAATAAATAAATAAATAAATAAATAAATAAATAAATAAATAAATAAATAAATAAATAAATAAATAAATAAATAAATAAATAAATAAATAAATAAATAAATAAATAAATAAATAAATAAATAAATAAATAAATAAATAAATAAATAAATAAATAAATAAATAAATAAATAAATAAATAAATAAATAAATAAATAAATAAATAAATAAATAAATAAATAAATAAATAAATAAATAAATAAATAAATAAATAAATAAATAAATAAATAAATAAATAAATAAATAAATAAATAAATAAATAAATAAATAAATAAATAAATAAATAAATAAATAAATAAATAAATAAATAAATAAATAAATAAATAAATAAATAAATAAATAAATAAATAAATAAATAAATAAATAAATAAATAAATAAATAAATAAATAAATAAATAAATAAATAAATAAATAAATAAATAAATAAATAAATAAATAAATAAATAAATAAATAAATAAATAAATAAATAAATAAATAAATAAATAAATAAATAAATAAATAAATAAATAAATAAATAAATAAATAAAATTTCAGGAAGCATGGCACTGCTGGCTCTGAGCTTTCTCACTCCCTACTTCGGCTACATACCAAAAGCAACCTTGGCCGCGGTTCTTATTTGCGCTGTGATCTTTCTCGTCGACTTGAAGATACTCAAGATTCTGTGGAGTGGATCCAGTGAGTGTGCAATACGATTTTCTAAGCAACAACAAAATGATTTAATAACAGCCCCAATAAGGGGCCAAGGAAAAAAAATAACTAAAGCGTTAACTATATAAATTCGCAGAGCGCGACGCCTTTACAGCAGCTAGCACCTTCGTAATGAGCATAATATTCAACGTTGAAATTGGACTGTTTATCGGCGCTGGACTCAACGCTCTTTTCTTACTGTATTTCTCAGCGAGACCGAGTGTCGACGTTTCATACAGACAAGTAAGGATAAATTTGTGGGAATCAAAACCAGCATATTTTGTTGTTGGTTCATTTTGAGATTAATAAATATTACAATCTCTTGATAGACCGCCGCTGGGGATCCGTATTTGTTGATCAAACCGGAAATTGGATTGTTTTATCCAGCGATTGATTTTTTGGGCTCGAAAATAACAAAAGTAGCTTCTCAGCGCGGAAACGAAACGACGCCGATGGTCATAGACTTCGACAGACTGCAGGGAATCGACTATACAGCCTCAAAAGTACCCTGGCAATCTTTTACAGTTTATTTATTTATTTATTTATTTTTTTAAATAACTGTTTTTTTCTCTAGTTTTTTTTTCTTTCTATTCGAACGAAATACAATGTTTGCAGTTATTTTAGGGAATCGAGAGGATCCTGACCGCGTTCGAAGGAAAGAAGCAAACGCTCTTCTTTCTAAATGTCAGTCCTCATGTGAAGAAAACAATCTTGAAGCTTTGCGGAGATTTAAAGAGCTTCAGGCCGATCGACAGTGAAGATGCTCTCATAGATATTCTAGGTAATGGAAAAATGGCATTAAAGATCGAAAGTACATTTAACTGATTAAGTAATATTTAATTATGGTTATTTGCAGAATCGAATCTGAGCAAAAGTCCTACTGTGCCGGTAATCGCTGTAAACGATGAAAAGGAAATGCAATTGGAACACATACGATCTCCAGTAGACGAAATAGAGTCGAAGCCTCATCAACAGGAGCAAGAATCTCTGCTGAAGAATCATGAGAAAACGGAAGAAACAGAGGAAAATGATTCGCAGATTAAATCAAAGGAAACGTAAAACAATGTTGACTGATTAACGATAGCGCGTGCATTAAATTTAAGGTAGTCCTCGAGGTGCTAAGATTTAAAAAATTCTTTATAGATGCTTTAAAGAAGAATCTATAGGGGCAAAAGACGTCAAGTCGATCAACCCAATTTTTCATGGACAAAACGTCCTCACATTTCTTCAGGATGTTGGTCTAGTTGAAGAAAAAATGTAGGAATTTTTTTAGATTTTTTAATTGCATATTCCAGCCATTGAAAATCGCTGAAAATAATCATTGCTTATTTTTTAACGCCAATAATACGGCTCGCAAAAAAAAATCATAAGAATATAAAATTTTGGATTTTCAACGTACTTTCCAACAACATTTTTTGCAAAATTCTTCGATTTCATTTTATGCTAATTTTCAATTAAATAAAGTTGCCACTTTTTCCCCCTCCGAAACGGCGTTTCCGATTTAGTTGAAATTTTCAGATTTTGCTCTTTGGAATGTCTAGAATCTTCGAAAAAATTGGCAGGTTGGGCGGCAATTTCGCTCCAGAGTTACAGCCCATCGAACGATCAAACATCGCGGTAATTTAATACAAAAAACAAGAATTACGTAATTAAAAAAATGTAATGCGAGCTTTAGAATATTTTTCATAGATCACCACTATGTTCCATCGTTCGAAGAGCTGTAACTCTGGGCCAATATTGCCGCCCATCTCGCCAATTTTTTCTAACATTCTAGATATTTCAAAGAACAAAACGTGAAAATTTCAGCTAAATCGGAAATGCCGTTTCGGAGGGAAAAAAAGTGGCAAATTTATTTAATTGAAAATTAGCTTAAAATAAAATCGGAGAATTTCACAAAAAATGCTGTTGGAAAGTACGTTGAAAATCCAAAATTTCACGTTCTTATGATTTTTCTGTGTGAGTCGTAGTAATGGCGTTAAAAAATAAACAATGATTATTTTCCGAAATTCTTAATACCTGAAATATGCAATAAAAAATCTAATAAAAATTCCTACGTTTTTTCTTCATGCAGACCAACATCCCGAATAAATTTGTGGACCTTTTGTTAACATGAAAAGTGAGGTGCCCGACTTGACGCGTTTTCCCTCTGTAGTATCAACTTAACACTAAATTTTTTTTTTTTTTTTCAAAACGTGTACAAAGAATTTTTGTAAATTTCAGTATTCGATTAACTTGACTCTAACGCAATAAGCAACGTCGTTTTATCGTGCTTTAGGAAGTATCGCGAATGCACCGTTCAAAAATACCTTCCACACGAGTCCTCAAAGAGCGTGCCTTATCTCTCGCGGTTTCACTTTCGATTAATTTATTTATCGTAGAGCCCAACGGAAAGAGAGCCTCCATAGGGATCTCGATTTAGTAGTAGGACGAATCGAGAAATCTGGCCCGAATATTTCTCGGAATCAAAACGAAAGGCCGAGTAAATAAAAACAAACAGAGGCGAGCGATTGCGACTTTTCTCAGAATTTAAATGAGTATAGCTTGACGGAGAAATATCAAGTCGCTTGGATGTCTTCGACAATTTCAATCGTAAGATTAGTGTAATAAAGAATTAAAAAAAAATATACATATACAAACGTCCTTATTCATTACGAGTAGAAAATAATAATTTCGTACATTTAATAATAATTCCACAAATTTTAAAAAATGTAAATAAACGGTTTTCGAGACAAAATGTAATATTGTCTGGAATAACATCTGGCTTCCTCATAGAGGAAGCTTTGTTTACGTAAAACTTTTTTTTCCACATTTCGATGAAACTCGATCAGAATGGTTCGAAGCGTCGAGAAAAGTCGTTTAGAAAAAAAGTCTGGATGGATATGCGTGCGTATTACAGATTTTTCATTGACTAACAAATTTCTGTATAACGAAATTATTATTTCTTGTTTGTTTCGAGCGAGACTGCGACAAACGCCAGAATATGTTTGTTTTTGATTGAAAGTGGCGCCACTTTGCCGCAAAGATATATGCGCGCGCATGTCTGATATCGAAGAAAAATGGCCGACGGCGACGGTGGCGCCGCACTACGGTAACCTCTGGAAACTCCGTGCCAAGCAATGGAGGCTCATTTTCCATAAAATTCCGTGGTTGGTACGTAATGTGTTTTTGAGCGTGTTTAAAGTGGAATTTTTCGTGTGATAGTGAGACTTTCATCGACTGTGAACGCCGTTGAACGCATAGCCGTAGGTGAGTCCGTTAAACGAGCTCTCGCACGAACGTCAGAGCTGAAAATTTTTAAATCCACGCATTCGTTTTCCACTCTCCGATCACCGGACGTGAAAAAAAAAAAAATACACACATATATAGATATATATATATATATACATAAATATAACCTATATATAAACTCAAGAAGATAAATCGCTGAGTCGCGAAAAGGGCGGTCTGCTTGACGAAAACAATCGAGTGCAATTCGTTAAATAATTCAACAAGCGGTGCATTGATATCTCCTGCCGAATTCTCGTCGTCGATTACCCCGCAATTTATGCCGTCTTCTTAAATATAATACTGAAATAATGATGGTACGCGAAGTAGAACTACCATATTGGCAGACTCCAATGTTGCCGCATTTCAAGCGTCGATAATTCTTCACGTGTTCGCAAAAAGCTGGAGCTCACTACTGTGACGACTTAACAATTTTCTAGCTTTTCGTTCTATGTATGAGAATTAGTATGTATGTATATATATATATATATATGTGGCTGGTAGGTGTTGAAGTCGAGACACAGGTTGCAGCCGAGAGAGAGGTTACCTGATTCCTCTCGTGCACGCGCGGTACAAACGACAAACCTTAGTCAGCCAAGTGTTGCGTGTGCACACGACCCTAAAAGCTCGAGGCGCGACACAACACGGCAGGCTCATCTTTTGTTCCTTTTTACCGTCTCCCAAGTTTTCTTGAACACACTGGCAGTGAGTTAACGGAAGAGACGAGCTGTCACCCGCAAAAATGCTTAATAATTGGTCAACAATTTAACTGCATCAGCAGCAATACGCGATCGAGTCGCGGACAATTTTTTTTTTCGAGTATCGGCAAAATCGTCCTTCACTCGTAAATATAAGTACGAGTAAGTTACAATTTTAACAGAGTTTGAGAGAATTTGAAAATTATTCTATGACAAAAGAAGAGTTATTTCTCGAGATTAGAAGAAAAAAGTGTTCATACACTCTTTTTTTCCGATGTTTTTTCTGACATTCAAAAACGTCTACTGAGTGTTTTACATTTTTGAATCTCATATTTTATCCAGAAACATTTTGTTTTTTTTTTATTTCCCTGATAAAAATATTAATTACAACCTAGGTTGGAAAATTGCATGAAAAAAAAGTATAATTCAATTATATGATGTATTGCGATGAACAACTCCCTCATAAGTCATACCAACGGAATGACAAAGTTTGTTTTTTTTCTTTTTTTCACGAAATCCGATGCACAGACAGTGGAAAGTTGTGGCGCGTGGCCGCTCACGCGTTTATTCAGATCGCACCGTTCGATAAAGGCGTACACCGCTGTGTATAGTTATGTGTACAGTGGCGTATAGGTATTTCAGAGGGAAAAAAAATTGTCAAAGAGGCCTCAACGAAGCCGTTACAACGAGTATAGAAGTATTCTGAGTAGTTTTTCTCTTTGCTCGTAATACTACAAAGCTGTCGATTTTTTTTTCTTTTTTTTTTTTTTAATTCCATAGCCTCCACCCCCTTAAGGCACATAACATAGTGCCTCTTCGCATAGCTCGGCTTTTGCGCGATATCTCAGTGCGTCTCTGGTTTTGCCTGACATGGCCGTATACTCGGAAAGAGCCCGGTGGCTCGCTCGCTTGGTGCCAAGTGGGTTACCGGCGCCCGTACAGGTTGGCAGTACTTTTTCGTGTGGCCCAAAAACCGGCCCGTGCCCAATGGGCACCTCCTGATGCGAATCCAATTTTTTAACCCTCCATTGCTCCATGAAAAAAAAATTTTGCAACAATTTAAAAATTTTTAAAATATGGGTAAAGAAAAAAATGGAGAAATAATTGAATAACCGTTGGCATATATCATAGTCGGAAGATTTGTTAGTCGTTTAGGTGTGAAAAACTCGCTACTATGATATGCGAATGGTTATTTAATTATTTCTCAATTTTTTGTTTACCCATATTGTTTATTAATTGATTGTTTATTTTTGTAAAATTATGTTCATTTTATAATTTTCAATGTTATTCGAACACTCTGCCATTATGCGCTGTGAAGTGAGTTAGAGAATACGCATCGATGGCGGCCATCTTGCGATACTTCGATATATTTAAATGAAGCTATTTGAAAAATTCATTTATCCATGCGAATCGACAATTCATCACCTCAATTTATGAAAATAGACATTGGGCGCCAGTCATAAAATCGACGTAGAAAATTCAAGTAATTTTTTTTTTTTTTTTCATTTTAGAAACATAGAAATCGTTCAAATCAGCTGATCGCCGTGAAACTAATAACTTTCGTCTTTTTTGCCTCATAGCGGCACTAGGGAGTTATAAAAAAAATGAAATTTTATGTATTTCGCTTGACAATTGTTGCCCTCATTGGTAGACTGCTGCATGCTACTGAATATTGCATTGAATTTCATTGGTAAATTCGATGGACAAGAGCGTGTGATTCGTAGATTAATTTTTCTCGAATCAGAGCGCAGTTTCCATAGTCTGTGTGTAATAATTGTAGGTACTATTCCATCGAGCGTCACGTTTATGGGCTACGTACGTATGCATAGAGAGGTAACACACATAAGTGCATTGTGGGAGTGTCTCAGGAATGTGGTCACGCTGCCTGCCTGCGTTTACTTCTCTTTGCTCGTTTCGTGTCTCGCGAAATCTCAGCGTCCGAGCAAGCGGCAGCGGCAGCAGCAGCAGCCGCAGCCGAGTTCTCGTCGCTGGGTGCCTTGTGTGTCGTTGGCGGGAAGGCTTCCTTCTCTCTGTTCGTTGCATGCTCTCCGCTAAAGCTGGGTACAGAGGGAAAGGGAACGGCGAGCGAGATCGCTCTCGCGGAAGGAAGTTATATTCATATACTCCTTGCATCCCCTTGCATCTTATTTTCAACATAACGAGAAAAATTGTTTCTTTATTAAAACCGCAAACTTATTAATCATTTTTTTAAAATACCTTAACAGGAAAAATTGAACAAAATCATGACTATAAAATAGCTCGACTCCTCTGATTGCATTTTCACTGATAAATATATTATTTTTAAAAATCTTAAAATTCAACAATAAACATTAAGAAAATTTTGAAAGTTTTGCAATAAATTTCAAATCTCCATAACTCAAAGCGCAAAAACTGAATAATCTGAGTTTTGTCGAAAATAGAAGACAATAGAATCGATTAACGTTTATAATTCAATTGGTAGGGCAACGCAATGTGCTCACGTGGCGTGACATTGAATTTTGAAAATTAAATGCCTGATCCAGTTTAATCGCTCTCTGTTGAGAATTTACGAGTGAGGGTGAAAGAGAGAGAGAGAGAAAGAGAGAGAGAGGTGTGATGCGTATGTGTACGTGTGTGAGTTGTACACAAGTGTTTCGTTGGTCAAGTTGATAGACGCGCGCGACTCCCGAAGCGTACATGTATATTGGATAGTTTAGCTTTTAGCGGTATATATATATCCCGAGAAACTCCGGTTTCGTAATAAATATATGCCGGGATAAAATAGCTATGGGGAGAGGGTCGACCTTGCCCCGCAACTGGCTGACTGCTTGTTGCCAAGCTACACCGGTATATATAGCTTGCTGTCTCTCTCTCTCTCTCTCTCCCTCCCTCTCTCTTTTTCGCTATACTACACCTCGTCGTTCCTAGTACTATAGCTTCAGGTTAGCGTTTAGCGTTCATGAGCGCGTCTGTACGAACACGCATAAACAGAGAAGCGAAGTAACACAAGGAGAGAGGCTATGTGGAGTACATAAAAAGCGATGAAGAAGGCGATTGCCTGGAGGTGACAAGGGGGAACAAGAATATAGTGCATGCGAAGCAACAAAGAGAGAGAGAGAGAGATTCGCTCTGACTTGTACACGTCAAGTTTACGTGCTACGTGCGCACGTCACTTGGTCTAGCGTCGACTATACGAGAGAGAGCGAGAGAGAAAAGGGGGGAGGCAAAACGCGTTACAAGGAAACCACAACGCGCATACTCCCCCGTCCCTCTCTCTCTCTCTCTCTCTTGTGTTGCGACGCACAACCAGCCAAGCGAAATTGCGCGCGTCCTAGCGTTAGCCACGAGTTTACCTGGGCTGAAAGTGCATACTATGCGCACTCTGGCTTATTATTATTATTATTATTATTATTATTATTATTATTATTATATGCATCGTCCACATATACTCGTAGTATATATACTACTTGATGCTTGGTTAAAGCTGCGTGGGCGGGTGTATCCTCTCTTAATAAGCATCGCTGCTCGAGTTTTCTACGAGATAATCGCTCTATCGATCCTTCCACAGATCCCACTCGTATACTTTATTTTTAACGCAAAACTCTGTGTCCTCTGGTCTCGACGCAATTTTCAGGTTATCTCCTAACGATTCCATTCAAACTTACCACGTGAAGAAATAAATATATAATTGAATTAATGAAATTCGATGGAAATCTCTCGGCCTGCGAGACTTTTAATCAATGATACCTTTGTTTTTATCATTCATTTTTTCCTGCCTTAATATACAGGGTGTCCCATTTTAATCTTCCAGTTGATTTATCTCAGTATAATGAAACTTTTAGGGTTCGAAGGGGAACGTTAAAAAAAAATGAAAAATTGATCCACCGTTCAAAATGGCGGTGTTACGACAGCTGACATGTTTATAAAATGGGATCATGAATTTTTTTTTCAACCAAAAAAATTCGTCAAATAGTCAAAAATAGTCAAAAATGAGCTTCTGATCTAACAAATATGGACTTTAAAATTTAAAAAAAAAATAAAAAAAAAAGTTTCCTCCAAAAGTTGTTAGCCTTGACATGACGAATTTTTTTGGTACAAAAATAAGTCATGGTCCCATTTAAAAAAAACATGTCGGCTGTCGTAATTCCGCCATTTTGAATGCTGGACCAATTTTTTTTTTTCTGAACTCAATACTTGATCTGAGCTGAATTTTTCGAGTTAAATCAACTGGAAGATTAAAATGGGACACCCTGTAATTTGTTGCGAGATTTTATTCAAGTGCGAGTTGGCACATTGTCATCGTGTTGTTCAGGTTCACCCATTGAACCTTTTTGTTTATGCCAAATTGTCAAAACTTGACTATTAATAAAATCAATTTGTTTAATCATCACCCAAAAATAAGTTGATGATTTAAAAATAATTTCCTATCATACTGATTAAAAAACGGTGTATGCATTTTTTTTTCTCCCTCACGTTCGACTTTTTTTTCTCATAAAACTCACACACACACATCTCTAAAGATTCTACCGATGCAGCAAAAAAATAAAAATGGCTTAGCTTTCAATTTTTGGATTAAAAAATCGACGTTATCAAGCTGATGAAAAGCATGCGTAAAAAAAAATTAAAAATCTAATGTAAAATCAACAGTATTACGATTAGACCTTCTTTTTCTGTCTTTTGGTTTTTGAGATAAATTGTAAAAAAAAAAAAAAGAAAAAATAGGCGATGCTCGCGAGTGCGTGTGTCGCTATTGATCGCGTGACACTGCTGCTCCATGTGTGGTATATGCCTTCTCTACTCGTCGAGTAGTGGCATGCATCGCTGGATAGTCCGCGAGGAAGTTTGTACTTTGAAACGAGTGCTGGTGTGTTGCACCGGCGGGCCATCCAGGCAGGCTGGCAAGAGCAGCCAGGCAGACTCCGACCCAACCAACTTGCAACGATCTGGTCGATAGGGTGCACTCTCGTACACCCGCGCGCGCCAGCTTTGCCACTTCCGCTTCTTTTTCTCGTTGCGTAACTTCCGCGACAATATTATTCTCGACGCAGGAGTCTCTATCTCTCTCTCTGTCTCTATTATCATGCTTTATGGATTGATACATCATTTCAATATCCTTCTGTATAAAAAATTCGATTTTTTTCTTTTTGTTTTTGAAATTATATTTTTTACCTCGCAAGCACAAAAGAAAGCAAATATTTTTTTCAAGTCCTATTTTTTTTAAGCCAAACTTCATGGATGCAAATATTTTTTATATCCTACACTTCTCGTAGAGTTCAGATTGCACAGATGGATCGAATTAATTTTGCATCGAAGAATTTGGTAAAAAAAAAATGTGCAGCAAAAGTGAGAATGTTTTCTGTGAACGATTTTGATATTTCCAACAAAAAGAATTTTTCGTGCAAAATCAATGTGCTTTGTCGGTTTTTTTTCCCCTTTCCAAAATCCAAAATCAATACACCAGTTTTCTTGCCAAAACTCGAAAATTCTATGTGAAGTTGAAAAAAAAAAAATAGTTTTGAAAATTGAATGTTTTATTTTTGGTAAATATGTTAAAATAAATAAATGAATCTCTGATCTCTGCTGTGGCCTGATGAGGGTATTGTGTGCATTATGTATATATACAATTTAAGCCGTTTGTGCAGACTATAGCTAGCACCACTCAAAATGTCCCTGTCCTGCAATTAACGTGTCCCGCTCGGCACGAAACGAGGCGAGTCTCTAATTGATAGCTAATAAATAGATGGAAGCATGCGGTTACGTACAAGAAAACAACAGAGCGCGCTCGCACGCTCAGTTTATATAGAGAACGAGCAAGGCGAGGCGCGACGTTCGACGCACAAGCGTGCCAAAATAGAGTTCCCTTAGCGCAGAATCGAACAATATAGCTGTGGATATAATGTATATATATATATACGTATAAAGCGTGATAGAAGGTGGAGGTGTCGGTTGTCCCGCAGCCGGCTTGTGTGTCGACAAGGACGTGTGCCGTCGTTCTTCGTCGCAGCAGCTCGGAACGCGCATATCCCAACACGCTCTTTACCTAACCTATACAGCTAAACTTCGAAGGGAACTCGGCACGAGGAAGAGCCAGCGAGGCGAGAATACGAGAGTAGAAAGGATTTTAGCTGAGTGTGATCGTGCGCGCGCGCGAGAGAGTGAGAGAGACGCATAATAACGGGGTTAAAAAACGAAGAAAGAAAACTGACAAAGATGTCTCTCTCACTCACTCTTTCTCGCTCTTTCACTCGCGCAGTTGCCATTTTTAGTTTGGCTGGTGATCTCTCTCCCGGCACCCGGCAAAAGTGAAGCAGAAAAAAGAATCGTGCGCCCAGCGCGATTGTGGAATTCGATTCCTCGATCGACCGAGCTATTATATGCTCAATATATACTCACGTATATGCACCAAATGCTCGCATTCTTCGTCAACATGTGACTTTTGTTTGTTTCCTTTCTAATGATCTTTTATCGCTAATTCTTTTTCTCTGTCAGGAAGGAAAAGGTAAATCCGTACACCGGAGGCAAAAAGCACGGTTTTAAAGGATGGAAGAATATTATTTTCACCTTTACTTTATACAATTGTCCCCTTGGATGGTATTTTCGGTGCATTGTATTGGTGCAGCCTGTACAGAGGGAATTCGTAGATGTGATTATAGACGAAAGTACGAGATGTACTGTACGGTAAAGTGTGTCTACGCGAGGAGGGGATTGTAGTGAACCCGATTAGGGGGGAACCATGAGGAAAGGTTATGGAGAGCCGGGCGAGATTGTTGCAAACCGCGCTAGGGGGACTTGATTTATTTGTACTCTGGCGTAGGTGGAAAACAAACGATGATATATATGAGGCATTTCATATCAATTCAACCACCGCGAAAATAATTACAAATTCTCAATGAATTTCTGAAAATTGGATTCGGTGGTTCTGATAGATACAACTAATTTCAAAACTAAAAAAAAAATGCCGAAATATGGAAATTTTTTCATTTTGCTGACTCATAGAGGAAGCTTTGTTTTCGTTATTTTGCAATTTTTATTTTTGTTTTATAATGTTTTATAACAAATATATTTGACTAAAAAAACCAAGAAAATATAAAATATTTTCAATTTTTGTGATAAAAAAATCGTGAGTCGGTAAAAATGTCGATAAAAATGTCTTTCATGCAACAAGCAAGCCTGCAAAGTAGAACCTCGCAAATTGCTTCCTCATTATTTTACATTTTTTAAAAATGTTTATATGTATGCAAAGTGGAACTTTGCAAATTGTTTTCCCTAGAAAGCTTCCTCTATGAGGAAACCAAAATAGATAAACGTACTTCCTCATAGTGGAAGCTTTGCATACATGTAAACATTAAAAAAAATTAAAATAAAAAACAATTTGCAAGGTTCTACTTTGCAGGTTTATTTTTTTTATTATTCAATCTGTAATATCTTAAGAACGATAAATCTTATCGACAACTCTAAAAAGCGAAACTGTTTGTTTTGGTAAAAGAGCCATATAACTCCGTTCAAAATTTTATTGAGTAAATAACTGTACGTCATTTTTACCTGGCATGTTGAAAAACCAAAAAAAAAAATTCAAAAACACGAAATATTTTTTAAAAACATTTTTCTATTCCACGAATTCTACAAAGAATTGATAAAACTTGGAAATCCACCGAAACGTTATTTCGGTGTTTATTATTATTATTATTATTATTTCGAAAGTTTATTATTTTTTAGATAGATATATGACCGTTGGTGAAATATCGGTTGAAGCCGCGGTTATTGCAATTAACCCCGGGTATTTATCGATTGGTATGACTAAATCATTGTATAGCCAATGAGCTGTGGGGTAGAGTTTGCGCTGAAGCGAGCGAGACACAGCGAGGGAGACAGGAGTATAGCAAAAAGCAGAGAGTATAGAGCTGCGAAACCGAACAGCAGCAGCAGCAGCAAGCACCGGGAGAGCGAAGTAGCTTTGGTGGGGCAGAAGGGGAGAAGCGCGCAAGAGAGAACGGCGCGTCGGAAGGTCGGTGGCGGCAGCGCGACGACTACCACGACGACGACGACGTCGACGACGATGATGCTAGTCCCGGTCGCCACGTTTGACTGTGCTATATATCCTGCAGATCAATAATTTCCGATACGGCCGTGAACGGAGCGGACGAGAAGGCGTCGCGACGCAATCCTCGCTACTCGCTCGACTTACTTGGGACAGTTGTGTAGAATACAAGTATCGTCGTCGTCGTCCCCCTTCCCCGTCGTTTGAGCTACTACGAGCTCCGTATTGTCGCTGATGTACGACAGCACTCGAGAGATATGAGCCGGCCGCTGCTTAGGGATTTTTCAGAGGTGAAAATTTATAAAAACAACCGACCTGCCGAATGGCCAAATTTTTTATGCCTCGGTCCAAGCATTTCCATATTTATGCTGCTATACCCTATCACCGAAAAATAACGGGGATTTTTCAATGTTTTTGTTTCCTCATAGAGGAATCTATGTTTTTTGTGAATTTTTTTTTTTTTTCGATGTTTTAATGTCAATATAGTTAAAAAGTTGTAAAGAAAAATTTGAGAATTTCAAGAACGTCAGAGTTGAGATTATGTTTATTAGCAGCGTTCCAGCTGAACAGAGAAATTCGCAGAATTACAATTTGCTAAGCTTCTACGTGAAATGTAGTCTTCGAGGGAGTTTGAGAATGTTTTTTTTTCTCGCTCAATTGGTATCACTTTATACGGCAGAATCAGAGTCCCTGTTTTACCGTCTTTCCGTCATAATTAATTACGTAAGTCAACGCAATGCGTTTTCGCTCGAGCGAATCGCTCCGCCAATGGCATCGTCTCATTCACTTTTACGGTATTTCTCTCTATATGAGCACGTTTTGTCATAAATCAAATAAAATCGTTTGATATGTTGAGACATTTTTTACCGACAGTTATCATCAGAGTCGAGAAAATATATTCACTAAATAATCGCAGAAAGATTGGTATTTAAAATGGAAGAAACATTTCCTCGCTATTTTCATTAAAAAAAAAAAAAACAAACAAACAAATAAAACATTAATATCCATTGCATATTCATAAAAAACTTGAAGCATAGTTTTACAAACACTGCAAGCTGTCTTTTTGTGAATTAATTATGAAATTAACGATATAAATGTTAGTTTCCCAAACCAAACGTCGGATTTTTTTTTATCGAAAGCCAAACTGTAACCCCCCCCCCCCCCTTCTCATGGAAGCCATTACAGTTTCTCTTATCGATTGAGTCTAACTTTTCCGTGGCGTTTACTAAAACTCTTCTCTTTTACTCACGTTGGTATATAATTTACGAAATTCTCCGAGTTTTAATCGCAATCATTGAAAGTAGCTTAAAAAATTAGGCACTACATGCACTAAAATCTTACCAAAGATCCGAAAAAAGTGTGAATTAAAAAAAAAGAAGAAAATAAAAAAATAAAAAAACATGCGTAGCCTCTAAAAGCTATTAAATTAAAGAAACGCGAAATTGAATCCGTAGTTAAAAATGCCGTTATCTCGAGTTTGTTGCGGTCAGGTTGAGTGTTGGTCTGATCGTAACGTGTGAATGAGCGAGTATACCGCGAGCGAATGTGAACGTGGCATAGGTTTCGCCGCGGTATATATCGTCGTAGAGTCCGCTGTTGGCAGTCGCGCTTCGCGTTTCCACCACCACCACCACCACCATCGCTACTTAGTTTACGCGAGCGCTTCGACCGCGCTGCCCCGGTGTCTCCGTCGTTGTACGTTCGTACTACAACCGAGAGAGAGAGCGGCGGCCACCACCAGTGGCAAGAACGGCGGGGAGGAGGAACGCTCGTGAGAATAGCACACAGCAGGCTAGCGCGCGAGTACGCTTTGCCTATTCCGCGCTAGCGAAATAGCTCCGTGCAGACTGTCCGTGTTCTTCGTGGGCTCGAAGCGTAAGTTCGTTACCGTCTTATTTCCTTTTTTTTTTTCCTCGTTTGAAACAACGTCGTCGTCGTGCCAATTCGTACCTGCAAAAAAGAAAAAAAAAAAAAAAAAAAAAATGAAAAGTAAAGAAAAGAAAGAAAGAAAAAAAAAAAAACAAGTGTTCTGTGTCGGCGTTGTGCATTCTAAAAGCGAATTTCCGCGTCACCTTTTTTTCGTGCCTTCTCCCTTGCGAATCTCTGCTCTGAGTTTTGAGAAGAAAACAGGCAGTGAGACAGAGAGAGAGAGAAAGAGAAGAATAGAGAGAGAGAGAGAGAGTGCGCAAAAGAGCCATCATCTCCATTCTATCTTCGTTCAGAGCAAATCAGTCTGTCTCTCTCTCTCTCGCTCTCGTTGTCTCTGATCGCGGCGCTCACCGTCGAACGACGTAATGACGATGCAAACGGTAGTAGTGTGTGCCTCGTATGCCGTTCAGTTAACAGTGAAAATATAATATTAATAAACAATGGTCTAGTGATGTGGACTACAAATTATAATATATCTATCTCTGTCTCTTGACCGAGCCAGCCCGTGTCGTGCATTGGATTGTGGCATTCTCTCTCTCTCTCTCTGTCTCTCTCTTTGCTCTCGGGGAGGTTGTTATCTAACTCACTCCCCGTACGTTTTTTTTTTTCTACCATTTGCTTCTGCACTTTTATTCTCGAGGTATTAACAACGTGTCTACTGTTGTCGTGTATGGAGAAATTCTGTTTTTTTCCGAGTGGAATATCATTTATTTTGCTCTATTTCGTAGTCGAAAATCGCGATTATGCGATAAATCAGGCTGTTCTCTCAGCGTTTCGATTCCTTTCATTCTACTACTGCTGCTCCTGCTCCGTTAATGCTCGCGTGTGTTTTTCTCTCTCTTTCTCTCTCTCTCTCTCTCTCTCTCTCTCGTTTCTGCGCCTCGCAATCGTTGGCTGACCTTTCGAAATACCTAACGCGCACGCGGGGTAACTGCGCGGCGAGAGGGGCGAGGAGGGGAGCAAGCAGGAGGGTACGACAGTAGCGGGGGTGGGGAGGTGCGCGAGCAGTATACGTTCCGCGAGGAATTTATGTTTTCACTGTTGAGAATGGCATGACTACGATAGAAATTTTACGATCCCTGCTTGTCCTACCGTTCGATACAGCTTCACTCAGAGGTAACACCCGTTCAGTTTTTTTTTTCTCTCAGTTTTTTTTTTTTTTTCTTTCCCGTGTCGCTAGAATCTAGGTAGGAATACTGTTACCGCTTATCGCCCATTGATGTTCTCAGGAATAATTATCTTTCGGGCAGATAAGCCGGATAGCGCCACGAAAACTTTGACGGCATCGTCGAATCCTCACTCTCGACTCTTGAACGTGTAAATAAATGTCCCTTGAATAATGATGGCTGGGCAAGTGAGCCGAAAGGCTGTTAAAATATCCGTATTAAAGAATTATTTCGGTGGGAAACAGCGATTTTAACGAATTATTATCTTATCTCGTTTATCCAATCGTTATCTCTAGAGCCCCCTCCCCCCCCCCCCGGTCACGCTGTACCGAGCAGCGAAGAGCCACTGAAAAAGGGGAAATGTTGCAACTAGACTCGTGTTCGCAGTTTCAATAAACTTTTCAGAGATATGACGTGATTGAGAGAGACACAAAAAAAAATTGCTCGAGCGTGTTTAGTTGAAAGTGCTGTAAAGAAATAGCAAATCGAGAGAATTATTTATATATATATATATATATATCTTCTTTTTTTTCTTCTTAAAGACAACATTCTGTTGCAGATCCCTATTGGCATGGAGCTAGGAGCGCACTGATAGTGATAGTCTATGAGGCAAGACAGTTCTCTCTTTTTTTATTTCGAGGCTTCCTTTACTCGCTTGCTTGGTGAAAAATGAGACACTCTTTTTTATTAATATACACAATTAAAATATGTGACTCTCATTTTCAGATCTTGGTTTCTATGCATTGCCTGCCAAAGAAGAACTGAGCCCAATGTTTCCACACAATTCTAGTTCACATGAGATTTCTACCGAAACAAATGCCTTCGTACAAAATTCCAAGGTGAGATTATTTATATTTTGAATTAACCGAAGCAAAAAGGTCCATTTTACATATAAAAGTATTTAAAAAAAGAAACAAAATAAAAAAAAAAAAAAATGTTCTTTGGGCGTTGTGGACGTCTGATAACGATTTCGTGATTAAATTAGTTGTTATCGCTTTTGCAGGGGGATGTAGTAGTATTAGAGGGAAGCAGTCTGAGTGGGGCGCGGGAGGGGGAACGACCAGAGCATGCTAGGTACTGTGATATCGAATTCATAAACAGCAGCATGATGGCAGCACCTATCAGCCACCCCGAAGCTACCGCCGCCAATGACTTCTTAACCGTCCTGCCACGCCAATCTGGTAAGTTTCCTTGTCTGTTTGTTCTCTTATTGTCTTTCATCTACTTTTTATTATAAATTATTCCGATTCTCCGTCGTCGTAAACGCCTCCAAAAAATCATGTTGACTTATGAACAAAAACGTTGAGAAGCTGAAGTATGCTCACTAAGGTCAGCTCAACTGTGTGACTTGAATGAAATGTAAATGGCTTTTTTTTTTTTTTTAATTTTTTTTGGAGATTATTAACTTGGTAATAGATTGAGTAAAATCGATAAGGGATTACGGATTATTTGTAAAAGAAAACTTAAGGAAGGCGTAACTTTTCCGAAATCAACGATGCTTAATGTTTTTTTTTTTTTTATTTGCAAATCCATCACTGCTTATGTTTCTCTGAATTAGATATACATGATATAATACAAATAAGCCTCGATTTTGCTGACGTGTGAAGCACAATAATTGAGCATCTGGGCGTGTTTTTTTTTTTTTACTCATTCTAATTTATTAGAAATAGTAAAATTGATTTTTTTTTTAAATCCTATAGTTGGTAATATAGTTGATGTTGAGGAAAGAAAAGTCTAAATAAGAGTTTTTGGGACGTTTGTAATTACAGGTGAGCTCAGCTTTGCCGGTGTAGGTGAGGCCTGCCAGTCAGTGGCAACAGAAACCACAAAAAACCCAACAAATCACCTTCTAACCTACGATAATAATAATAAAGTAAATAACCACAACAATGCAGAACATAATCATCACAAGTACAGAAAGCAAAACACACCGGGCTCGCTTGGTCAGCAGCTGGGCAGCTCCGCCGATACGTCTAAGTCTACGTGTAAGCCGTTAAGTGATAATAAGGATAGCTTTAGCGATGTAAGCGTTAGGGTACTAAAAGTAAGTGTACGTGTAGTGGTAACGAGGGGCGATGCGCGCCGCCCCGCTGGGGTACCTAGCCTAGTTAGGATACCCAAGTCTGATCGCCCCCAGCGGCTGCCGCGTCTCGCCAACTTTGTCGACAATTACTCCTTACTAGGGTCCCGCCTTGACCACGGCGAAAACAATAAATTTAAGGCTAATCTTAGTTTCGTAAGTAATAATAATAATAACTCAAAGTCTGTGATATTGCTCAGCTCAACCAGTTACGGTGACTACTATCTCCTGGCCGACGGTGGCCTCGCTGGCGTAGACCCCGCCATCCCGGTTTCAACTCAAGTAGTTGACAACCATCACCACCACCACCACCACCACAACCACCACCACCACCACCGACATAATACTTTTGACTGTTGTTCGAGAGGCACGAAATTAGTAAACTCCAAGTCCTCGATAACCACCGAAAATCATTCACCGGTTACCAGTCCCAAACTTCTCAGTATCACGAGCGTCGAGAGTCTCATCGACGAGATTACGAAAAACTTGTCACTCGGCGTGAATAACGATAATAATAACGCAATGACGACGCCCGACGACCAAACGACGACGAGCCATCTCGCGAAAAGACAAAATTTCAAAGCTCCCGTTGCGTCAAACTCGGCACAACGACTCTCGACGAGCGCTCGGAATATCACGGCGCGTCTCGCCAGTTCTTCCATTACGCTTATCGTTTCCAAAAACGGAATCACCGACCACACCTTGCAATCTTTCCTCGATAATCTCACTAAAGTCCGAGCTACGTCTCCTTTTATGACTACGACTACTTCTCCGCTAGGGCACGTCACCGTGAGCAAGCTGACGCAACGCATATGTGTTCCATTATTGATAAAGCATAAGGGTTACGATGATAACAACGTTGGTAATAATAATAATAATAATAACGACGATGATCATGACGAGGAGGTGAAGGAGAAGGAAAGGCCAGTCGACGAATGCGATCGTCCCGATCAAAGTAACGACGGTAGAATGCGCGTCGGCATTGGCCAAAAGATCGAAAACAGAGAAGACGATGAAACGATGAATATTAGTAACAATAATCCAGATGTTATCGAAGACATTGTTAACGTCGCTGTGTGCTACAAGACTAGTTATAAAACGACTACTAATATTAGTATGTTAGGGTCTCAAAATGATGGTATTAGGCGTACCGAAGCAACAATGTTTACTGTTGGTGCTCTTTCATTTCAGGATAACGATAAGTCTAACAAGCCTCTCAACGATAGTTCTAAGGATAATAAGTATCAAGTGTCTACTAAAGTTGGTCTTGAATCTAACTCTGCGTATATTAAGTCGATATCTAAGTCTACGCCGAGCGTTAAGTATAGCGATAAGTCTGAAACGTCTGACGAAGAAGAAGAAGAAGAAGAAGAAGAAGATGAAGAAAAAGAAGAAGCTCGACTTGGCGTACCTTACGAGGACGACGAAGAAGAAAATGACGACGATGACGACGACGACGACGATGATGATAATATGAATAATAAGGATAAACGAGTCAGGTCGGCCGTCAACATTCCTACACTGACTACCTGCGAGCCTACGATGACGCTTAAATGCCAATCAGCTACCGTCACATCCCAAACAAACGCTGTACCTGTATTGCGAGTCGAGAATCATCCGAAAAATCACCACGACGACGACGACGACGACGACGAAGAAACGCTACCGAAGCGTTCGAGCGTCGTTGAGGCCGACGTAGACATCTCCGTCGAATGTTTGACACCGAGAAGCACCTACTACGTTGACCGACGCGAAGATGCGTCGCAAGACGATCACGAACAAGTCATTAATCATCGAGAAATCGCTGGTAAATCCAGCAAGGACAAGTATATCGAATGCCGAGGGTCAGGCAGCGGCGAGAGAACCGAGAGATACGCCGAAGAGGCCCAAACCCGGCCGTCCACATGGAATTGGTCAAGACTGATCGCGCACGTTCGCGCTCTCATTCCTGCATACCAAATGGCGTACAAAAACAACGAGAGCGAGTGCGATATTAAACGTAACGAGCTCAAGAGCGCGCTTCGTGTACTCTTCGGCAACGATTACAGCGAGCAACGCGAACAACAATATCAACGGGATCCCGCGTACGACTACAAAATACGTTGGGGAATACCGACTATGCTGAGACTCTGCGGTGGCGGCGAAAGCTCCCTCAACAGCGGCGGTGGCGCCAATTGGGGATCCACACCGGCTACGACGCCCAACAACAATAACGCCAATCAATCCGGATGGGGAGGCACTCCTGGGAATCCACCTGGTAGCGCAGGACCTCCGAACAACTGGGGAGGCAACAATGTCAACAGACCTGTCTCTGGCAATCCAAATACCAATCAAAATCAAGGACCACCTGGACCTCAGACCAATCCTGGTAAGAGTTCCGTTCATTCGATATTTTCGTTATTTTTTTCAATGAAATTTCGATAAACACGATGGAAAATAACGTATTTTTCAAGTTCGTTTCTTAGCACGTCATCGCTTTAGATTAACAAATCTAAAACATTTGTGGTTCATTTTTTTTAATTATTAAAAAAATATTGTAATTGTTATTTTCCGTTTCTCTCACAGGCAACGTAAACAAAGTGAACAATCCAAATCAGTCGGGAAACGCTCAAGCGGGACCGCCGACTTCACAGTCGGCTAATCCGACGCAGGGCAATCAGAATACCGGTGGCCAGTGGTCTCAGGGAAAACCGGGCAACGCCGTTGGTCCTGGAGGAGCAAATCCCTCTGCTCAGAACAACAACGGCAACAACGTGCCTCAGCAGCCGTCTGGTTCGAACGCGAATAACAATCAAGTTAATAATCCAGCGCAGGGCACAGTTGCCACGACAGGCACCGCCGTTGCTACCAATCCTTCGACCAAGGCGCAGCTCGAGCAGTTGAACACAATGAGAGAGGCTCTCTTCAGTCAGGATGGATGGGGTTGCGTAAGTATATAATCTATCACTTTTTTTTATTTCACCCGTCAATCTAATGAATAGTGTAGCTGCGAAAAATTTTATGTGAAAGATTTTTAATTTTCAAGCCCAATTCAGGGTCACTAAATTTTCAGAAAAATTCGTTTCTCAAGATGTTTTTAACGCCAATTAAAAAATGTTTCTGTGCAGCAACACGTGAATCAAGACTCAAATTGGGACGTGCCAACATCGCCGGAACCGGCCTTGTCAAAAGACGGCGTGCCAATGTGGAAGCCACCAGTTAACAACGGCACCGATCTATGGGAAGCGAATCTTCGAAACGGTGGACAACCACCACCACCCCAGCAAGCCAAGACTCCGTGGGGTCACACACCGTCAACGAACATCGGCGGTACTTGGGGTGAGGATGATGACGCCGCTGATTCATCGAATATGTGGACAGGAGCTCCCGCTCCGAGTCAACCCAATACTTCCCAGTGGCCTGGCGCTACAGCCAATCAAACCGGTAAGTCATACATTGAAATATCATAATTGAAATATTGCTTCCATCGTCGTAGAATTTTGCGTATTCTGAAAATCTTTGGAAAATGTCAGCACTTTTTTCAAGAAAAAAAGAAAAACGTATACTGAATAAATTTATACAAATTTTGGCAAATTAGGTTCCAGCTGGGGCGATCCTCGCATAGATCCGCGAGATCCTCGCGACCTGCGTTCGGTTGATCCCCGGGAGATGCGCGATCCGCGTGATCACCGAATGACTATGGATCCTCGCGATCATATGCGAGTTATGGATCCGATGGCAGGCCGCGATCCCCGTATGGCAGACATGCGCGGTGATCCACGCGGTATATCCGGCCGTTTGAACGGCGCGAACGCTGACGCAATGTGGGGACAACCACCGGGTCCTCCTCATCATCAGATGGGCGGACATCAGCATCCGTCTGGCGGTCCACCTGCGAAAATGCTTAATCCATCGAGCATGAATCAGTGGGCAGCACCACCACCAAAAGATATGATACCGGGAAAACCATCGGGCTGGGAGGAACCATCGCCGCCGACGCAGCGAAGAAATGTCCCGAATTACGATGACGGCACGAGCCTCTGGGGCAATCCAGCGGCTAATCAACGCGCAATGCCCGGCAGTAAAGTGTCACATTGGAAAGATCTGCCAACGCCGAATCTCGCGCGTAGCGCAATGCAATGCCCGCCGGGAATGCCACAAAATCGTATGCCAGGACAGCCAGGCATGAAGCCCGATGTTGGCGGCGGTCCTATGTGGGGACATCCTGGTGGCGGCGGTGGCGGAGGCGGTGGAGGCCCTGGTGGACGTAACGGCTCATGGGCCGACGGACCACACGATACCACATCCTGGGATGAACCGAAAACACCTGCCGCGTGGAACGAGCCACAATTGAATCCTGCCACTTGGGGAGGACCGGGCGCACACAAAAACAAAGCCATGGGTGGACCCGGGGCTGCAAGCTGGGCCGATGCCGATATGGATCCTACACCAAGCTGGGCACATCCCGCTAAACCAGCTCTTACCAAAGAGGTCATTTGGAACAGTCGCGAATTTCGTTACCTATGCGATCTTGGCTACAAGGTGAAGTTAATCTACTTTTATCTACCATTTATTTAGTATCTGAGTGCTCCTTATTTTGCCAAATTTGAGGTTGAGCTTTGTGTGATTTTTTTTTCGCTGCTCTACATAAAAAAAAAGGTCAATGATGTAATAAATTTAGTTTTTCCAATTTAAAGCAAATCTTTCATTTCAATTACATACATTAGTTAGTTGAATACTACAGTTAGTTGAAAGAGTGGCAATAGTACAATTAAACTTTTTCGGTAACTAAACGTTTACTTATACATTTTTTTTTTTAATTTTCCATCGTCTGCAGAAGGAGGACGTGGAGGTGGCGCTGAGAAATCGCGAAATGAATAGAGACGAGGCTCAAGAACTTCTGAGCCAGTTGCGTTCGCTGAGTTGTGACCAGTGGCGTCGCCACGACGCTCAGTCAGCGTACGATCCGTCGAACCAGGCAACTTCAACCGGCGCGTACCCGAGATACAATCACGTGGCGCAGCAGATGTCATTCCCACCGGTAAGTCTTTTGCGAATTTTCGTACTTTCCCTTCTCGCTATCGAGTCGCGTCGTATAATTGGTTACGGGATAGACATTAGCCAACATTTCACCGGAAATACGTAAGTCTTCCGGTATTATTTTCGTTTTTTTTTTTTGTATTTTTTTTTTTTCTCGAGTGCAAATAATCGTAACACCAAATAACTTGTGTCCCAAGCGAGATTACGATGACGATGAGTGTGTGCTCAAGAGTGAGCAGCTGTTTTTTTTTTGTCTGAATTTACTACTTGATTTTATTTATTTTTTTTTAACTAATATATATATATATATCGATCGATAAGATTGTAGAGAATGGGCTGGTGTTCTCGTGGTGGCGGTTTTTATATACAGGTAACATCGCGCTAGATTAATACAGATTTCCAATTAACCGTCGATAATTTAAAAAATAAAATTTAAAACCTAAAGAAATCTACGAAAAACGATGGTATCACTCAGAGCCGCCTGTCGTTTAAAAATCACGAAACGAAGTAATTATTCCTGAATTTTTCTTGAAAAAAATTATTTCCGCATCATCTTCAGTGAAATGTCAATCGAGTTACTTGGAAGACTGTACGATTTATCCGCATATACCTTTATACTATGACTATTTTGGAAGTAGTTGATATATTAGAGTGGCTAGGAAGGGAATGGGGTACAGGGGTTGTTCTCATGTAACACAGGGGGCCGGAGTGCCTAGCGGGGCGGCTACAGGCAGCGTTAGTGGTTCGGTCGCCAGCGCCAGTCTCCTCAAACTTCAGCAGCAGCAGCAACAGCAGGCGGCAGTGCAATTGCAACAACAACAGCCGAGCGCCAATCCTCCGCAACCTCCTTTCAACCAGGTGAACTACCTGACGTCCGAACACAACGCGATATCTCGCTTAAACTTTCCTCAATGCATCATTTCGGCTCTTTACCTTCGCTTTTCCATGTAGTTTCGCTCCAATTTGTCATTACGTTTTTTCCTCAAAATCTCATAGATTTGATAACTGCACGTGAAATCGATTGTGCATGCACTTGCAATGAGAATACTTATTTCTGTCCTCCACAAATGTTTTCCCTCTCGCTCGGCTTTATTACACTGTTTTTCTTTTTCTTCTCTCTCTCTATCATTAAGAAAGTGAGGAATGATCCAGGTGAAATTATTAAGAATTCAGAAAAAAAACGTTGCTTTTTTTTTTTTTTTTTTTTAAGTAAAAGTAAATAATTTCAAAATTTCACGTCGATACTTTTTATTTCTAATATCTTTATGAGACGCTTTGATTTTACTTGAATAGTCGTGGCATGCGACATACGGCTCAGTATTCGTGGCTTTTAGAGTCGCGCCGTAATTTCGTAAGTAAATTCGTCCGGATAAACTTGTCGATTTTTTAAAAACTTCTCGTTCAACTCTCGTTAAGAATTAATGCGAGAATGTCACACAAGACACAAGTCTTCACGCAGTAATAATACTTTGAGAAAAGTTGGTTTATACATGCTGGCTTGATTGAATATTTTTATAATCGTTCGATTTGTTTACGAAAACGCCGCGTCGAAGAGAATGGAAAGAGTTTGACTAGATGAATAAGACATTGTGTAAAATTGTCGTGTTTAGGCATCGAGAACCCTTCAGAATCCGCCGAGTACGCAGCAGCTTAGGATGCTGGTACAACAGATTCAGCTGGCCGTTCAGGAGGGCTATCTTAATCAGCAGATATTAAATCAGCCGCTCGCACCGCCTACGCTGTTGCTTCTCAATCAGTTGCTGCAGCAGATCAAGGTGCTGCAGCAGTTACATCAGCAGCATACAGTACAGAACTCGCTCAAGGGCAATAGCCAAACTGTGCTGCAGATAAGCGTGCAAATCACCAAAACAAAGCAACAGATAGCAAATCTACAGAATCAAATTGCCGTGCAACAGGCGACTTACATGAAACAACAGCAGCAACAGCAACAACAACAACAGCACCCGGCTGCGCCATCACAATCCTCGGAATACTATAAAACCTCATCCGTTCACGACCCGATGTCGGCGCTCCAGAACAGCTTCAGCGATTTGGCTATGAACAAAGAGCCACCTGTCGTAAGTCATCATCCTTTATTTTTATTTTTCTCGCTTTCTAAACCAAAATTCATTGAGTTTCTCTTGAATTTTGTGTATTACAGAGTCAACAGCAGTCCCGATTGAACCAGTGGAAACTGCCGTCCCTCGACAAAGACGGGGATATCACTGCAAACGAGTTTTCACGAGCTCCCGGTACAACCAGCAAACCCCCACAGACTCCCGTTGGTCTCAATCACTCCCACAGCAGTCCTAATATGAATCCTTTATTGGGACAAGGAGATGGCACCTGGTCGAGCAGACTCGGTGACAGCGGATGGCCGGACGCTGGTAACAATGACGCGACCGATGGAAAGGATTGGCAACCTGGCGGTTCAGCTTTTTCGGATCTCGTGCCCGAATTTGAGCCTGGCAAGCCGTGGAAGGTAAATTAAACGAATTTTCGATTTTTACATATATATCGCGATAAAGCTCTGTCCTAAATTAACTTTTATACGATTTTCCGATTTTATAGATGAAGAATATCGAGGATGACCCAAGCATCACTCCCGGCTCCGTCGTGCGCTCCCTCTCGCTCGCCGCTATCAAAGATCCTGACGCAATTTTCTCATCCAGCAGCAAAACTTCACCACCTCCGCAGTCCGTTAATGCCGACACGTCGATTCCAAGCCTCAGCAACTCCACGTGGAGCTTCAATCCACCGGCTACTACACCCAGTGCATTTGCCAGGTCAGCACAATTATTTTTTCTCTCTTATAACTCATATTTTCTATAAACTTATTATTAATCACTCGGGAGGCTACGCACCTCCCGTGTCACCATAACTGCTAATTTTCGGAGTTTCGTAAATTTGGTCTATTTGGGGGGGGGGGGGGGGGTCTTATGGGAGAATAAGAAGTCAGGTCTTTTTTTCGTAACTACTATTATATATGATGGACGTTTGTTTTTTCTATTTCCAAGCAGTGCAAAGAACACATGGACAGATCCCGCGCAACCGACGTACTCCGATCTTTGGGGCGTGCCGATGAGAGTACGCGGACCTCCTCCGGGTCTCGGTAGCAACAAGGCCGCCGGTTGGACTTCCGGCACATGGCTCCTTCTCAAAAATCTTACGCCCCAAATCGACGGTTCGACACTCAAGACACTGTGCATGCAACACGGTCCGGTTTTAGATTTCCGTCTATATCTCAACCACGGAATTGCTCTTACCAAGTACTCGACACGCGACGAGGCGACAAAGGTAAAGAAAGAAAAATCATTTACAAACACTTACATTCGATTGTCACTCGGGATAACCCTAATAATTAAAGAGAAGTGTTTTTCAGCAGCTAAAAAAAAAAAAAAAAAAATACGTGTCACTTATTTTTTGACGTAACATATTGCAATATTATATATATTATGATTTCTTGGGTATCCTTAGGCCCAAGGAGCTCTAAATAACTGCGTCCTGGGTAACACAACGATATTCGCGGAATCGCCAGTGGACAACGAGGCGCACACTCTACTTCACACGCTTGGTCATGGGGGTGGTGGTGGTCAGCAGCAGACCGGTGGAAGTGGTAATAGCGGATGGGCAATGAGGCCCGCGAAGAAGGCAGGCCCGCCGCCAGATACCTGGAGCGGCAGTTCAAGCCAGCTTTGGGGTGCTCCGCCGACGAGCAACTCACTCTGGAGCAATTCGGGAATCGACAGCGGTGACACACAAAGGACCACGCCGAGCTCGCTCAACTTGTACTTGCCCGGAGATCTTCTGGGAGGTGAGTCGATGTAGAGAACGAGCCAGTTCGCACAAATACTCAGCAGCCGCCTGTCAGAGGGCGACAGTGAATTTTAAAAAACGCAAAACGCAAAACAAAAAAAAAAAAAAACAAAAGCGATGCGCGCGCTTGACGAAAAAGACTCGGTTCTCTCGCTTATAAAAGTTTATTAAAAACAACAAAAACAACAACAACAGCAACAGCAACAACAACAAGAAAAAATACGAGGCAGACTTGGACGATCTCAAACGGATCTACGAGAAAGACTATAAACGATGATTAATTATTAATTATTAAAGGACAAGGAAAAGAAAAATGTATAGCCGTTGATTACGTTATCACGCGCCCGCGCGAATCTCTTCCCGGTTCGTTAGAAACTCAAACCGTAATAATCGCGTTTATAAAACAAACAACAAAACACACAATACTATGTATAAATGAAAGAAAAAAAAAAAAAAATTAATTCGCCTACACTTATCGAAATCGATTCAACGATAAAATTATATCAAGGCGGCGCCCGAGAGCCCTCGAAACAACTCTCCCGAGAGAGGTGAAAAAAGAGAAAAAAAAAAAAAAGAAAAAAGATCGTCGCGGCGGCTGTTCGCGCATCCCATCCCTAGTCTCTGCGAAATCTCTTCAACGCGAATGACGAGACAACAAGAATAGCAGAAAAGAAAAAAAAAAAAAAAAACAAATAACGGCAGAGACGCTCCGCAAAAGTCTTCGCGATATGTCAATTAAAACGTTATAATGCTTAGAAAATGCACTTTTCTTTTTTTATTCACTGTTCTTTTTCGTCGATCAAGTTACTTAAAACGAATGAAAAAAAAAAAAAAAAAAAAATATCGAATCAAAGGGATATCGTAGCAGACGACGATGCGAGGACGCGGAGATTTTTGATTCTCCGATGTTTCGATGCGACAGCACGCACGCACAGAATGGAAAACAACAACCAAACGATCTTTAGAGCTATGTTTTAAGGATATTATATTATATGACGGTAATATAAATTATGCGATGACTCGAGCCGAGGGGCCACCTCGAATCCGGTGGACCCCGGATTCGAACATCCTATGTTTGAACCGTTCACTGTACTCGTTTACGCGTCGCGTGACACACCTGTGCGCGATCTCCTCTCGAAGGCCGGAATACAACAACAACAACAAACAAAAACTGATATTTAAGTATATTACAAAAAAAGAAAGAAAGAAAGAAGGAACTTATGCGGTCTCGGATCGCGCAACGGGAAAGGGCGTTGCCCGTTTTAGATTTTTTCTTGGACAGCTCGAAGACTGCAGCGAGTATCAAACTTAGACTGTACCAATCTAATCAAAAGAAAGAAAAAAAAAAAAAAAAGAAAAATAATAAAATAATAACGAAAAGAAATTAAACAAAACCTTAAACAAGCATTGACGTCGCTGCCCGCCGTCCTGCCATCGGGATGGTAGAGTGAGAAAACTTATAAAATGATACGAGAGTCAGACAGAGGGAGAGTGAAACGAAGACGAAATATCTATAAAAACAAAAACAAAAAAAAAAAACAAAAAAAAAACTGAAAAAAAAGAAATAAAAAAAAGAGATTCAGGCTGGTCGGGCAACGACACAACGATACCAAATGTTATCGCAATAACGTAAATTTTATTCTATATTAAACCTAAATGCCACCTGTCGTGCCAATGTCCAGTGTGTCTCTGTACCATTTATTAATGTAGAGTTAAAGGAGGCGGGAGATTCGAAATACCGAAAAAGCTTGATGAAAGGCTTCGAGCGATGAGGGGGGAGGGGTGGGGGGGATACGGTGAAACGATGATATCCGTTGCGAATTAATGCGAAAAAAAAAAAATGACTAAGACGATAAACTAGTGAGGGAAATAGAGATTGCGTGTGGAAAAGACAGAGAGAGAGAGAGAGAGAGAGAGATAGAGAGAGAGGTATCACAATTTTTAATTCAAGTCAAGTCGTGGTGGCATTAAGTACTGGCCGCTGTTATTATAATGCGTTTATGCCTCCTTGTGATACGAAAAAAAAAAAAAAAACGCGGATATCGGCCAAACGGACGTCCTCGACCGCGTTAACTCGTTGCAGTATCGTAGACGAGGACGTTAAGATGACAAAACACAAATTAAATATGAAGTAAAAAAATAAAATGGAAAAAAACGTTAAAAAAAAAAAGAGAGAAAATAATGTGAAATAAATAAATAATTGTTACGGACAAACTCGTAAAAACGTGCTATGGAGGACACCACTAGCCCAGTCGCTCGATTTTTACTAGTTTTTCCAACGTCGAAGGTACCTGATGGACTGAAAACCAAACGACGAGACGAGGCGAAACTACAGGATTGTTTGTATTGTAAAACTCTGCGTTAATCGCTGGGTAATTTCCGTGTCCTGTGGCTGAAAAAAAAAACAAAAAAAAAAAAAAAGGCTGTTGTTGCTTTTCTCGTGTACTTTTGCTTCCTTTCGACGCGACGCGGCCACCAGTTACGACGAAATGCGCAATAAAAAAAAAATCGAAGGATCAATACATTTGATCAAGCGTCCAAATGCTTCTAACAATCTCTTCCCGGCAAAGAGTATCGCGATATGAGTCGTAAATAATCAAGACACGTGTTTAAGGCTAAATAACACCATGAGAGACAGAGAGAGAGAGAGAGAGAGAGAGTGAGAGAGAGAGAGAGAGAGAGAGAGAGAGAGAGAGAAAGTGAGAAAGACGATGAGCGCGCAATAAATTAGTGAAATTACTGCGGAACTAAAACCGGAAAAAAAAACTCAACAGTTGGAAATTGAAGTATATACCGAAACTAATGGATGATTATAATGAATAACGATAACCATAGACCTCGAATATATATTGCGTAAGCAAATGTAACTCTAAGATAATAAATAGCCGATGTAAAGTAATGACCGGGCGACGATCAAGAGGCCGGTGATCGTGAAATTCGGAAGATTCGTTGAGACGAAGACGATTACAAATATTACTCACCAACGAACCGAATCTCCGGCAATAATCGACGCCCCCACTCGTTCGCTCGCATATCGGACGAATTATTTAAAAAAAAAAAAACAAAAAACAAAAAACAAAAAAACAAAAACAAACAAAAAAAAAAAACAAAAAAAATCGTGTTGTGGGAATCGAGGCAAAGTCGAATATCTCTACGTATAGCGCTCTAAACTATTCTCTGGACGTAACATTTAAGGAAAAAAACATACCGCGTAAGTGTTTTAACAGATGAAAAAAAAGGAAAAAAGAAAAAAAAAAGAGACGAAAAAGTTATGAATAAGTGGAAAAGGAAGAGGCGCGTAGTAGAGACAGAGAGAGAGAGAGAGAGAGCGAGAGCGAGAGAGAAAGAGAATGAAAGGTTTAAAATATTGCCAGGTCAGATTGTAGGAAAAAGCGGGTTTCTTCGATATCGCGATCGACGGGATGTTGTCGGCTTTATCCCGTTTTATTGAAGACACAGTGAGATTTGTTCCTCGCGCTTTTGGCATTTATAAAAATCTTCGATCTGACGGGCGGACTTGCGAGTGGCAAGCGCGAGCGCCCGGTGAGTCAATTCGTTTGGCCGGTGAAATTCTCGGCCCAACGAACGCGCTCGCCAGAGAGAAGGACGACTGGGAGAGCAGGCGATGAAAATTATACCCAAAAAAAAAAATGAGAATAAAGAGAAAACCGGAAAAGGCATAAAAAATAAATCGAAAATAAAAGAAAAATAATAACGACACAAAAAAAAAAAAAAAGGAACACTAACACAGACATATAAAAACAGACACATACAGGTAATTAAATAATAAATAAACAATTCAAAGTATTGCGAACAGATGCGCGTGGGCGAAGTAATATTTATTGATCGAATCAAAGACGATGATGAACCTTTCTCAGAGTGGTAGAAAGATATTTGTTGTGATAATAATATTGAATTTAGACACTTAGGGGTCTCTTCGACGGATCAATCTTTACCGATGTTCAATGGATGATTATAGGAATAATATTATATAAAGATAAAACAAAATAATAATAATAATATTGACCTAGCGCTTAAGGGGAATATTTTATTTTATTGTTTTCTCTAATTTTGTCATATCTTTTGTTTCACTAAGGGCAAGGCGACGGGGAGGAGGAGGGAGGGTTGGGGGGGGGGGGGGCGCGGACGAGGAGCAAGCGTAGGATTTTTAATTGCAATTTCAGTTAAAATCGTCTTTTATATCATTGAAAAATTCTTGCGAGAAAGCCAGTGCATGTATGGTCTTTATTTTCGCGTGCCTATTTAATGTGAGCATCAATTTCGTTGCTTTAGTATGTACATAACTTCGTACCATCGAAAAAAAAGAAAGAAAGAATAATCGCGTTTAGCTCGAATTTTTCGACACTATCGCGTAACAATTATTGTAACAGGGACGCAAGAAGAGGTTTTTTCTTCGTTGCGTCCCACGGGCCAACGCTATAATATTAAAAAAAAAAAAAAAACTTTCACACGTAAGAAACGTCACAGCAAACGCTACACGAGCGCCTAGAAACATCGTCGATCACAAAACGCATAATCACTCGGCTCTCCCTCGATCCACTTCCCTTTACGCAAACATGTATATGTATATATAGATATATATATATATATATATATATATGTATATATAAATATATGTGATATACACTTTGTAGTATGAAAAACAAAGCGCCAGAGACATTTAAACGGACAGGAAAAAAAGGACATTACAATTTTTAATAATAATATATATATTTATGACGAGCTAATAGCCTACGACTATCACTATTGTTTCGAGGATTATTATTATTATTACTATTATCAATCACTAATTATTGTCATTACGGTTATTGATTAAATCGATAACGTCTCTAGGGTATATATATATTTATTATATATATATATATACATTAAAGAAGCAAATATCGTTTATCATTGAGTGTTGTGAACGATAAAAAAAAAACAAAAAAAAAATGTACCGCGACTAGGTTGGCACATGCTGTAATATAACGCATAGGGGGAGTCTCGGAGAAGTATCGCCGTGAGTTCCATTTTATCGTGGGATCTTACGTCAAATTACATTCTTCTCTCTTTGTTGATTAATCGGTTAGTGTTCGTCGTCGGTCTCGTATTTTTTTTTTTTTTTCCTTTTTTTTTTTTGTTTTTACTTCCCGAGTCTATCTTATTTTTCTCCTCGAACGATTTTTAAGTGCATCTATATTCGTCACGCACAATTATCTCGTTTCTTATTTGTCGTCGATCGTCCAGTATTCTTAAGAATAAAATAAAGTCTTTCCTGCTGATCTGTGAATTAGCGGGGGGGCCCGGTGGTTGGTTCCCTCTCTTGCTGCTTGCGGAGCTCGGTATTTACTAAGCCTCAAACTTTTGCTCCTTCGTACAATCATGACATTTGTGTTATTTTAAGTGAACTCGTGTTACAGGCTCGTAATGGCGTGGAGCTAAGCAAAGAAAACAAAAAAATTGTAACCAGTGCCGGAGAAAGCGGGAGAGGGATGAACCGGGAGAGAGAGAGAGTGTCAGAGAGCTTTTCGTCAGCGTTATGAGCGATTAACGAAGGTCCCTCTTCCGCGGGGAAAAGCACGCTCGTACAGCCCCAAACCCTCCCTCAATTTTAGTCACTTGGCTCTTTTTTAGAGTACCTTTGAAACAATGAAAAATCGTCCAATAAAGCTCTCGAGCCTTTGTTGAAATCAAGGGCTGACCGAGCGAGCAGCTCTTTAATGCTCTAAGAGCCAAAGGTGGTCGATAAAACTTGCGATAGGCAGGTCGGGAAAACCTCTGGGAAGTTTGAGATATGCGCTTGCGTGTGTACGCGCGTGCTTCGCCCAGCACCCGGGGCCGGCCCACTCGTTTCTTCGCGCCAGTCAGTCAAGCCGGAGCTTTTTGCGCTTTTTCTTTTCTAGCAACTTAAGGATTTAAGGGGGGCGAAAAAAAAGAAAATACAAAAAAAAAAAAGAAACACACCTGCAATGTGATATTCTCGTGTCTTGTCCGACGAGAGACGTTGTTTTAAGAGTATAGATGACATTTGTCTTGTTCGCGTGAATGATAAATACTGAAAGAAGGAAATAATGGCAAGGAAGGCTAAGTTGGTAGATCTTGAGAATTATCAAAGTCGCTTTCAGGGGGCAATGGGGTTTATGGGTATGACCATTGAGCGCGAATAGGTACACCCATGGTGTTCTATGTTCTAGTGAAAGAGGAATAAAGATAGCGATAGATAAGAGATTTTAAAAATGGAAAGAAAAAAATAAATAAATAAATAAATGAAACATTTTAAAATTACAAAAAGAACAAGTCTGAGAGATGAGGAGAGCGAAAGGCCGGGCGGAATTTAGAGTCAAGATAAATAGCGTTTGAGGATGCTGATGAGATTTAAGGGGTTTTTAAAAAGGGATTTAATCATTGTCACGGCGCAAAGGGAAGAAAAGGTTCTTAGCACTTTATGCTTCAGTTTTCCACTTTTATTTCGGTCGGTCCCTTTACCCAGTATCGTTTTTTTGTTTTTTTTTTTTGCGGTGTCGGGAGATTGTAGTGTCTTTGTTGTATATTATTATTTTTGTTTGCTATAACTTTACGCCGAGACCACGACTCGGGCCCTCGATGGCTTTTTGTTCTTCTAGTTTTGCGCGCGTTGTCAAGAAATATACGCGCACTCGATATAGTCTGTAGGATCTGATTTTCTATGCCATTTTAGTTCATAAAGGTGTTTTTTTTTCCTTTTTTTTTTTTTTTTTTTGCTGTTTTCGATGTTTTAGTTTTATTGATTATATTATTATTGCGATTCATACTGTTAGTGTCGTTAGTTATGTTATATAGACCAGTGGTTCAGATCCATCATCGTCGATCTCTGTAAAAATGAAAAAAGAAACATTTATTGATATCCTATTGTTTTTGCCTTTGACTCGTTCTCGTCGTAGGTAGACCAGCAAACCAATTATTACTTTTTAACTGTTTTATTGCACATACCCTTAAATTAACTGATATTCATTATTGTTTTCAGACGTCCTACTTTGGCAGTGACATATGTATTTTCTACAAAAGAAAAGTAAACATTTGTATTACAACACCTTTTTAAAGTGTTCCTTAAGAAAAGCAAAAAAAAAAGCGCTGTTTTCTTTTTTATCGAATGTTCAGATATTTTAGCTGCCAGTAAGGTAAAATATTTGAAAAGATAATCAACATCAATTAATTTAACCACCAAGTAAACGAATAAAACGAGTAAAAACGTAACTGATCGGTTTGCGACTCCTCAGTCTTTCGATATTTGTTACTAAATCGTTAATATCCACTCTGTTTTTCGTTTCGTAAATTTCTGTACGCTTTGAAAGTGGAAAAAAAAAGAAAGACTTTCGCTCCGAAACTTAGTTTTAAATCGGCGGTTACGGATTAAAAGCACAAAGAGATTCTCTGATTGTAAGAACGGCCCCCTCAGTCTCGTACCTGATTTAAAAAAAAAGAATGAAAAATTCCTCGTTATTCTCCCCAGCGGTCCAAGTACTCCTCGTCGCGCGCGCGCCCATATTTCTCGCAGCGAGGAGGCGGCTAGTCGAAATACAAAAAAAAAAAAATAAAAAACAAAAAGAATATTGTAAAATATAGAGAAGACACATCATGTATTAAAGATTCGGTTCCCCGCGCGGTACAAATCGCGTATTTCGTTCCTAATTGTTTCTTTTATATTATTTTCCATTCTTCGTTTTCTATCTCTCTTTCTGTCTCCCTCCCTCTCTCTCTCTCTCTCTCTCGCACTCATTCTTTCCAAAACGAGTACTCCATATCTCGCGCAAAAAGCGTACACATCTTCCACCCATGTTTCGTCGCGATAATAGAGCACGGATTTATTCCCACCCGAATGAATATTAATACGTATATCTATCCATAAAACACACACATATATATATATATATACATCCGTTTGGTTGCTTAATTTTCTTGAAATAAAGCACCGCGAGCAGTCACTCGATCGCACTCACCGGCTTGCGCGTACAATTTATATCAACGTATACTTCTTCTCAATTGCCTTTTTTTCCCTTCATTTTGCATTTTCTCGAGTGAGAGAAAAATGAGTCAAAGGGGAATGGGACACGGGGGGTGGGGTGGGGGGGGAGGGTGGAATGATTAAAAGAAAAATCGCCAGTATCAGTCTGTGATCTCGTGGAGGAACGCACGCGGTGAGTGTGACGAACCGCGAAAGCAAATGATAAAAATCAATTATTTAACTAAAGCGCGAATTAAACTTATCATGAATTCCTCAATTTATCGCTCTCAATTCCATAGCCAACGAATATTCGAATTGAGTAAATTTAAAATTAAAAATCTTTAAACCAACACCTACGGCAACATAATTTAGTATTGCGCGAATTATCACTGTGGACTAATGCATAAAACGCTACTACTACTACCGCTACACTATTCGACTTATATTTAACTAATGCGTACTACCACTACCACCACTATTACTACTATTTACTATTACTGCTACTACTTATAATTATTATTATTATTATGATTATTATTATTATTATTATTATTATTATTGGTACATACCGCTATTATTATCGTTATATAATTGTTATTCTCTTACACGATGCGATATTTTTACCGATTATTATACTATACGTATTTATAATATACTTGTAAATGCCTTGTATTTTTTATTACTATCTCTCTGGGTTTTTTTTTTTGTTTTTTGCTTCTATCGTACTTTGCGGAGCGATATCCTCATTATTGGCTTTTGCCCGTGTGCTCTTTAAGAGAGTTTATTGATTTATGTTGTCGATAAAAAGACCGCGCTTTACATACACACATACATACACACAGAGACAAACACAGCTCAATGTCCTTTTATAGCTCGAACAACGACTTATTATTATAATTACTTAATGAATTAATTATTAAAGAATTATTCGGTAGATCCGAAATTGATAAAAGCTGGGCAATTCGATGTATAAAACGGTATAAAAGAATTTTTATTTTTTTTTCTTTTCTTTTATTTTGAGACTAGAAAGATAGCTTTATGCGAAAGCAAAAAGAGAAAAAGAAAATGTGAACAAGCTTCGGTTTGCACGCTAGTACATTCTTTATACTGAGTATTTCTTCTCGTTCGAAACTACCTCGACAATTTTCCCGAGTACACCGAGCTTCTGCGAGTAAATAGTCCTCTTTTTTTTTTCTTTTTCTTTTTCTTTTTTTGAAGAGGGAATCCTTATTATAATTTTGGATTCCCTTCTGGTCTATTGATATATCTGTGCTTTTCACGCTAATCAGTCCCCTAAATTCTAGGCCTTTCAGACTGAGAGGAATTGGCAGGGCGTCTCTTGCTTTTGTTGCGAGAATTGTCAAAAATCGGTTGGCGCATTTTAATCTTTTTTTATCGGCTATTATCGAATATTAAGGAAAGTTCACTGACGACGGATATTAAGTTCAAATGTAGTATTACGCGTGAGTTACGAGGAGGCGAGAAAAGTGCGAGTATAATTAAGAGGAAATGAGGAAAAATACGAACTAGAGAGAGGAGATGTGCATCTAACTGTAATTTGTAGGAACAAAAAATTAAACACACACACACACACGTAAGGGTATTTATTTATAGAACTTCTGACAATTGATATCGACGAATTTCAAAGAATATCGCGTCACAATATATAAATATTATATTTAAAGTAATACGTGGTGAGAGAAATTTGTTGCAGATGAATCTATATCGTCATACGTATTTATAACGAAAAAAAAAAAAAGAACATAGACAACAGCGAACGCGGTTGTTATATGCGATTTATGCTCATCCATCACGCGATTATTTAAAGGGCAGAAACACAATGAACACGCAGTGTGACAAGAAAAATTTGTACTCGAGCGCATTACTCCTCTTAGCATTAAAAATCAGCGGATTCGAGACGATTCTATTTATAAGAAGAATTTAAAAAAGAAAAAAAAAAAAAAAAAAAAAAAAAACTGGCAGAAACGTATGCCTGACTAGTATTTTTAGGCCGTAGGTGCATTTCCGAAGGTGACACGTGTGTTCATTCCAGCCGACTGATCTGCGATCAGCGAAACCGTACGACTGTAGAAATAAATAAGAGGATATGTTGAGAGATGAGTAAATAACGTGAAGAAAAAATAGAAGGAAAAAGAAAATTTTGAAAATACAAGAGCACAGACCGTTGTCTCAATGAAAAATCATTCCAATTAACATTGCAGCAAATTAATTAACGCTGAAGAAAATTACAATTTTTTGAAACAACTGTTTTGTATGATTTTTTTTTTTTTTTTTTTTTAGGATCTTTAAAAAACAAAACGTTTGTTGAAACTTGCTGAAATGATAATTTCGATGGTTTTTCTTTTACAGCTGTCCGTGAATGGAAGAATGCCTGACCGTTAGCGAAATGAGAGAGAGTTCTTAGATAGGAAAACTCGAAAAACTCGTTTTTTTTTTTTTTTCTTTTCTCTGGCGCCAAGACAGTTTACTCGACGGACACGTTTGGTTTTTCTTTTATATTGTAAAATGTACAAAAGTTGTCTCTACCAAAATCGCGAGGCCAATTATCAACCAAAGTTCTTTTTTCGTTCTTTTTTTTTTGTATTATTTTGAAAACGCGGTCGTACTGTGAAATCTAGTTAAAATGAGAATGAAAAGTAAGGGGGAAAAAAAAGGAAAATCTATTGGACGAGAGAAATATCAAACCTTCATATCCTTTCTTCCTGTATATCGTTCCTTCGACACTTTCTCGCTCACTCTCTCTCTCTCTCACACTCTCTCTCTCTCTCTCTTTAATTCTCTAATTCTCTAACTCTCTGAATATCTCTGAATCAAAGTCATTCGAGTACTATTTACGTATTTGTATTTTTACGTAGTTAATTATTTTTAAAATTCTACCTAGGCACTAGGCTATAAATAATTGTAAAGAAAGTGGACGTTCCGTTGAGAACTGCCGTGAAAAAAAAATAATAATAATAATAATAATTAAAATTAAAATTAAAAATTAAAAAGAAAAACACGAATGAAAATAACTCGTCTTCGGTGTAAAAAGAAATGAGAAAATTGAAGAGAAACGCGTTTTTCGAGTCTCGTGTTCCGAGAGTCGCGAACAATTGAGTGATTGTACCGGACAAGCGAGAAGTTTCTCAAAATCTGCGCTCGGTAAAGAAATAACAAATTTTTAAAAATACGGAAAAAGATAGAAGGTGTGAAAAGGATAACGAAAGAAATGCATGTAGAATTACGACGACGAAAGAAAAAAAAAAAAAAAAAAATCATCACTGTTAAAGAAGGTTTGAGAGAGGGGTGGCTCACGTGTAAACCCTTCTCATCACTGCTCATTCGAAGCCAAAAATAAAAATATAAAGAAAAGAAAGAAGAAGAAAAAAAAGTGGAAAAAAGTAAATAAAATAAAGTAAAGTAAAATAAATACGCCTACGAGGGATCAATGTAACTTCAAAATATCAATAAGACACATATTTTTAGAGTATATTCTAAACTCTGGAGAGTCTGCTCGAGATAGAACGAGTGAGAGGGATTATTAAAAAAAGATGAAAAAAAATAAAGAAAAGAAAAGAAAAATGTGTGTACGCGCGCGGATTGTCTTTTTATTATTTTACCGTTTTTTCGAAACGAGGTGGTGGGTTTTGACGATAGACAAAATAAATATTAAAAAAAAGTAAGGAAACCGAGTGAAATGCGAGGAATTAAAATCTCGACTCAACGACTCGAGTACATATTTTAATCGTCCTTGTAGACTTTACACTTATTTAAAAAATAAAAAATAATAATAATAAGAAGAAGATAAACGGCCCATCTACTCCAAGTTACTTCTGCTTATAATGTGTATACTATTGACGACAATTGCTGCACACTGTATATCCCAAATGGTCTCGATGAAGGCGCAATACTGACGACGATATTTGAGAGAGAAAAACAAAGAGAGAGCAAAGAATTGGACGCTGAAGCGCCAAAGCGTACAATTGTCGACTTGAAAAAAAAAGAAAAAAAGTATATTTCGGTGACTACCGACCCTGACTCGACTATAATGTTACAATACAATCCACCCGAATCGCGACTATGTGAATAAAGAAAATGAAAATGCGGACTTTGAGAGAAGAAGTAAGAGCAAATTATCACGAGAGTATCGACGACGAGTGCCTCTTCGAAAGAAAAAAGAAAATGAATTAATTAAAACGAATGCTGTGAAGTATCTTTATTCACCAGCTTTAATTAAACACGAATATGAGGTTTAGGGCTCGGTCATTCCAGTGATGTACCTTTGATCCAATAATACGTGTTGAGAATCTAAAAAAAAAAAAAGTAAAATTAAAAAAAAAATAAAGATAAACATTTAAAAATGAAAAACCGTAATCGAGCGAAACAATCGACTCTTCCATTATACGCGATTATCATCCCTTAGATATTTAAACGGAAGCACAAATATAAATGAGGGAAAATAAAGATTTATTAAATCGACTAGTGAGAGGAAAAGAGGAGAGCCGAGTAAGGCCGAGAAGGATCGTGGTGACCCAACTGCTCCGATATACGCTTAATTGTGTTGCCAATCATATTGTTAATTAACTTAATTAATTTTTAGTCAATATATATATATATCTATATATATATATCATTGATATATTTAAATGAAAGGAAAGGAAAAGAAAAAAAAAAGTACGAAAGTCCCGTAGTAGATTAATTAGTGCATATTATGCGTATCCTGCTCGTTCTCGCTGTATCGCCCAGCGGGGTCTAAGCTAATAACTGACTGGAAAAGCAAAGCGTAAAAGAAAACCAAACGAAAAAAAAAAAAGAAAAATTGCGTTTTCCTGTCTCCTCTCATCACCGAGAGTCGCAATTTCGCCGAGAAAAAAAAGGTGCCTGACTGTCGCGAAAATCGTGAAATTAAATTGTATACAAAAGCAACAAAAAAAAAAAAAAAACCCTCAAGCAAGTTCTTCGCGAAAGCCGCTTAATTTCAAGCACACAAAGCGTTCTTCCTAGCATTATACATATTTAATGTAACTTGAACGCGTGCTTCAATATTCTTAAAGTAAAAAAAAAAAAAAAAAAAAAAAAAAATAAGGGAAAGACAAGGGAAACGTGGTCAACTCAAAATTGTCTTTCTTATATTATTACTGCTTGTTGCCTCTCTATTCTTTGTAAAATCCTTCCTCGCCCGCGATTCAACGCGTTAAAAACCTTCCAATCTGTCGGGGTTTAAGACACACGAAGTTTTCGCGATTTTCGTGACTCTCGGAGACTCAGAATCGAGTGGAAAAAAAAAAAGAAAAAGCATCTTTGACCGGGCAGTCAGTTCCGGCCAGTATATAGCGAACGATTTCTCTACGACTTACACTTTAAGTAAGAAACGCTTGTCGAACGAGTGATGGACTGATGAGTGAGAGGAGAAAAATGTGAAATTAACAGCGTCGTGATTTACAGGAAAGAAAGAGAAAAAAAAAAGAAAAGAAAGAAAAAAGGAAATCGAATCCTCGATTGGTGCGTCTGTGAGTGAAAGAGCAAAAATTCCACGTCTCGGAAATTCCACGAGGAAATTCCACGTCTCAGTGCCTAAGTAATACGATTATTTAATAGTAAAAAAAAAAAAAAAAAAAAGAAGAAAAAAAACGTAAAATGAAAAAAAAAATAATAATAATAATAAAATGTATATGTTAAAAGGTTTATTCGAAGCCGCTTGCGGTTTAGTTGTACGAGTTTCAACCCAGTGTACGAGTGAGCGAGGCCTTTTCCACACAAACCACCCTCGGATTTGTTTCTTCTGAGGAAAAAACAAGGAGGATGGAAATTCATTAAAAAAAAAACAAAAATAATACGGTGATCTGTTAATCGGATTGATCGAGGCTAATGTCTCTTTTTCTCTCTCTCGCTCTCTATGTTCCTTCTGCAAAAATAAAAGTACAAAGTCAAAGCGACTGAATACTGACGAGGAGAGCAACAAGACACGTGCGTCGATCAATCGGTGAAGCCTGAAATACGGATTACAAAAAAAAAAGAAAAAGTAACGCAGATAAAATATAAATGAAAGAAGGAAAAAAAATGAAAATTGTGGAAACCGCGAGTGTGCATAATGTCGAGTAAACCTGCCTGAATCTAGTCCTAAGAGCGAGAGGCGATGATTAATAATGAAGGGATGGTTTAAAAAAAAAAAAAAAAAAAACGTGAGAATTAACTCGCGTGGCGCGAAGACCGAGTTTTGGTAATTATTCTCTCGATAGTCGAAAGGCGGCGCGTGCGTTGTTTCAACGATTACTTAGTATTTAGACGAAGACAAGTGACCTTAAGTCCCCTCCACCGCCCTTAATGTACTCGTGTAATTCCCTCGGGCAATCGGCGATCCCTTCTCGAGGCCCCTCGCGTTCCTTTTCGCTCCTCTCTCTGCTTTTTAATCCGCCGGAATCAAATAATAATAATTCAGAAAGAGACTCAAGAGAGGGAGAGATAGAGAGATAGAGAGAGATGTAAACTATTCAAGGACTGAAAATCCGTGATCTGATCGTCTAAAAAAAGAAAATGATTCATTCCACTCGTGTGGTTAAAAATAAACAAAGAGAATTGAAGAGACGCAACAGGAGAAATGTGTTGTGTGAAAAAAAAAAAGAGAAAAAGTAATAAAAAAATAAGCGCAAAGAAATAAAAGATAAAAAAGAAGTCGCTGTAAACCGCGTAGAATCCTCCCCCTGGCCTTCAAAATACCTAAACGGCGAATAATTGTCGGGGGGGGCTTAAAAAGGACAAACAAAAGTAATGAAAAGAAGCAAAAAAACACAGAAAAGAAAATTCTAATAAACGAGTGAAGAAACACAAATAACAACAACAACAAACAACAACAACAACAACAACAAGAATTAAACAAACAGTGTTGTACGATATACATATAAAGTTACTGAATAAGCAAATGAATTTATATATATACACAACAACAACAAAAATAACGATAATATAAAAGTATATTTAACCGATGATATATATATAAAATATATTACGATTTAATTAATTGATTAATTATTATTATTATTATCATTAATACATAACTGTGAGTATAATTAGTATGCCAATTAATTAAGAGCGAGTATTAACGACCGGATAATGAGGAAGATTAAAATGAGTAATAATAATTTGGAGCGAGGACGATGTCGAAGGGAAAAAGAAAAGGGGGAATAAAAAAAAAGAAGTAAATTACTCTGGATTAGGGTCTCTGTGTGTAAAAAAAAAAAACAAAACAAAACAAAAAAAAAATAACTGTGTTGTGAGCACTAGGCTATTTCTCTCTCGTAGTTAACTAGATTTTTTGACGAGCCGACCTCAACCCACAAAAAACCCCTCTTAGCAATCGTATCGAATATTCATACGTATATGAAAAAAAATAAAATAAAATAAAATAAAATAAAAAATAAAATAAAAGAGAAAAGAGGAAGAAAAAAAATAAAAAACAGGACAGCTCTATATTGTATATCTACAAAATGTATATGCTGTATACACCGTCTCTGCTATTTGTATAACACTCAACGCGGACGCGTCTACCGTGTACCAAGGCGTGTGGGAGCAGCGATTACATGACTATGATTTATATTTTACGAATATATCAAATATTTGTACACTCAGGCACACTATAGAGACAACAAGAAAAATTTAGAGAGGACGTACGTTTGAAAAAAAAAAAAAAATGAAAAAAAAACGAAAAAAAAACACTCAGGCTCGAAATAATAATTTGAAGAGGCTGTTACGTTAGAAGAGAGAGAGCTCTACGTACTCATGATGCCAAGTATATAAGTGAATTTAAAAGGGGGAGATATAAATTGGCGACGACGAGGATTAAGTAACATATACGTTCCAAAACGTGTGCGCTGTTGTCCCCGGGGTGTTCGGAGACGTTCGCGATTTTCAACTGTTTTCTCCATTATTATTATTATTATTATTATTATTATTATTATTATTATTATTGTAATTATTAATTAATTAGCGTAACGTCGAGTATAATGAAAACAAAAAACGAAGAAAAACTGATAGTCGTGACACTAAAGATTTGAAATGTAGCTGCCATAGCGAGAAAAACGCTCGGAGACCGTGAGGGAAGAAGCTTTTGTATTTTATAATGATTTTTTTTTTTGTTTTTTTTAAATCATCGACGAATTATCTTTTCGTGTTTTTTTTTTTTAAGTAATTTTCCGGTTGAACGCGAGCTTAAGCTCTCCGTTGCTGCTCTCGCGCCAATGCTCATTATGTAATGAAAAAAAAAAAAAAAAAAAAGAAAGAAAGAAACACTCTCGGAGGACCTTAAATTTTAAGACTGTTCTTTTGTAAGCCATAGAAACTGATATTAAAAAAGAAAAAAAAGAAGAAAAAAAAAAACAGAAGCAAGGGGAGAAAGGAAGAAATAAATAATTAGCACACACAAGTGACGAATAATAACGTGTTAAGTATACGCAAGTTTTTTTTTTTTTTTTTTTTTCTTTTCTTTTTTCTCTTCCTTTTTTTTCGTTTTCTCTCACTCGAGTCAATGCAAGATTAATAAGCGTGGAACTTTCTATACTTAAAAATGATGGTTTGTACGAAAGTATATAGAAATACATATAAATATATATATATGTATATTATTGTATCATTACATATATATTTATTTACTTGGTAAGCGTAATTCTCGAGGATATTTGAGCGATTTTCTTCAATAGCCTCAAGCTCACTCTTTCATTTAGTATAGAAATAAATTTTTTAAAAATCTCACTGACTGGCTGATTGTCAAAAAAGTGAATTTGAAATTTCCGGGACAGAGAGAAAAGAGAGAGAGAGAGAGAGCCAGGTGAATGTGGGTGCAGGGAAAGCGTATTATGTTGCGATAATGTTATAATAAGTGCGTCTGAAAGTGAGAAACAAGGGAGAAGAAAGACAGAGAGAATTCGCCTTTCGGTTAAAACACCAACTTTTCGTGCAATCGTAGGATTAATTCGTTAGCTCATACTATTGTTGTAAACTCTCGTCGTGGCTTCTCCAAGGTTCTGTCCTTATAACTATTTTGCCTATTTCCTTTTTTTTTTTTTTTTCACCTTCTTTATCTCTTGAAAAAAATAGTCTAATTATAATGATAATTGTAATATTCGTTTTATCAATTATTGTGTCGCGGGTCCTTTTTGGCTGTGGCTAATGTGTGCGTGTGTGTGTGTGTGTGTGTCTTCTTCTCTCGTTTCCTTCGTCCGTTCAATCTCTTCTCGAGATTAACAATTATTTCGAGATCCACATCATCAACGAATTGTGAAAAACACGACTCTAGCTATCATTACTTTTATAAAAAAAAATATATATATATATATATATATCCAACCCCCCTCCCCCCTCGCCACGTTCTCTCTGTCTCCTTTTTCATTCGCTTACTTAACAAATTATCAGATTAATTATATCGGGCTTTCCGGTTTGTAATCGAATTTTCGGAGGCAGACAGTTGAAAATCGCTTTTGGTGGAGTGATTGTGGAATTATTCTCCGGAACCTCGAAACATGGCCTTAATATACTTATCATAGGCGTATATATATATATATATTCATATATATATGTATATATATGTATATATATATATCTATGTAGATCGTGAGCGGTATATAATCTTGTTGCGAATACCTGCGAAAAAAAAGAAAGAAAAAACATGTGTTTTCATTTATCAAAGAAAATAAGACGAAAACGAATTAATTCTATTCGACGCGAGCGAGGACCTCGCCGATATATATATATATAATAAAGCGTTTCGAAAAATGTCTAATTATCCGCAATTAAAACTAAAACAGCCACCACACGAGCTACGTAAATTAAACGATAGCTGGTGTTTTTAGGAATTAGAGAAACGGCCAGAGAAATTCAACAGTTACACTATGCTCGTTCATTCTTATTGTACTGAAAAGAAGAAACGTTCACGTATCTTCATTAATTTTCCAATCTTTTTATCTCTTCCCTTTTTTTTTTTTTTTTTTCTTCACAAAAGTCTAAGCTTTTTATCGCTACTTTTTTTGTTTTTTTAACCGCGTATCAAACAGAGTCGAAGGACTTTTGCTCCGATATCAATTTTTAGAAAATTATTCTATAGAACAAAAAAAATGATTCGTGAAATGATGGAAAAATTATTAGTCTTTGCATAATTTCTTTTCGGAGGAGAGCTGCGCCCGGGCTCCAACGAACGTCAAATCTATTTCATGTTTATACTAATTATTCGTATGCATTGCACGGGCGTTTGCTGAAAAATCTCGGAATATTTGCTGAACTAAATGTATGTATTTATTAGACAGAAAAAAAGGAAAAAAATTAACGGACGAATCGGGCTCAGAAAGGCTGTAAAAATTCGAAAACTAAAAAAGGAAATGAAAATAAGAAACGTATTCTCTTGATACCAATATACACAATACGGTATAATTATCATTCATTGATTTACGATCAAAATCGCGTTTAGGGTGAACGAAACAAAAAAAAACCAAAAAAAAAAATATATATATATAAAAAATGCGAATACTTGTGTCAGGGAGGTTCTCGGCGTGGATCGAAGAAAAGAATGAATATAATATACTACTGTACCGCCACTGCTACTTTATTATTATTATTATTATTATTATTACTATTATTATGATTATTATTATTAATTAATTATTACAATCATTACTACAATAATATTGCGTCATGCCTCCGATGATTGGGGCATGCGGAATCTAAAAAAAAAAAAAAAGAAAAAAAAAACAGGCTCCCGGTCGAGGATCTCATCTGCTATTCCACGAATTAAAAAAAAACAAACCCGTAAAACATCAAATCTAAAACGAAAATAATAAATTATCGAGGAGACGCCATGTACATTGAAAACTCATCGAAAGGAAAAAAAAAAAGAAGAAGAAAAAAAAAAACTCGGTTACCGCTGCTCAAAATATTTTTTTTCTACTCGCCTATATCGAGGAATTTAATTTTAAAAGCGACAAAGATATAACAGAACAACGAAACTTATCGTGGACGTGTAGGCGCGGACCTCGTACGCCGGCAAGCCTATAGACATGCCTTTCTTTTATCACTCTTTGTTTCTCTCTCTTCTTTTCTTTTTTAACGAAAGAGTATCAAGCAGCTGTACCTAAGTAGTATAATGATACCTATTTCATTATTATTATTATTATTATTATTAATTATTAGTTATTATTATTATTTAGTTATTATTAATTATTATTATTATTATTATTATTATTATATTACAATAAATCAATAAAAAGGAAACAAATCATTGAGAAATTATCATACTACTGACAAGTGCAATAAACACGTATATCAAACCCAGACGTCCAGAAATCCAAAAAAAAAACAAAAAGACGTAACGTTCTGCTTTAGACGGCTTTATCGTTTTATTTTCCGTTGCTGTATATCTGGCTATCGTGGAGCCGAAAGCGAGGATTTACTCAGACGCCCGTGAATCGTACAAGGAGCGTTTTGTGAGGTGAGATGAAAAAGAAAAAAAAAATAATAATGAGAAAAAAAAATTAGCTGAAAAATATGTTTCTCGTTTCCGTTCGAGCTGCAAACACTGCCGGCCAGGGTGTATAGAGATGTAAAAAGGTGGATTAGTGGAATATCTGCAACGAGAGTGTCCCGTTCTTACATGTAGTGGAAGAAAAAAGAAAATTTCGTCGTAACAGGATGTTGCGAGTCTGGGGAGACGAGAAGTCTCTCAAAGTTCTGATATTTGTGATATTAAACAAAAGAAAACAAAAAGAAAAAAAAAAAACAAAAACAAAACGTTCGTCGCTCGAAATCCGGCCCGGGGTGCAAAAAAAAAAAGAATAATAAATACGGACGAAAACAAAGAAATTCTTAGCGATTTGTCGAAGACGACTCGACGAGAGTTTTGGGCGGGATACGGGCAGCAGAGCAGTCCGCGTGGGGCTCGTGGCTGGGAATAAAATTCTCGGACGAGCTCCGTCAGGTGGTGAGAATGCAAAAAAGAGGAAATTAAAAAAAAAAAAAAAAAAACGCGATACTCGTATTTATAAAAATTAAATTAAAAAAAAAAGAAGAAATTAAATGAAAGCGAGTGTGCGATAAAGCGAGAAAAAAAAGGGGGAAACATTGCACAGGTACATATGGGTAAATTCTAAGGTACGTAAGTATTGAAATAAAAATGAAAAAGAAAAAAAATGAAAAAAAAAAAAATAATAATAATAATAATGATGTACGTCAACTTAGGTTTAAGGGTCACGTACGGATATAACATATATATATATATACATAATAAAGGTAACGCGTAAGAATATATAGATATATATATTATTATCTATATACATAAATATAAATATATATTACTATTAAAAGGAGAAAAAAAAAATAAAACAAAAAAAAAATAAAAATAACGATATATATTTTTGACGATACACAACACGTAAGAAACATACGATGACGCTCGTGGTTAAATATAATCTTTGTGACTTTTTCGACATACGTATTATAATAACAATAATAATAATAATAACAACGGTAATACACGATATGTTTAATAGCGAAAAGATTATAACTCCGCATTGACTTGTAATATCGATATTGAATACAAAAGAAAAAGAAGAAAAAAGGAGAAAAAAAAAAAAAAGTAACAAGTGTATCGCGGGACTTTGTTGCAATGGCGATTACTTAATACCGAAAGTTTGAGTGTTCCGGAATCGAGGCGATGAATCCAAACAAATCTGTAAGTCTGTTTTTGTTTTTTTTTTGTCTCTATGCAAATGAGAAAAACGAGCCGCTAAACGAAAAACAACAAAAAAATTGTGTACACGAAGTGTGAAAGAAAAATAAAAGGAGGAATAATCATTCGAGTCGCACGAGCCCCGATGAGACATCAATAAATATATACGTACATTAATATCGTATTGCATGGTGTCTGTCTCTGTGTATCTAAAAAAAAAAAAAAACAAAAAAACAAAAAAAAATATCTGTGCTTGGCGACACTAACTGTACGCTAAATGAAGGAGAAGGGTTTCGTCGAAGCTTATCTCTTGTTCGGTGCATTTCCGCCTCCGATCGGTTCGAACCGAGGCTAGTAATATTAATAATAACAAAACAAGAACAACAACAACAACAAAAATAATAGTATTAATAGAAAAATAACGTTTGTATTAGGATTGTAAAAATAGGAAAGACAGAAAAAGGTGCGCGCAATCCTCGTATATGCGTAATTAGCATAATACATTTAATTAAAGAAAAGAAAAACGTACTGGTAATGAAGCGCGTTTCGTCGGGCGACGTTTTTTTCTTTCGGGACAAAATAGTAGAGAGAAGAACGTGGAGGGGTGAGTCGAGGCTCTCTCGCGAGGTGCATTCAATTGCTATAAGCATCACCGGTGAACTAGAATTTAAATATGAAAAATTTAATGATAAATAGATTATTTAACGTAAGACCTTGGCGAGCTCTGCGATTGTCGTGAATTATATCGAGGTTACCGTGTGTTTTGCTGCAACGACAGGGTAAATGTTAATAAGCATATTACAAAAAGGAAAAAAAATTAAAAAAAAAAAAAAAAAAAAACGAAAAAAAAATAGAACGAAAAGTGGAGATAAATAGAGGTTACTCTACTCGAGAGGCAAGCTCCGAGGCCCACCCTTCTCGCGTTTCCTTTAGTATTTGTGATCAATTGTGCCACTCGTGCCAGAACTTTAATGTTGATTCAATGTGTATTATAATCTCGCGCGCGCGCGTTCACCATTATACGCGTGTTAACCGAATCGTACATTTTTAAGGGGGAATCACATGTATGTATATGTATTAATGTAATATACATATACATATACTGCGAATAGCGAATAACACGACATACAGCAATATAGATAAACGAGCGACGAGTATAAGAAAAATCTGAAGCGTGAAAACAGCAGCTTAAATTAATGTCTCTTTACTATCTCGTAGGATTTAATGCATATGAGGATTAAAAGAAGGAAAAAAAATCGTAGCAAAAACAAAAAAAAAGGGCTTGTTCTCGCGTGTCGTGCGAATTTTTCGATGGAAGCGTGCGCAGCCATATCAATCGGGCCCTGTGAACTCTCAACTGGGCTACTACTATTAACTATCGATAATAAATTAATGATTATTGATTTTTTTGTTTTGATTCTTTTTTTTTCTCGTTTTTTATTCACTAAATAATTGTTATTATTATTTATTTCTATCGAAGATCACTTATTTTCCAAGTGAATTCTTTGACTATTTTAAGTTAAGTCGTAAGGACGAATCCTAATAGCACGAAACAGAGGAGAGGCAACACAAAGTGCTTGAAAAGAGAGGTTATCTTTTTACTCTTTATCGTCACGAGTCCTCTTGATGGCCTTCTCTCTCACTGTGCGATTTCTCTAATAATATTAAATTGTACTTGAGGGCCCGAGGCACCGAAGCTTCGACTCCAAATGCGTACACTTATCGATAAGCCAAAGAGAAAAAAAAAAAAAAGAAAAAAAAAATAATGAAAGAAATAAAGTAAAAGAAAAGAACCTAAAATGGCGGCGAAGATTGACCGCAATTTTGACCGCGAGACTAAAATCGCGGCTATCGGACGTGCAATATATGTAGTTTATACATTGAGCGCGGACATCTCAGTGATAATGATTATATAATGTGACAACTGCGGTGAGACGGTCTCAAAGTACCGTTAAATGACGAAAAAGCGCGGTAACAACGATTGCTCGAGGACGCAAAACCGAGAGAGAGAGAGAAAGAGAGAGAGAGAGAGAGAGAGGGAGAGATGAATCTCAAAATATATAGTCGGTGGGAAATTTTTCTTCGCGTTTATCGTATACGCCGGGAGAGGGCTTCTTAAGGGTTACACGTCTTTTTTCCATAACGTGTACTATACATTGGTGGACCAGACAAAGACGAGTCTTAACATGTTTCAAGAAAGAAAAAAAAAAGGCACTTTCTCGACATGTTGCGTGCTAAAGGAGGTTATTTATTGAGACTCGAACGATAGACTTATTCAGCGAATGGTATCCAACCCGTTCTTCGAGCCACAAGATGAAAAGAAAAACAAAATAGTTGAAAATAATAATGAGTGAGGAAAAACTGAAAGTTGAAAAATTGATAAAAATGATGGCCAGATCGTGGGGGTGGGGGAAAACAAGGGGGGGGGGGTGCATGAGAGACAATGGAACAATATGGAAACGATAATATTATAAGCAACAAGAAGTGCTTTTATGAAATACAATATTATTTATACCATCCTGATGATATATTATATATATGTATATGTATATATATGTATACATATGTATACGTATATGATGCTATAAAATTAAGAGATATGAAGGAAAAACAGAAAGATAAAGGTGTATTATGTAATACGAGGTAACATATAAGTATATTGATATGAAAATATATTATATATTATTATATTACGACTTAATAACTATTATTCTTAATATTACATGATTATAATGACATATTGTGACATTATATTGTAAAGTAATTAAGTAATAAAGGTCGTCCTATGTGGAAATCATATCAGTCTCAGTTTTTTTTGTATATACGTTAATGTAGACTCGCAAACGGTGGATAATAATATCTTTATGCCACTCTTCGCTTCGCTTAGCGTGCGAGAAGTAGGCACTTCTCGCACTAGTGCGATAAAACTCGCTTTCGGCTACGTGCTGCAAATTCACACTCGTCAGAAAAAGTTTTACCGCACTCGTATCGTAATGTACTATTTTATCCCTATTATTGAAATGAACTATTAAGGTTATGTGCTACACATTTCTGTCGTTCTCTCTGGCTCGACAACGGCCAGCAACGATGCTGTCTCTCTCGCACTTATGGTGACTCAGTCGGTGTAGCACATCACCTTAAATCAAAGAATAGGTATATGGGCAACTCTCATCAGCTCGGAGCAAAAGTAAGTATAGTCGATTTAAGGATGTTATACAAGTAAACAGTTTTTAAGATGTTCATCGCGAATTTTTTTATATTTTGTAGGAGAAAAAAACGACAAATATTTTTTAATATTTTTTTCTTAATTTTTTACTTACATGATTGTTGAGATATAAATTAACAAAAATCAGTGACTTAACATGGGCAGTATATGGGGCAATCCACCCCGTTTCGACCTGGATTTGACCTCGACCTATATACGATTTGGCTCATCATTTTTTGTAGGCTTAGTTGGACCCTCAACTGCACAATTTAAAAAAAAAATTTTTTTTTATATTCTTTTAAAGTGACATATCGAATGCTATAATTAAAAAATCTGAAATCTGATTGACATATCGTCCATAGTAGTACGACTTTATTTTCTATTTTTTAATAATTTTTTTAATCACAAAATCTTAAGAACTGTGAGACGAAAAATCCAGCGTACTTTGGAAATAGTGTGTGCCCACATTTTACGAAAGATATTACGTTAGAAGTATAAACATTGTTTTTTCTGATGAAAGAAGGACTGACCAAAGAAGTCCTATAGAATGATTGAAGTACCCCAGGTACTCATGGGAAGTTTAACATAGTGGCACGGGTATAGTGCCATAAGTACCCCAGATTCAATAGTCCTACGGACCTGTGTTTCTTATATACGTCTGTCTTCTTTGCTCCTACTCATCTGTGGTACCTCCGTCTCCCGTCGTGCGCCACCATGCCTATACTTAACTGCATATAGGTATACAATAGCAGGTAAGCGTTTCGGAGTTGCCAAATCAAAGTTTCGTACAGGCACCTAAATGAGCTTCTAATATTGATGAATCTGCATGCTCTTGTTTTATTAATAAAATAATCAAGAGAATTCCCGGGCGTTCGTTAAATTCAATTTAATGTGAATTAAATTGGGCTTGTTGAGAAATTTAATGAAATTTTGAAAAATCTCCCACGCTCTATATTACTGATCTAACGGAAAAATATAGATGCTTAAGAAAAAGAAAAAAAAATTGTAGGATGCTTTCATACAAGAGCAGAACGTATGCGATGCTTTTATATCCTCAGAGTCAGAATTCTTTTCAGCCGAACTTACGTGAGCTGCTTTTTGTTTCCAAATAATCGACGTTTCGATGCAAAGTAAAATTAAAACTTAATAACTTAATTCGTAAAAAAATTAAGATCTAAGGTTATAATAATGATAATCTACATATATATATATATAAGTGAAAAATAGAGGAAGGCATTTTTGAGAATGATTCTGATTGCTAGCTTTGTTTTGAGGATTTAGAGTCCATTATAGCAAGAAGTACAATATTGTTTCTAATTTACGAAACTCTATGTAAATTAATGATAATGGTTGGGATATATATTCGAAAAAGCTGATAATATCGCAGTTTGTTAGCTGCCGCGGCGCCGTGAGACAGCAAAACGTCAGGCAGTATCAGGTGTTGTTTGGGTTTCTAACCAATAACTCCGAGAACTGTGATTTTTGAATAATATTTAAAGAATGGCTAAAATTGTCTGCAAACGATTGAGCGAGCATCGAATGTGGAGATCGTCTTATCGGTTTATCGATGATTTTTTCGATCGGGCAACAATGACCTCAGCTATTTTGGAGTTCAATACCTGTCGACGATTTCTACACAACGTCGATGGACGTTACATACATACAAAAAGCTTGCCGATTCGCGACAATCTCAACGATATATTTCGCTTCAAAGATACGAGTATCGGGAATTGGATCGTTGAGGTTAGCTTACATGCGCTGTGCGTCGCCGCGCGAGAGTTTCTCGCGTGGCAACAACCCGAGAGAGCCCTCTTTTTCTTTTATCGATTCTTTTCATTCTCTTCGAAACAACGAAAATCTAGACTCTCATTAAATCTCTGCGCTTTTGTAAAGAAAAAAAAACTTGCTTTCAGACAGTATACATTTCAAAGCGTCTCTTGGTTTCCTTTATAGAGGAAATTATTACAATTAAAAAAATTCATTTTTTTGGTAATTTTTCAAGTCCATATTTAAAACGTAAAAAGAAAATAAAAATAAACGTTTAAATATTTATTTTCTGTTCTTCATGAGTGCTTTGATTTGACAAAAAAAAATCAGACTGATTAGCGTATTTTAACCATCGAAAAAAAAATCGCGAAAATCTATTTTTTTTTGTCCTTAAAAAAAATTGAAGATATTATTAGAATATACGTTTTTTCATATAATTATAGAATTAATTAACATTATTTCTCTTCGTAAATTTAATGAAGGACATATTTTAAAATGCCCATCTAATTTATCATTAATATGATTTTTAAATAATATTCATTTAAGAGAAGGGAAACAATTAATTATCCCTTTATTAATAAATAATCGTCATATTAATCGTTCATAATTAATATTAACTAAACAAAATATTCCTGATGAACATAATCCATGCGAAATTATTATTAAAAATCTTCATAATATTCCTCAATTAAATAAAGTTAATTAATCCCCTATTAATATTTTTATACGAACTATAGATGAATAAGCTACTAATATTTTTAAATCAACTTGACATAAACAAATTAAACTTGATAGGCAAATGATCTCTACGTTGCACGATATTATCGATCCACGATTAATGACCGTGAGATCTACTAAGCTCTATTGCACGCAGGTTGCCTCAACTATGAATATCTAGTAAAGTAAAGAAATGTAATTTAAAAACTTGATTACAGAGGAGGGTGCAAGGACTTTGCGATAGTTACGCTAATCTCTGTAAAAAAGAGAAGCAGGATTTCCTGTGGCAATTGGCTCTTGATTACACGGTTGATCATCCTGGCATTTGCCAACTGGCGGAAAAATTGCTCTGCGTTGAGGTTTGGAAAAAAATTGCGTATTAAGTTTTAGGATTGGAAAAAAGTATGCTCGAAAATTTGGTCATAATTGAGTAATGAATATTTATTAAACTTCATCAGTCACAGAATGAGAGTCAAATGATAATCAGAGAGCGTTGCTTAAAAAATGCTCTGACTCCTCACTACCAGTGGCTATTCATTCTCATGGGAAGGCTTGACTCTGGTGTTAAATTTCTCGTTGACCTCCGAACCGATGTTTTGGTACGTCGTTTTTTTTTTCTTTTTTTTTTTTGTTAATAGAAATATAATGCTTATTTGAAATGAGCACTTTTTGATAAATCTCCCTTCCAGGAATTTCTATCCGAAATCGTAGACCCTGAAAAAGCTATAATAATCCAACAAGTTAATATCACTCTTCACGATTTACTGCTGCTGTGGTTCTCCGTGGGTTTTCTGCACCTCGAGCGGATAACTTGGCAGAGTTCCTGCGAAATGCTGCAAAAAGTACGTATTTCATCTTGATTATTGTATCATCAGAGAGGACAAATCAACTTTTGTACACATTCGTTATAAATTTTTCGAAAGATTTCCGATTACGAGGCAATTCATCCGATTAAAAATTGGCTCGATCTGAAACGCAGAGTCGGTCCTTACAGACGTTGCTTCGTTTATACGCATCCCTCGATGCCTCGAGAGCCCCTCGTAGTTCTGCACACAGCCCTCTGCGATCTTATACCAGGTTACAACAGTCACACTCAAATTTCATCAGTAGCATTTACAAATTCTTTCTACATATTGCTCTTTTTTCTCATTATTTCTATGCTCATTGTCAGAAAGCGTAAAAGGCATAGAGGAAGCTGAGAAAAGAATTCTGGGAAAAAACGCGGTCTCGGGAAAACAAGAGAATAAGAATGAAATAAAAGCTGCGATATTTTATTCCATAGCTTCGACTCAAAAAGGATTGAAGGTAAAAAAGAAAATGCCGAAAAGAAAAAGAATTAAGTATATAATCGGGATATTAATACTTTCTCATTTCTCTACAAAAAGGGTATCGACCTCGGGAATTATATGATCAAGGAAGTAGCGAAAGAAGTTACCCGCGAATTTCCGACGATAGATCAGCTATCCAGTTTGTCTCCGATACCAAAATTCAGAGTTTGGTTTCTCGATAGATTGAAGCACGGTAATATATCCCACTTTCCTCTCGCGCCGGCAAACGGAATGCATACTATTTACAAGTTTCTTGCAGATTCGATGAAAATCTTTACCGCAGAGGAAACTAAAGCTCTGCAGAATATTCTACAATCGCAGGATGTTAAAGTGGCATTGAGAAAGCTTTTGAATAACGGTCTGTGGATGAATAATAGCGAAATATCGGACATTTTGAAGGTTCCTTTGACTCGAATTTGCGCATGGTATCTTTACAAGGAGAAACGGAGAAATTACGCGTTAAACAACGTCGGTGAGTGTTAAGAAATTTTGGGTAAAGAATATTTTTTTCTTTGATAGTTACTCAAATTTATCGAGCTGTATATTGTTTAGCTAATTTTCATTTGCGAAACGGAGCGATAATGTGGCGCGTAAACTGGATGGCCGATACATCACCACGGGGAGCGGATAACAGTTGCGGTATCATGATCAACTACAGGTAATTATCCAAAACTCTCTGCATTTAATTTGAATAATCTATCTCGAATTTGGCTCCTTATCGAAATATTTACAATCGTCCAAGGTACATTCCTAACGAAACTGAGGAAAACAGCCGGAACTACATTGAGAAGCACGAGATAAAAGCGTCTGAGTGTGTCATGCGGCTCGTTAATCAAGCAGAAGCGCTTGGAACTTCGTCACTCCATTTTATGTGATACAATTAATAAATAAACAGGATTACTTGCATGGCAAAAAAAAACAACAAAACTTGTTGATTAAAAGCGACAGAGATGTTAATGGAGATGCAAGAAAAAGTCGTTTAAAGAAGAAGAGAATGTTAGGAGGTATAGAACAGCAGCTGGTGGTGTGTGTGCTTAGCAAGGAATTTTTATTTATTACTCTTCGAATTTTATGTTTTTATTAAAGATTATTAAATTTGTTCATTTATACAACAGCTGGATTTGTTTTTCCAGCTCAGAGACAGCACGAGAGTCTGCAGGCAAATCTGTAACACAGGATTAAAGGAATACACTGGTCGCGGTTTCCTATTGTCGCTATTTTTCACCCTCCGACCGTCTAGCGACGGCCAGCGTTGAGAGACAAAAAAACGAAAAGTGATGCTGGAAGTGTTACACACCCCACAGGACCGGTCGAAGGGTTTTCGCATAGCAATTCTTTTTTTTTTAACGTTTGACGTCTTATTTCGTTCTTTTTTTCTCTTTTTTTTTCTATGGATCATTTCGCCAATGATCGATCCAAATCTTGCGTCTTAAAAAAGATTTTTTTTTATTACTTCCCGATTTAACGAGTTTCGAAAAAAATAATTAATTAAAATTGATTTAAAAAAAATCTGCGGTTCAAATATTTAACAGATCCTTATCCCTTATCATACCAAAGACACTGTAAAATGTTGAGGCAATTAAAAAAAAAAAAGATTGTGCGCGAAATTTCGGTCGATAATTAACGTAACAATCGGTATTAATGATTTTCAATTAACCTGTAGTCAAGGCTGGGTTGGATGAAAGGTGTTAGGAAGATGAGGTCTAGTCTCCAGCTTCGTATAGTCCAAATGGAACTCCTTGGCGACCTTCCTCCAGTTTTGCGCATCGAAGTAGTAATAAGTACCACGCTCATACGTCGAAGTTTTCTCAACGAGGCCAAGTCCGGGCGCTTGCGTTATCCAGACCTTCTCCTCCATATGATATCGCCATTCTCTGCTATACCTTTTAAACAGCAACATTAAAAGAAAAAGTCGTAAAGACATTTCACGCAAGTTTGGCAATTTCGACGGTAGATAAAAAGTGAAAACAAAAATAAAATAAAATAAAAAAACGTTAACTTACAACTCCGCCGCTGCTGCCAATTGTAATACATCTCCAACATTCGTATAAAACATATAAAACAAGAGATCGTCCTTGTACCGATTTAATTTCACAGGCGCCAGCTTCTCCCTGTAAAATATACATAGAATTTCAAGTAAAAACGAAAATAAACTTTCAAAAACGTTGCTTTTTAACATAACAATTTGTTAACGATTCTGTCGTTTGCAACCTTATTGCCGCGTTGATAAGGTATTCTGGCGGTACGTGAAAGTCGATGTCCTGCGGTCGACAAGGCGTTTCCGCCCATGGGCCACCGAAGTTTTGGTAGAGGTTCTCAGTGGAATTGAGGTTGAGACCTAGCGCAGTTAAATCCTGACCCAGCGCGAGTGAAGTGAGATTTGGATCCGTTTCCGCCGCTCTTATGAACGTTAAAAGTCCTACCATCCCGAACTGGTCCTTTACCATACTCGCCGGTATATGCGTCACTTTGCCTGTTGAACAGAAATTCGCTGAGTATCTTTTATCCACCATCTACTTATCCTCATCGTTTCTCGGCTGACTATCGCCACAATATAATAATAACAAATAACTAAATAAGTCGATAGCAAGATAACACAAATAAACTCCTTATCTCCTTGTTTATTACACTAGTTCTAATACAAGAGACAACATTAATAGAGATGAATTTACATAAAACACTCACCGATTAACTGGACAAAAAAAAGAAGAAAAAAAAGAAGCGATTCTCTATAAATGCGATTTGTTTAAAAGTCAAATATTCCAAGCTGAATAGAGCCAATAAATGAAATGACACCAGACTGCAGAGAAATTGTGAATTTTTATGATGAATTAGCGTTTTTGGTGATTGTTAAAATTAAAAAAAAGGGAAATTTGGGTGATTTCGTTACCATCGGCTGACGTTTGGATGCCTCGTTTGGACGCTTGGGACTTGTCTGAGCCAGGCCCCCTGTTGGACTGTAACGCGTCCTGTCCAATATCGGGACCTAAACCAACCGAGAGGCCCTTGTCTCCGGAGACGCTGCCGCCAGGCGAGGGACCTTCTCTGCTCTGCGTACCCGGTAACGCGGGAAAGTCTTCGGAACTCATTGTAAATTCGCTCGATTCCGAGGTGGGTTGTTTAACCATTCCAACTGTAGCAAGTACAAGAGGATTCGTTGGTTCACAGGCGAAAAGTCTCATCTGCGAGTTCGAATCTTGAGTTGTACTGGAGGACAACAAACCGTAAGCTTGCTTCCCCGGCATTGGACTAGGCTGGGGCATTGAGTCACCCTGGCCTCGATTCGTTAACGAAGGAAACTCCGAGAGATCCAACAGCGGCGGAGTACTTGTGTCACCCCCGCCCCCGCTCCCGAATACAGAATGGAAATTGTTGATCGCACCTTGTGATCCGTAACTTCGACTTGGAGGTATTCCAAAACTGCCCATACTACCCATCGGATTTGAGTTGCTGCAATAACAAATTAACAAACCTTGAAAATCAACCATCGTTAATTCTAAGCAATACCCGCCGGCATTTCTCCTTTTTAATATTCCCAAAAACAACAGAGAAAAATAAAAACAACAACACAATAAACCAACGCTCAAAAACATGCCCACAATCCGTGTTAACATCAAACATTGAGGGTACGTTCTCTACGTACATGCCGGTTAATAAACCATTGGATATCGAGGAAAGAAATAGTGCGTGTCTGGGAAGAATCGGAAAATCTCGTTACTCCGATAGAGATCAGCGTTTTTTCTTTTCATTTTTTCTTGTTTCTTACCCTCCCCCCATGAAAATAGTCGTTTATCCACCCTGTTTACTCTTCTCTTCGAGACGCGCCGAAAAACGCCGCCGCATCCTTTAATAAATTCGACCTTTTCCGCAGATCAACTCTATTGAAAACTATCAGAATTTTCACAAAATATTCATCCGCACAATATTTTTTCAAAGTTCCCTGTAGAATTTCACAATCAAATATTTGACATAGAAAGCTTTGATTGAGTTTTTTTTTCATAAGAAAATATCGAATAAAAAGAAAAAGGAAAAAACGGTAGATTTTGTTGGTAGAGGCACCTTTCTAACGAGCGGTCGATAAACTTGAGAGTTTGTTTGAAAACTGACCCAAGAGCAGGCATGGTACGTCTGTCGGCGAAAGCCCTCTGTCCAAACAGTCCTCTGCTTCCCATAGGAGAGAGCTGTTGCTGTTGAGGCTGATGACCGACGGATTGACTCGTCGTTCCTCCGCCACCCGGATAAACGCTACCGCCGACGATCGACGAGTGCTGTGCTGTATTAGCGACGCTTGCAGAAGAGCCTGAGAACATGCCCGATGTAGGCGTGACATGACCCGCTAGGCTTGACGAGCTTAAGCCCCCCCCACCGGTCCCTCGCGACGTTAGACTTGCGGTCGCTATACTGCGTGGTGGCTGCTCAAAGTTCAGGTTGGCCATAGCCCGATGGCTCCGCTATAATGTACCTGCTGGAGCAAACAGCAAGAAATCTAACTTTTAACACCTATAAACTACCAAACCGTTCTTTCTTAAAGAAAACAAAACCTTTTTTTACTCCATCGCTCGGGTAAAGCAAAACTTTTTCTTCGACGCACTAACAAATTTGTACAATAATAAGAATTTTAATGACTCTAATCACAGTCAAAGGGTTTGAGTAGTTTACTCAAATAATAATAATAACAATAATGACAATAATAATAATAAAGAGAATAGTTTGGATGGCATAAACAAAGACCGATTGGTAGAGTCGGTTGGAAAGTGTGTCACAAGGACAGCGACTGAGAAAGAGTGTTTTTGGTAAAGTTTGATAAAAAAAAAAAAGCAGAGTCCGGTTGATTATTATTGTCGAAAAGTAGATTTTCTACGAGATGCCAAGAAAAAAAGCGCTTTTACCATGCCAAACACATCGCTCGGTGAATTTGACGTTGTTCGCGGGCTGAAAAGCTCATCGGCAAATAATAAGGTCGGTTGATGGAGAAATTGAAAATTGTGAGATAGATTTTCAAGTTGAGTAGTTATAAATAAGTGTAGGTTGGGAAAGACTGTGAGTTTTTTTGTATTTTCGAGGAGCACAACACGCTTATGAATGAGATGTGACGTTAAGAGGCGATGTTTGTAACGAGCGATATAAAAGGTTGACAAGCACAGGTGGGAAAAGAAAGGTTATAACGCACAAGCATCGTTGGGAACGCGGGAGAGACGCGGGATGAAAAAAAAACGCTCAAGTTTCGTGTCTGATGATTTACCTATATTATCCGTTCCAGCTGCGAGTCACAGAGCCGTCAATTCGATTGTATTCATGATAAAGAAAATCCGCGTATCGACGTTGCGAAAAGACAAACGAAAACAAAGGAAAATAGGGGGGAAACAAGAAAAAAGAAAAAAAAAAAAGGAAAATACTAAATAAATTGGAGTTGTTGATTCGCGTCTCGCGGGGGGGGAGAGAGGAGGGGAGGTGAACAACACAAACGTGTGTGTCAGGATGAAACTATTTTTTCGGTGGCCTCGCAAAACCGTTCCCACCGAACTCTAAAAACGTTCGCACAATCACACGCTCACTGGATTGTTTTTTTTTTTTCTTCTTTTTTTTTTTCTTCTTCTCACTCTCCGTTACGATTTCGCGCACATTTTTCCTTCACCAACACACCTGTAATACTGTTCGGCGGCAACACGACAGCGTATATTATCCCTCAAAACTTAAACAACACCACACCAGGAGTCACGAATTTTCTGCCATATTAGCGAAATTTTACAAATGCCCTCAAATCAGCAACCCCCCTCCAAATCTTGTATCCAACGTGCGCTAAACTAAACAACCACTTGCCGAGATAACGCTGTTCAGTGGATTTAACAATTTAATTAATAAACCGTTCGCTTCAACAGCGGATCTTTTCATTTTTATAAACAAAAGTCTCCAAGGCCCGAGCTTGATTAATAGACTAGACCGATATATATCTATAGTAGCGCCGTATCTACATTGCCGACGATCGGCAATGTACATATCTTTTCGTGATACTCGTCATTATTTATTACAAAAAGCATCTCGTAGAAACGTGCCAATGTCGTATTCGCGGCTATGGAACATTTGTTTGAAAACCTTCGAGAAAACTATCCATATTATCGAACAATGCTATCTTATCTCGAAACTCTGACTAGGAATTTTCAAAATCAATGTCTTTTTATATACATTTTGTCAGGCAGTTTCGAAAAAAAAAAAAAAAAAAAAAGGTTTTATTTAATTGGGTGACTCGAACAGGTTGAATTGCTTGGAATCAGCCACCACTTGCTATGCAACGTTTGGTATATTAATCGTCGAAAAGTATAAAAGAAGCAGTAGTTTTTAGGGTTTTTAGTGATGTAAAATGAAAAAAGAATCATATATATTGAATTTTGAGTACATATGCTGGTGCGCGCGCAGCTTGGTGTAAATCCGGTGTCATATGAGCGCGCAAAAACTGCGCAACAGCGCACCGCGTGACCACCGGCTGGAAATCTAGATCTCCTTGTTTATTTAAATAAATGGCAAGAAAAAAATGCGAGATTTAAAAATGAAGAAATAATTGCGGCGCGTCGACGTGATCGTCCGCCAATGACCAATTTATTCATAACGAAAAAAAAAAATAAAATGTTGATAATGATGCAAAAATCGTTACATATCGTTGAATTGACTAGCCGTGACGGAAAGGAGTTGCGCGCGCATCTTCGTCATGTTATATGTGGTCATATGATCGTTCTCTGGGCAGTGCTCGCGAACGGTCCGTGCTTTTATAGGCGTTGACTTCTTCGTTCCATTGCCAGCTCTCGAGTCCACCAAAATCTCGTCTCATTATCTCAAGTAAAAGTATTATAAACGCGACAGATCGTTCACCATGGCCCTCAGCGATGCCGACGTACAAAAGCAGGTTAGCGAAAATCACTTTCATTTACGTATTTTACGCGAAAGCTCCTTCAATCGCTCTACTCTGCAACTTTTCTCCGCCAAGCATATTACAATTTGGCAAGGGTTTTGCGGGCCCCGCAAACTCCTTAATTTCCTTCATTTTTCTTTGATTTTTTTTCAAATCGAATCTGCGTCATTTGACGTTTTACGAAAATCCATCTTTTTTTGTCACCCTCGGATCGTCGATTATTCGATCAAAGAGCAGACGACGCGCTGCTCCGAAACTGCAGAGAAAAAAAAAGAAAAGCAGAATTCTGTTTTTTAAAAATCCTTGTTATTTCTTCGTGCGCTCCGACGTACATGAAAATACAACTGAAAAGTCGAGACTTCTGTCTACCACTGAATAACGCATATATACTAACAAGCTGTCTCCTATTTTTAGATCTCAGCTTTATGTACGCATGAAAACTTTTCACCCGACGCAGCAACATTTCTGTATGTTTATGTTTGCAGATCAAGCATATGATGGCCTTCATCGATCAGGAGGCCAACGAAAAAGCAGAAGAGATCGATGCCAAGGCCGAGGAGGAATTCAACATTGAGAAGGGACGTCTTGTTCAGCAACAGCGTCTCAAGATCATGGAGTACTATGAGAAGAAGGAGAAACAGGTCGAACTCCAGAAAAAAATGTATGAAAAATCTTCTGTCTATCATCTTCTTAAATTTTTCTTTTTCAATATCATAAAATGAAGAACCACACCCAAGTTTCTTTGCCACTGGGAGTCACATGATCAGCTTAATTTTTTTTCTTCACCAGCCAATCTTCCAATATGCTCAACCAGGCGCGTCTCAAGGTGCTCAAAGTACGCGAGGATCACGTTCGAAATTGCCTCGACGAGGCGAGAAAACGTTTGGGAGAGGTGACGCAAGATTCCGCGCGTTACCGAGAAGTTCTCAAGCTTCTCATTATCCAGGCTTTGTATCAGGTACAGAGCCAATTTTTCGCCGCTCAGTTTTTTTCCTCTCGAAACTTGGAAAAACAATCGATTCTTTTATATAGCAAAAATATAAAAGAGTAATCGAGTAAACAATATTTTTTATACACCACCTCTTAAATCATATTAAATATGTTGAGATATTAAGGTACTCGCGAAGTCAACAAAAAATCACTCAGAAATCGCGCTGAAAGAACTCAATGTTCTATTTGTATAAAGTGATATTTTTAAGACATAAGAAGTTCTATAAAACGGAAGTGTAAATAACTGTTTTTTATTACGCTATTTTATATTTTTGATATCTATTTTTCCGTCACTACATTTCAAAATTCAACAGATAGCAAGATTTTTAAATACAGTCAACTCGACCTCCTTTTTATTCATCGACACAGTATTTTTTTTCTTTGCTAAGGTCTGATAAAACAGCGAGTAAAATTACAATACCGCAGCGCTTATCACACCGGTAAATTTTTTTTTTCGGACATCTCTTTTTTTTTTATCTCTGAAACGTAACGATCCGAAGTTCTTATGTAGAAATTTGCAATCTTTCTAGTTGATGGAAAACAACATTACTATTCGAGTGCGTCAGGTGGATATTCCGTTGGCGGAGTCGATCCTCGGCGAGGTCGAGGGCACGTATAAAAAGATATCCGAAAAGGATGTCCATATTAAAATTGAGCAGGAGAGTTTCTTGCCGGCTGAGAGCTGCGGCGGAGTTGAACTTTTCGCTGCTAAAGGTATATAAATAATAGAATAATCCAACTATTCTTACGATTCTCAGGTATATAAATATTTAATAAATATAAAATAATATTACGCAGGTCGCATAAAGATCAGCAACACTCTCGAGAACCGATTAGAGCTGATAGCTCAACAGCTTGTGCCGGAGGTCCGTACCGCTCTGTTCGGACGTAACCCGAACCGCAAGTTCACCGATTAAGGGACGAACACTCACTAAAAGTTCTTCAAATTGCATCCGAAACATTCCCTTCTTTGCAAAATGTTAATAAACGATAGAATTAACGACGAGAAGAAAAAAAAAAACAGAAAGAAAATGATTAAAAAAAAGAAAACGCGTCATCGAAAACTGCACCTATCAACAAGGATTGTAAATTGCGTCGAGCGCTTAAAAAGAAAATTAACTATGTATAAATATTAATTATCGAAGTTAGTAGAAGTTGTTAAAAGCCCGGAAATGAATTATATTGAGATGAGATATTGAATGGCCTAGTTGCGGAAATTGCGAGTATTAAAGAGAAATGTTAATTCCTCCAACATGTATTTTTGCCTGATTATCACGAAATTCATCTATATTGATTCGGGTTTTTTTTTTTTTTTTTTTTTTTCTAAAGGAATATCGCGACAAATCCTCGTGATATTCCACTTGCCCTTAAGTAGAAGATTATTTGCCACGTTATTCGAGAGCCAAACGTTGCACACCATCTCAAGTATAATAAAAAAAAAATAAATAAAAAAACTAACAAAAGTGTTCTTTGAAGTGTTGGACGATTCCGTGACTAACCGTCGTATTAAAAAAAAATCCAGTTCTCAAAAATGTTTCGTCGGATAATTAACAGCGAAAAAAAACAGTATTTCGTGTTAGAAACGTCCAGGATTAATTTTTTGCCGAGTGAATTAAATAAATGAATATATCTAATTATAATGTTAACGATAAACGTAGCCCTGCGCTTCGGTTTGATGTGCGTGAGACAGATGGTTATTCATTATTCTTCTTTTTTTTCCTTTCGTAATACTAATACTGCAGTGTTGTTAGTAGCATTTCTGTACATATGTATGTAATTCAATGTATCATACGAGCTTGAAAACGTAGAAGTTACACGGAAAAGGTATATTCAAAGGCGTTTATCATCCTTTATCGTCGACGGAAGAAAAAAACAATAATAATAACAACAACAACAGTGGGGTCTTGTATGAAAAAATACGAGACATATATATATATATTTAAAGAAAATGGCAGTGTCGTATTTATGTACAAACTCGAGCGTTTGAGCAATAAACTTTGAAATTATCTTGATTCCAAGATGGAGCAGTGGTCCACACTTGATAACTTATAACGAAACAGGAAAAAGATAGAAAAAAAAAAACACAAATTGGGTTTACAATGTTACATAAACGGTACCAAAGGCCTGCGTACCCGAGTCCAATTGCTAATTATCGTAATCAATACGACGCAGTTCAGACTGCGTTACTTTTGAATAATTAGTACTTAAATTTCGGCTTTTCAGCGTGCGCACAGCTCAGTTTGATGAAATTGCCTGGGAAATTTAGTGCTTTAAGACAGTCCTGAAAAGGAAAATTATAAGATTTTAGTGACACGATAGAGAAGAAACGTTGGGTGTTTTAATGATTTGTAGAGCATAGAAGAATTATTGTAGGCCGAAATTCGAGTAAACTCACTTTTTCTGAAAGCCAAACATATTGAGAAGACTCTGTTGACTTTCCGTGGCGGCAGTAGGTTTCTTCAAAGTCGTAGTCTTCCTTGTCGTTTTCGTCTTCGCAGTGATTGTCCTTGGTTTAGACGAATTGTTTCTAACGTGAGCGACCGTCTTGTCGACGGTAATTTTCGGATTTGCCCATTGGAATAAACTACTTCGGAGACTCGTGACACTTTGCTCGCGGACTGAATAATCGTCCATGTCGTCTTCTCTCTGTAACGAGACTTTCGTAATACTATCTTGACTAGCTATGTCGCATTTGGTGTCCAACAATCTATCCAAGTCATATAAATTACTATCTTTTCTACGAGTAGAAGACGGCTCGGTGTCAATCGAGGATACCGAATCGTTTGATTTGCACACGGGAGAGAAATCCTGCTCCCCGGATTCCTGGCTAAGGAAAATACCCGAAGAGCCAGACGAGTCCTCATTTTCCGAATCTTTTAACTTTTTATCACAAATTTCACGCTCTTTTTCTCGCATAACTTCCGGAATCTCTTCGCTCGAAAAATCTATGACTTTTGCGCAATCGGATGGAATTCTTTCGTCCGGCATTTTCTCGACTTGATCCGCTGCAGAATTGGAACTGAAATATTTGCTCTTTTCCACGACTTTATCGTCGATAACCGTTGGCCTGAAACCAACGAAACTCTTCAACTTTATTCGTCGTTTTCCTCGACAAACCAGACTCGGCGATAGATCCTTTGCGCTTGAAGGTTTCACGAAGGGATTCGATCTTCGCGATAATATCGGCGATGTGCTTTCCTCATCTCCTGAAGGTGATGACTCAAGCTGCGGGGGAGGAGTACTTCTGTCGTGGGCTGTCGCGTCGTTTTTCTGTATCTTTTGGCTCCCGTATAATTTTAATACGTCGTTGGCGCTCAGTTCTTCCGCCAATTCTGAAAAAAGAATCCATTCACTTATCTTACATTTTCGGCCTATGTGTTATTCTAAAATTCAGTTAGATGCGATCTTATCTTTTAATTTTTTTTTTTTCATTGAAAGAATAAACTTTTTCTTCAATTAAGCTTTAAAGAAAATTATATTTCTACCTTGAAAATTGCGTTTTTTCGGAGTTGTCGTTTTTTTCTTGATCGAATCAGTGTTGAGAACGATAACTTGACCGGTAGTGTTGGGCCACTTAGTAATCTCCCTCGTTTTTTCATTTTCCTTCTCTTCTCTTACTTTGAAATCCTTGGACCATATACTGACGTATCCTGCACCAGGTTTTTCGTGCCAGGAATTAGTTTTCCCTTGGCGTTTCTAAAAAAAAAAAAAAAAGTAAAGGAGATAGAAACGATTTATATTTCTTAATGGTTAGATTTAATATTAAGCTTCTTTTTCTTTAACCTACTCGAGGTCGATCTGGATCAAAATCGTGAAGTTGCTTCATACTAAAAGGATCGTAATTTCCTAGAGCCAATTGCCAAGCTATGTCCTCGGAAACTTCGCCGCCCGCGAAATGCAACTGTTCGTCGGTGACTTCTGGCGGTGGTGGATTCAGCCTGACTTGTTTTCTTCGCAAAGGGCAATATACCAACTGATGCTTGAACGTGACGAGAGCCCGAATAAAGGAGTCGCGATATTCCTTAGTTACGACTAAATTTTTCATATTTAAATACGATCCTAACCGTCCGAGTGCCTGAAGAATAGAGTAAATTAATAACAACTCAATTACTTATTTTTTCTTCTACCAATATGAATGATTTTCTTTATTACTTTTAAACTTACTTTATATATATCATCTTCGGAGTTCTTGACAATAAATTTACAGGCTTTGCTGAGCCCGATACCCGGCAACGAGGCCAAATAATCGCAGCCAGACAAGATACACATGTGACGAAATTTTTCAATGTCGAAATGATCAGCTCGGATGTTCATTGCCAGATGAATACGATCTTGCTCGACCAAAAGACCATTTCCGTTCAAGTCCATTTTGAAAAATATCTTTGGAAGAAAAAGAAAACGAAATTGAAGACGAAACTAAAGAACCCAGATAAAGATTTTTTTTTCGTTATCAGATATATTACTTTTGTGCAGCCGAACAGCGTCAAGTCACTGTCCTCTGTGATAACTACATCGGCGATTCCATTGATATTGAGGTACGCTAATTGAGCATCCGCCTCGTAAGGCGCAACGATGCAATCTACGTTCTCTTCCTGGCATTGTTTCATTACTTCCAACGCCATTTCGTGTGTTATATCGACCGATCGCCTAAGAAGATTTCTTCCTTCTGAGGTTTGGCCCATTCGCATTAATTCAGCGGCTTGACGACGCGTAGCTTCCCTGCTTCTGTTAATTAATCATACATTAATGTGTCTCTTAATATTCAGACTTTTCAACGAAATAATATAGCACTTTTACCGAATATCATTTTTATCTTTAATTAAAGCTCAATTTATTCTCAAACGAGATACAAATACAAAGACTAAGGACACAAAGAATAACAAAATTAATAAAAATGTGTAGAAAAATGTTAGGAACAAAAAAAAAATACTATGATTCTCTTAAAAAATATTTTAAAAAAATATCAGTAAAAACATAAAGTTATTTTTAGATAACAAAATTTTAAGAATCATTTTATGCTTAAAATCATTATGCACTTTAGTTATTTGCAAACAATTAGCTTCATACTTTTTTTCCAAAGTAGTAATTAAAGCCTGAACTAACAAATAGTTAATTAATTAAAAAAAAAAATAAAGAACGATAAATTACTCTCTTCGTTTGACTTCTGTCTCTTTCTTGGCAGGAAGGTGTCTCCCGTCAAAGACTAAAATTGGTTTTATTCTGTTGGCAAGCAGCATCCGAACAAACTTGATGCAGTACTTCACGTAGCTGGAACCAAAAAATATAAAAATTTCAGTTGTAAAAAAAAATGTAAACAATTGCGTGCATCGAAGAGAGAAGCCATATAATTAATATTTACGCGTCTGTGGGCTGTCCCATAGCAATTTTATCAGCACAAGAGAAGGCGCCTTTGTGCAGCCAACAGTAAGTATCAACAGCCACAGTCCCGCCTGTAAATTGGCTTATGTGTCCGTGCTTTGAGGCTTTCGCCTTCTCGAGAAACGGAATGAGCCCGGTAATACCCATGTCTGTGAAAAACGAAAAAAAAAAAAATTAAACCCCGATCTTTATCACTGACAAGTCGTTCCTAACTAACAATTAAGAATTTTTCTACATACCCGAGCGTAATTTAAAGCTTTTTACGTGTCAACGATACCCCAAAATTCGAGCGATATGCCTTCGAATGACCTTTATGGCAGAACCATCTATTCTATCCCACGCCTGCTGACATGTTTTGTGTGCTATTGAAAATTTAGGCGCGCAACACAGAACAACGAGCTACAAGAAAGGAAACAGTCGCCGCGATCAGTACGAGCGAAACTAGAATAATAGGCAATGTGGGAATATGTCGTACCGAGCTTCGGTAAATAAAACACACGGGCGGAAAGATGGAGGGGGGAGGGAATGTTGCCGACCGAGCTGAAATTCGTGTGTCTGTTGACAGATAGTTGGAGCGGGGGAAATTAGCAATATGGAGGGTTGTTTTTACTATTTGGCGGTGTTTGGTAGGGCAAATTCGAGAGGACTCGAAAAGTCACAAGAAAAAAACATAGACACCCAAAGTGAAGCTAGAATAGCCGTGTTAAATTAAATAAATTAGCGATGGATTCGACGAACAAAGAAGTCGACGTTTACGGTCTTGTGAGCGAATTATGCAAACGTTTTCTCGACAAACACAGCTCCGAGGATGAGCCTTATTTAGCACGAAAGGACAAATCTGGTGCACTGAAAAAATTGAGGGCTCGAGCTTTTGAGATATTGTTAAAAAAATCAGGAAAATTTTACGACGATAACGGTGAGCTTTCGGAATCAACTTTTTTTCCCGCACAAAGATTCTACGAATTTGCAATTTAAAAAAAAAAAAAAATCACTATGTATATATCGATTTTACAATTAAGATGCGGCGGACCCTATAGCGGAATTATTGAAATATGCGTTTGTCATGAAAACTGCTCTGAGACGATCGTCCAGAGCCAAACAATTGGAGGAATCGTTGGATCGACTGACGTCCGAGAGCAAAGACGATTTGGATCCTAGTGTTTATTCTTCTCTACAGTTCCTCAATGGCCTGAAATCGCTGGAAGTTAGGGATGACAATGCACTGGTAAAATGCACTGCAACGATGAAGCTTCATGCGTTATTTTTTCTTCATCTTTTATCAATGCTGTTTCTAGTTCTTTATTATTTATTTCAGAATGTGTTTAATTATGGAAGAGCGAATCCTCTCCTTCCGGAGGAGCTGTACAACTCCAAAGAGGTACCGAGGTACCAACTATATCCTATAGAGTCATTTGTATTACCAGCAAGATTCGAGAAGGCACTGGGCATCGAAAGAGATTGCCGGATCGGAAATAATGGCAGAGACAGTCATAGCAGTCTCTCCTTTAGGAGCCAGTTCAGATCTGCAGCCGCTATAGGAATAGAATCTCTGGGGTAAACATACTATTGATTTTTACTTCCTCATAATGGAAGCTTCGTTTTTGTGAAAAAAAAAAATATTTGAGTTTTTGGTCAAGTCCCAAAAACAATTTCTCAAAAATACAGTTTTTCAATAAAAGTTTAGTTTATTTGATTTGATTAGTACGACGAAGAATTTACAATAGACTTTTTTGTTGTCAACTCCAGAAGCGAGCACACGATAGAATGTACGGCCTCTGTACCGAGATATACAGTGAGGCTTGTTTCGACCCGAGAATTCTCCTTGGCGTCGTATTTCATGCCTGAAATAACGGAGGACAAGAATGAGCAAAGAGACGAATATCGTACGAGGCAAATTGGTGCTATTGCTGGTCCGGAGCCACCGTGGATGTGCGTAAAGCCCGCGATACAGGACCCCGAGACTACTTCGGAAATATCGGAGGCGCAATCGACGAATGTCGATTTTTATGAAAAACCGGAGAATAGTGAGAATATGACGATTCTCGCGTGTGAGAATGTTGTCGCATTGCCAGATGCCTCGGATCACCGGACTTGGGAATCTTTGGGACACTTGGAAGCGCCCAAAGAAGCTCCCTTCGTTTCCGAAACGAGCGGTGCAATGATCCATCTCGAGAGAATGAAACAGGCTGGATTCCTGCCATTACTCTCGAGGAATATCGTTGAATCTTTCAATACGATTATTCAAGTTCCTACGAGAGAGTTTTTAGAGAATATTAAGTTGCTGTTGCTTGGCGTCGAGTCCGGGACCTTTACTTGGAACGAAAAGGTAAATTATCCAAAATTAATCTAACTTTTCTTTAAAAACATCAATGATTTTGAAAATTAAAAAAAAAAAAAAATTTGAAAAAAAATGTATAGCTAATTTAACACAAGAGTACAAATTTTGTCGTGAAGCATGTTTTTCTTTTCGTTGTTGTTGTAACTTATAAATATCCTAAGATAGTGGTGAAAATGTAGCTTAAAAATGTACTTTTGTTTTGGAATTACAGGCGGGTTTCAGTGTTAATCGAAACACGACAATTGCTGGCCTAAGCGTGGAAGGTTTGCGGAGCGCTTGTTCGGAAGTGATGTACTGGGGCGCGTGTTACAGATTGTTGTCTATTTTAATAAAACCCGAGCCTCAGAGTGGAAAGATGCTTCAGGAGGGTCTGATATTCCAAGCTATGTGCAACAGCGTAAAAGAACTGTTGGTATATTATCAAGCTGTGATACAGAGTATTAGCGTCGATAGCGACGACTCTTCTGCAGGTTTGTTGAAGCTTTTGTCGAAGGTAAGGCCTATGGGATCTCTGATAGCGGAAGTAGCTAGGCTCTGTAGATGCGATCGCGAGAATGAGTCAACGTTGGGCCAAGGTTTGGGTCTTTTATCGCACATCTACGAGCAAGTGACACAGGTTACAAAACCCACAGTCGCTCTCGTATTCTACTCGATCCTCAAATCATGCTGCGAGATATATTTTCGTCTGTTGGAAAAGTGGATTTTCGAAGGAATTTGCGACGACGACTACGGCGAATTCATGATCAAAATTCGTCCGCAATTTCTCCGGGAGAAAAGTCATCGATTCTGGACGAAAGGCTTCGCGATAAACGGAAACTCCGTTCCCGGATTTCTCAGCCATTTGGCTGAGCCCATTCTTGACTGTGGCAGAACTGTGAAGTTACTGAAAATCTGCGATCCAAAAAATCCTCTTTGCCCGATGTTCGCAAGCTCGCATCCTCCTGTTCGCGTCTGTCTCAGCGTGGGAATGGTTCGCGAGCAGGAGATAATATGTCGTGATTTTTTACTTAACGGCGAAAGCGCTTTGGGACGAAATATTTCTTTTTCCGTCGCTTTTCAAGAGCAGAGAAACGCTGAGAAGGAAAGAGCCGATCTTGTCGTTGCGGCGCAACGCGGAACACTCATGAGAATAAAAAGTGAGCGGGAGGAGGCGAAGAAGGAATTGGCGAGGAATAAAAGAGAATTGTTGGCTCAGCTTAAGGATCAGGCGGAAGAGGTTGCCACGAGGAAGGAACGGGAACGTGAGGAGGAGCTACTGAAAGATAAACAATTGTTAAAAGATATTAATGCTGCTGAGGAGATTGCGAAAAACGCTCAATTGGCGGATAAGAAGAATCTCGTGAATTATTATAACGAGCTCGCTGCGGAGGCTGATAGAAGACGCGTACGCGCCGATTGGCGACTAAAACGCATGAAACTCTTTCAACAGCGAGTCGATAGCATAAGCAGAGCGAAGAGTGAGCTTTGGGGGATCGAAGAGAGCGATTTAGCCGAGTCTTCGTCGCTTGTTTCTCCCAAAGACGAACAACACGAGAAAAGACTAAAGTTCGCGGACGAATGCGACGATCCAACTGAAGATTCTTCCGCTAAACCGGATTCTATTCTCGGACAAGTCGACGAGTTGGAAGACGAAAATAAAAATCCAACAGAGCCAAAAGTGAGCGTATTTACGGAGACAAAAGAAGCGGAAAGGCCGGATTCACCTGCTGCAGAAAAAACGGAAGCGACGCCGAAAAAATCAACTCGCCCCTGCGTGCTGGACATAAACCGAACGAGAATGATGAGCGGAAGTGGTTTCGCGAATCTAAACGACTATCGAGAGACAATGGAGATTGCCAAGAGGAATTTTGAAAGTTTGTTGACTCGGCCAAACGATTTGTCACTGAATACAGAGGATAACGCGACAGCGGCACAGAGAAACAAAATAAAAGTTTTGCATCATGAATACGGCATGACGCCCAACAACAACGAGTTTAACATAATCGTGATGGACGCTCAGGGCAACGAAAACACAATTTGCATCGACACCGCTACGGTGAATCCCGAGAATTTGCGAAGAACTACCAACATGGATAGTAATCGAAATCTCGCTGAGGATAATCTAACCGACGCACAAAAAAATCGCAACAGAAACATGACTCATTATACCGAAAATTTCGACGAGTTTATTCGGCCTGAGCGAGTTGTCGATGGTAGCGTTAATTTGACCGACGCGCAGAAAAACAGAAAGAGAAACATGACGCACACTTATACGGAGGGTCTTCAGGAAAAAGAGCATACGAAAGTAATTTTCGCGGATTATACAGAATTGCAGAGGAACAGAGCGAGAGTAATGGGTCACGATGAGAGAAATTATGAGAATTATGTATCTGATGAATCGAACATAGGAGCTCATTGTCTCGATCCTCTCACGCCGTTGAGTCAATTAGCGCCGCCGCCGCCGCCGCCGCCGCACGACGATGGAATCACACCGATGTCTTGCACCACCGACACTTTTCCTCTCTCGTTCAGCAGCAGCAGTATAACGCAATTTCACAACGACGAGGATGATTATTTAAAGAGCGTAATGCAAAGCACGACCACACCGGGCGATTTAATCTCCGAAGATCCATTGGAATCGCGGCCGAGTACAGGATACAATTTTCCTCGAGGCAATCAGGAGTTTCCAAAGTTTTTTGGCCTCGAAGCACCGGCCACGCCGAATTTCGAATCGTCACTCACCGTCGCCGACGTCGAAATGATCGACAATACCTCGCTTCAGATTTATCTCGAAAAATCGGTGACGATACCTCTTAGAATTCAAAGTCATTTGGCAAACGCCGCTATTATCAAATACATGCTTTACGAGCAAAAGATGCTCTCGCATCTTCACAGTTTGAGGAGCTTTTTCTTTCTTCTAAATGGAGAATTCGCCAAGAGCCTCACGGGATCGCTCTATAAAAGATTGTACGAGATTTCCGTGCCTCTCGAGCTTTTTCGCTCAGCGACGCTCACGAATATTCTTGAGAACGCGCTGAACAGTTCGCTCAGCAGTTGTTACGAGAATTCGCAGCTTTTGAGCTTGTCCGCAACGGATATACCAAGGCAATTACAAGTCTCAAATCCGGAGTTTCTCAATTGTCTGTGTTTAAATTACAAGATCTCGTGGCCTTTGAATATTATTCTGGACGAGAGGCTGATGCAGCAGTACAGCAAGGTCTTCAAATTTTTGCTAATGGTCGGAAGAGTCCTATACGTGCTTCAGGAGGATTTTCATCTGCTAAAAATTGAGCGAAAAGCCGCGACCTCAGCTCAGTATCACAAGCTTCAACTTTATCGTCACTCGATGATGCAGTTCATCACAGCTTTGCATAATTATCTCACGTGTAGCGTTTTGCACGCTAGTTGGGCCGAATTTGAGAAGGATCTCGAAAACGCCACGACACTCGATCAGATTTATATAACTCACGTGACGTACATAAAGAAGATATTGTCGAGATGTATGCTCACGGCTCGAGGCGAAAAGATGCGAAATTTTCTCACCAACATCTTCAAAATTATTTTGAAATTTCATAATCGCGTGAGATCCCAAAACTGGAGCAACTCTAACGCTACGAATGTCGCACACGCCGCCGGTTACACTCACGCGAATTTTGAGAGATTAGAGCAGATGTATCGAACTTTTTGCGAAGCCAGAACGTACCTCGCTCACGTTGCTAACAAACTCGCTAGCAGCGGATATCAGCCGCATCTCACCCACTTTTTGAATGCTCTTAATATCAATCCTCTGTACGATCTTACGGACATGGCTAGCTCGAAAAAGTCCTAGATATTTAAAGTTTGCAATTGTTCGTTAATGTGAAACGATGTTGATTCTTTGAAGAAAAAAAAAAAATGAAATGCAAATTTTATCCTCAATCGGATCATAATAAAATCTGTATAAAAGGTATTTCAAGTTAGACGCGCATTTAGCGCAAACGCTCCAGTGTATTTCCCTCAATTGTAAACTAAACTCTCTTTTGTAAGATATTTTAGAAAAGCGATTTTAAGAGCATAAAATTAAAAGCTTCCAGTTAGATTTTTGTTTTTTAAATACATAACTTAATATTTTAATTCATAGATTGAAATCTCTTCTATATTGAAAACGAAGGAAGATCATGTTTTTATACGAGAAAAGATTTCAAAGCACTGTTTCATTGTTGAACATTTTTCACCGCCACAATTACCAGTATCCAAAGTTGTCGAAACCGTTTTAGCACTTTACAATGTTCCGGTAAATCATGTAAATTGCCATTAATAAAGCTATTATTTTAATGTTTCACAGTGTACAGTATATACATTATGCCTTACGTTGTGTTTTGTTAAATTCGGTGTCTAACAAAACATTGAGAAAAAAAGAAAATCGTGTTTTAACGTGATGAGAGTTATGGTATCACATTAAGAAATATGTCGTACTGTTGATCGAATCCTATGTAACAGTCCGACATGAGGTAGAACGTTACTTTCGTTTTTCCTGAAAGAAATATTGCGTTTTTTCTTCTTTTCGTAATTTGTTAAATTGCATATATTATGCTAAAAATAGTGCAGAGCTTACGTGCAGGAGCTGTGAATTGCAGTTGACACGACTTGGACTGACTATTGACACCGGAGGCTCTTTTCAAAGCCCAGAGTTCGCGTTGCTCGATGTCGCCCAAAACAAGGAACCAGCCCTCGTCCTTTCCTCTGAGGAACATCGGACAGTGGGCTCGAAGATTGTTCGATCTGTTTTTCCGTTTAAGCGTTATAACGAGCGTGTAATCCCCATTCGCATGCACATCGACGATGCCTCCGCGTTTAGAATGTGTATTGACTTTCATTGTTTCATAATTTCCGGACCACGAGCCCTGAATCGACAGTTCGATGTTCAGTATTGGCATTGCCTTCGCCACTTGGTGTACCTGAAAAAGAATAATTATAATAAAGAACATTTTGAAAATGCAAACACAATTGAATAAAAAATTACGTGCAAAAAATAACATGCGCGTTTTTTTTTCTACCGGCCAAAATCTCCTCACATGAAATCCCTCCGGACAAAACCCGTTCGAGGGGTTTTTATGCTGAGGAAATATTGTCCAAAGACTTTGGCTGTCCGGGTATTTTGTTGTGGATATTAATGTCGGCTAACCTTGTTTTTTTTCTTTTGTTAAATACACTTGAGAAACAGTTTCTTTGTTTTTCAACGAGTTTGGCAGTCAAGAGGATTAAAGATCTCTCATAAAATGTGAATTTTCGAAAAGTTTTTCAAAAGTCTTACGTAGTTTAAGGCCCGACTTACATTACGAATATATTCCTCCGAGAGGTGGTTCGATAAGGCATTAAACAGTAAGTTGGAATGATTGTTAATAGCGGCACAAAGTGCCGGCAGGCACTTTGGGAGCTTCAAGAAGAGATGAAGATGCTCTTTTTCGATATTCGGCAGTGTTATAATGGCAGATTCGTCGATCCAGCGTGCCTGAATGATCATTTGCAAGAGTTGCATTATCCTGAGAGTGCTCGAAAGCCAACCGCGTTCAGCGACAATGTCTATCATCGCCTGAAGTATTCTTATAGACTGATCAAGAACGGATTTCAAGTCTGTTGTGTAATCGGCGCAGGGAAGTGTAAGCCTCGAGAAATGCGCCTGAAGCAGTAGAAAAGCCTTTGTATTCGGCGAGTCGCATGACAAACGGTCCACCGAATAACGACAACGTTTCGATAATTCCTCGTTCAATAAATCCTCGTTGTGCCTGACTGGTAGCTCGTCGTATTCATGCGCGTCGCACATAATTTTTAGGTACTCTTGTATTGACAAATTTTCCTTGAGATTGGTGGCAAAGTGGCTTATCGTAATGTGCGAGAGGTAGTAGAAGGAAGCTATTCGTCCCATCGGGAGAGCGTAAATCGTCTGTTGTTCCTAAAAAGAAAGAAGAAAAAGATAATATGATCTTTTTTTTCTATGCATTGTTATTATTATTATTTTCTTTTTTGTTACTTTACCTCGTCCATCTCGATACAGTTTGATTCAATGAGACGTTTGAGCTCCCGCTCGACGAGATCCGAGAGATACGCGTTAATTTGATCTGGTTCGAACACCTCGAGATCGTAGTAACGAGGATTCTTCATCAATCTTCTGAAGAAATACGTCCAAGTGAGGTAATCGAGAAACTCTTGTTTCGTCTTTATTGTACCGGCGACAATCTCGGCGTTTGCGTGATCGGGAAGAACTTGGAGCAAGCTAGACTCGACCGGAAAGGGCTCGTAGAGGAATTTCTTGTAAAAATTTTTCTTTATATCGTGAACGAGAACCACGGCTACTCCGGAATCATCGTACTGTGGTCTTCCCGCACGACCCATCATCTGTAGAACGTCCGTTATCGGCATATCCACGTAACGCTTAGTTTTTCCATCGTAATATTCCGTTCCTTTGATAACCACGAGATGCGCTGGAAAATTCACGCCCCAGGCTAGAGTCGCTGTTGTTATCAGAACCTGCCAAACAATAAAGCAGAGTTTTTTTTTAGAACTAGCAACGAATTTTCATTTTTAACTCTTGATTATTCAATAATCAATGGCAATTCACGGAAATTATGGATAATTGTTCATTAATTATTCAATACGAACCTGAATTTTATTATTGACGAATAATTCCTCTACGGTTCGACGATCCCGGTCCTGAAGACCAGCATGATGAAGTCCGATACCAAATGCGAGAGTGAGTTTTAGATTGGTATCTTTGATATTTTCGATAATATCGTTCATCTCTTCCTCCTCCATGTGAAGCCACTGTTTTGGATTATTTTCGGCAGCAAGATAAGCGATAAGATCAAGAGCGGTGAGCCTCGTTTGTCTCCTCGACGCGACAAAGACAAGAGACGGACTGGTGGGTGCGTGTTGCCTGATTGCTTGGAATGTCGGTCTGTTCATCGTTGCCATACGTGGGCAATAATGCTTTCCGGGAAATCCACTTATGTGAACCTCCAGAGGCACTGGACGTACCGAAGGACGAAAATTGTAGAGGCCCATTTTTTTTATGCCCAGCCAATTGGCCAAATCCACGGCATTAGCTAGCGCCGTCGAGAGACCAACGATTCTCAGGGTTTTCTTCGTGTGCGAGGCGATAAAATTAGTACGTGAGACAATAACCTCAAGCACAGGACCTCTGTCCTCTCCTAGAAGATGAATCTCATCGATTATTATCAATGCCACCTTCTGGACGTAATTACGAGTCTGCCAACTTCTGCTGATACCGTCCCACTTTTCGGGTGTCGTTACTATAACACTGGCTCGCGATACTTGACGCATATCAGGCGCAACATCACCCGTAAGCTCAACCACGGTTTTACCAAGCTTCTCCTCAATTCGAACCTTCCAGTCGCTTATTCTCTCGCGAACGAGAGCCTTTAACGGAGCTATGTAAACAACTTTTTGATCGGGATATTGCTTAAAAACACGGAACATGGCGATTTCCGCGGCAATTGTCTTTCCTGAGCCCGTAGGCGCTCCCAGCAATACGTTGCAATCGGTGTGGTACAGACAGTGAAATATCTGCGTCTGTATGGGATTGAAGTGAGAGAATTTGTACAGACTCTCAAAGTTCGAATCCTTCAATGCTGTCACCGGTAGTGGCTGGAGCTCCAAGAGATCCGTGTGCGGTGGATGGAGCTCCGGTAGTATGAGATTGTGGAATGTCAATGGCAAAACTGTCTCGGAACCGAGCCAACGGTCACTCGTCACTTTCACTATGTACTGCGTCGGCAGAGGCTCCATTAGCGGGATTGTCATTACTAGTTCTTGCGGGCTTTGGGTGATTACCTGTTAAAAAAGCACAAAAAAAAAAGAAAAAAAAAAAATATATGAATATCTGCATAGGGCATTGTCGTAATCGAATAGTTCTCGTTACTTTTCAAAACAATAATAATGATAATAACACTTTTTTTCATTTTCTTTAAGCTTTTTAAAAAATAATATCAAGCCCTTGGTTGAATTTTTAAATGTTTCATAGCCCGTTTCGTTGAAATACCATTTTTCTGGTGACGAGGAAGTACTCGTGATGATAAATGAAGTTATTATCAGGATCTTCGATCCATATCCAGAAGGCCTCGGAACTCTTGCCGTGAATGTGATCGTTCCATTTGAATTGCGGATAGATGGTCAGTCGAATCCGTAGAACCGTTCGTGTGATCGGTTGCAGGCTGTACGACAACTCCAAGGTGGGAAATTCGTTGTAACATTTTTTTATCAATTCCGCGGATTTATGATTGCGCAGGAAATCACCTGGACGAGAGGAGAAAACAGTGAAAAGTGAAAAAGACAAATTGTGGTATTTGTGAACGTACCGATTTCCCTGACGTCTATATCGCGCAGTCTCTCCATCGACAAGTGACGAGCTTCGATTTTTTCGATAATATCTTGTCCCAAGCAGCGGAATTGTCGCAAGGGACTCATGTGGTCCCATTGCTGAGATTCCAGCATTTTTGCCATTCCTAACAGTCGTCCCGCCATAATTGCATTGTTTTTTCGAAGCATTACTTCGAAGATTGCTCTGCATATTCTCATCGCGTTCTGCCAAACGTCAAGAGGTGTTTTTATTTGTTTGATTTTTTTTTTCAATTAGAAAAGACGATGTTTAATCGATTATTTGAGGAGAATATTTAATTACCTGCGTTATGTGCGACTGATCCGACAACAGAGAAAACGAGCTTACGCGTCCTTGCGACAAATACGTTTGCAACAAGATGTTGACTTTGCCGTGAATATTTTCGGTTCCACCTTGCGGCACGACTTCGCAATAGTCGGCAGAAAGATTGTCCAACTCGGTCATCTCGTCGTCGCGGACTTTAAGCTGCTGAAACTCTTGAGACTGTGATATCATCGCCAGGATATCGGCCTCTGTCATTATTGGCTTTGTCAAATCATTGAAAATTTCGACAGTGTCGTATTTCAAATAGTAGTGACTTGCGGTACGACCCAAATCTGTAATATTGAGCTTTAATTTATAAATTTCAATTTTACACAAAGTTTTTCACGAATTCTTTTAGGAACAAAAAGAAAATATTATTTTCTTTATTATATTAAGAAAATGATAATTTTTATAAGTTGTTAAAAATTATTCAGAAATAAAAGATGAAAGTATATTTTTCAATGTACATTGAAGAGATAAAGTTACCCGTAGAACTGAGATCCCCTGTTCCAGAGTGGTAGCGTATCATTTTGGCCTTGTCCAACGATCTAGCGGCCGTATCTATGAGCTCCTTTCGCTTCTTTTCCAAGTTCGGATCCTCCATTATAGTGGTATACAGTATACCGTAAACATTATGATTGAGCTTCATTCTGACGAATAGATAAGTGTAACTGAGCCACTCGACGGCTTCCTCGACGTTAGATATTGTGCCAAGAGCTATTTCGGCGTTCAAGTTATCAGCGAGATAAGTTATGAAGCTGCTTTCAATGGGGAATTGATTCGTCAAGAGGGAGAGGTAATGATTGAGCTTATTGTGCGATGTTATTATGACGGCGTGACCGGAACTATCGAATTGCGGCCTTCCGGCACGTCCAAAGATTTGCAAAACATCGAGAATTCCCAGATCTATGTACGATCCGTGCTTGGAATCGTATATTTCAGTTCCCTGCGAAACAAAAATGTAAATTGGAGCGAAGAAAAAAAAATGCAAACTGTATATTAATAATTTTAAAACAAAGTCAATTTACCCGAATTACAACGGCGTGAGCCGGTAAGTTGACTCCCCAGGCAAGAGTTGAGGTGCAAACGAGAACTTTGATAAGTCCCTGAGAGAAATACTTTTCTACCAAATTCCTGTCCATGCGTAGCATTCCAGCGTGATGACACGAGAAACCGTATTGAAATAATTGACCGAGATACTTGTTTCTCGAATTGTCAAGTGCTTTTTGCGCGAGTGCTTTGGCAGAGCCCTCGGATTTAAAGTACTTGAGAGTATCGTTCTGTCCGGCGAGATCTTTTAGCGCATTGGCCGTTCGTATAGTTGCATTACGAGCGTGAACAAAAACCATTACTTGGTGCCCCTTTCGTACCATTTCGAGGACCTGGTTGTAACAAACGAGATCCATATCTTGAATCTGTTGCGCCTGCTTCATTGATTTAACGCCGATGAAAGTTTGACTGAGGGGAACAGGCCTGAAGCGATAATCGAAGTAAAAAAGGCCTTTGTACGGATTTACGCTTAAAAATCTCGCGACATCAACGTAATTCGGAAGTGTCGCTGATAGCCCGACGATTCTTATCATTCTCTGCGATGACTCGACTTGCCGAAGAGTTCTTGCGACCAGAGCCTCGACTACGGGACCTCGATCACCGTGCAAAAGGTGAACCTCGTCGATTATGAGCAATTTAACGATGCTTGTCAGAGCTATATCGCCGGTACCCTTTCTCGTAACAACGTCCCACTTTTCCGGTGTTGTTACTATCATTTGCGTCTGCTGAATTTCAGCCTTTGTCAGTTGCATGTCGCCCGTGAGCTCGCGAACCGACACGCCCAAACAACCGAGCTTTTTGTTGAAATTACTCGTCATTTCGGCAGCCAGAGCTTTCATTGGCGCTACGTAGATTATCTTAAAGGCGTCCTTGCGTAAAACTCCGTCTGTTATGTGCTGACGCAGTTGATGGACAATCGTGAGCATCGCCACATTCGTTTTACCCGCTCCCGTTGGGGCGCAGATCAACAGATTCTCATTACTATGATAGGCCGCTTCGAAGACGATGCTTTGGATTCGGTTGAGAGCTTTTACGCCGTTGAACGCCATTTGCCCAATCTACAATACTCATTAAAATGATTTAGCTGTGAGAATAATATTTATAAGAAAAAATTGAAATTTTAAATTATTGTGATACCTCATCGAGCGACGATATTAAAACAGGATCGTTGCCAATATCGAGAGGTGCTGCCGTCGGTATCGGTATGTGAACCTCCTCGCAGAGATTCGAATCTTTTCTCGTAGCCTCTTCGGGAAGTATGATTTTGTGACCGGAGACAAAACCAGCGGACGCCTTCGAAGTCAACTTTGAGTCGAAAACGAAGGGATATTGCTCACGAGCGGGAATACCTCCCAGCATGATTTTCTTACTCGACGAGAGAATCGGAGCTCTCTGAGCAGTTAAGGCTTCCTGCCTTTTCAGACGTAGATTTATTGGCTCGAATTCCTCATCAGATTGCTCGTAATTCGCCTCATATTTGCTCGAAGCCTTCAGAGCCTTTTTCTCTTCTTTCCGAACCTGCTTCGCAAGCTGCTTCTCCTTCGCCGACTGGACTATAACTTGGCAACCGTAACGTGGCTGTTCCGTTATTTTTCCTGTAGTCGAGAAAATCGTTTGATGAGTCGATACTTTATTATATTCATCGAGAAAAAAAAAATCTTCCTCACTACTTACCAGAAATATGCTTGAGAGCCTTTTGACTTGAAAATTGCGAATTTATTTTATCACGATACTTCATTATGTATTCTATGAATGGTATATTTTCAAAGCCTATTAAATCGCATAATTCCTCTTGCAGAACGACGCCCGAATTCTTGAGTTTGATCTCGATCGTTTCGACGAATTGTTCGTAGTTCATTCCGCTCGTGGCCTTGGCGTGGGCCTCTTTCAGTCCTTTGAGAAACTCGCTCTTACTGAACTGTTACTCACAATTACGTTAATTACTAACCAGACGAAAAACCGTAATTACAGTGAAAGTGAGAAAATATAGTTTTCTTGTTATTATTACCGCGCTCTGTTTGTTATTCGTCTCGACAAGCTTGTCATAGGACATTGTGAAATCTTCGATAGGATTCGGGACATTTGTCTCCGTCATTTCGTGAAGTCCTTTAGTGTCCGGCCACACGACTCTCGGGGGTTCGTAATTTATCTTAAAGTCGCTAAAGTCCAGTAAATCGTGCTCCGAGACAGCCTCACCATCGAAATTCGTAATAAAAGCCACGTTTTCCTCGCTCAGAATTTTTTTCATTTCTATTATCGCCTGTTTAGAAAATGGGACGAGATATTATGTGGCTGCCACAAAATTTCACGAAGAATCAGGAATTTTCTCACTACAAACCTGCAAAAGCTCGAAGACGGCAGCGGCTGTTATGCCACCCATTGTCTCCTCCAGAGCCTTTAAATTCTTTGGGCTAACATTACTCTCGTTTATCAATATCCGGACTGTAAACATTGCTGCATGATCGCCTACCTCCGGTGGTTCTCCTTCTGCGTGGGCAACATAAATATCAATCTTATTCCAAGGTCAAGGCTAAATCGAACTCTTTTACCGCAAACATAGTTGCTATTCAAAAATTAAATCCAACATTATGAATATTATTTTCAATTATTTTTTAATGTTTTATTAAATGGATTGCTTCTTTATATAAGTTATTAAACAATCTGCGAATCGAAAACACAAGCATTGATGAATAACGTATGCAGCATTCCAAGTCAATTCACTTGGTCACCCCTTGGATTCAAATTTTTGTTCTTTCCAAATTTGGAAAATTAGAAAATTCAATGACTCTTTTTTGTAAGAAAAAAAAACGTGGTAAGAAAAGAAATTTCCCATATTTTGAGAGTAAAAGAATTAGAATGAAAATTAGGGAAAAAATTATTTTTCTTAAAATTAAAAAAATAGTTATTCTTGACAAACTATGATGGAAATATTTGTTTTTAGTCCTAAATTTTATGGAAAAAAATTCAGAAATTTAAACCTGGTCGAAATTCATTTTTACCCAAAAGTTATGAAAAAAAAATTGATAAAAGTGATAAAAATCTGAAAAAAAAAATTGTCTTTTCTGGCCCAAAAAAAAATTGTCAACTGATTCCAAGGTGATCAGGCCAATGACCAAGCGAGTTGAATCGGAATATCATATTTCCCATATATATACCATTTTTGAGAAATAAGTAAAATAATAAACATAATAATATCAAAAAACATCTTTATAAAAAATATTTATTATTATTATGATTTTCAAAGATTTTCAACAATAAATATTTAAAATCTAAGTAAAATAATAAACATAATAAAATCGACAAACATCTTACAAAATCTTTACAAAAAATATTTATTATTATTAATATTATTATTATTTTCAAAGACTTGCGAGAATAAATATTTAAAAAATAATCTAAAAAAGTAAGCACTTGTCCTTGATATGAATTTTTCGGATGATATAATTGTTTTTATTTTTCAAATTCTCACCGCAATATTTGCCAGCGATATCGCGTATCTTTGTTAAGAACGGTTTGGCTGTCTCTGGTAGATTCTTACAGAAATCAGACCACTTGTGTCCTCTGGAAGCATAACAACAAAAAAAAAACATCAAATTTGAAAATTTGATGTTTAGCATGAGAGGATAAATTGCAAATTGGTCAAGATTAATTTACCTGGATAGTCGACCTGCTTCCTCGAGCCTCTTTTTTATCAGGTCGTTTTCCTGGCTGTACGACAGGCTTTTTTTTCGCTCCAAATTCGTGAAAGCTCTCAATGAGCGCGTCAAACGCGGTACTTCCCTCATGTTTTTCCGAATTCACTAGTCCGATCTACTATAGACAGAGTAAGCAAGAAAAAATACGAGTGACAGAAGGTACAATTTGAAGTATTGCGTAAAATTGCGTAAATCAATAATACAACACGAAAGTAGTTGTGTTTTTTCCGACGTTTCGCAATATCCTGAAGATTGAAAAAAATTGAATGTTCGAATGAAAAATCTTTTGGCCTGGAAAAATACAAAAGATATTTTGACAGAAAGAGAAGATTTCACACACAGATAGACAGTTAACCTCGAAGAACGCGACGTCGGCTGTACTGTCTGTCGGCGGTGTTGAACAATGCATTTACACATTTCAATGATTACGAGACGGAGAGAGGGAGAGAGAGAAAGAAAGAAAGAAAGAGAGAACTTTTATTCGATCTGACAACAAGTACCTATCAGTAAATTTCTTGATTATCGTTGTCCCTCGTCCTGAATACTCTACAAAGTATTTTACATTTTCTTTCCTTCAACTGCAGTTGAATACACTGATAGCTGCGATAGAAATTCGCGGAACGCAAGATTCAAAAATGGTCGATTCAACGACCGTGCCTGCAGAGGGCGCGTCGAGCGCTCTATAGTCTACTCTTTTTTTCCGGCAGATCGCTTTTACCGACAGGGTTGCATGGCTGTCTAGATGGCGCTCGAAACCCTTTATTCAGTTCTTTAAAACCAATAAAAAAACAAATAAAAAAAAAAACTTTTTTTCGCCGTCAAAAATAATGAATATCATTGATGTGACGCTATTGAACCTAAATCAATGTGATCGCTCATCGAGATTGGTTCTCGAGCTGCAACTTTCCTTTATTCATCTCTTCCTCTAAAAAGTTGGTGGCACTCAGCTATATATGTTTATCATGTGAAGCAGGCTTTATTCGTGCCGTGATTGGTCGAGGTCAGACAACGGGACCGGGACACCAAGTTTATATGGTTTGAAAAGAAAATTTTTCACAGCTTTTGTCAAAGCGTTTTGAAAGTTTTTGCGACCGAGCTCGTCCAACAGGAGCTTCCCGGACTTCCCGGAGGGCAGCAGTCGCGGTATGTGATAATTTACGTAATTTTAATATAAAAAAAGGCTCGAAGTTTCGTAAAGGAGCGCTGCAGCGCCGATTAAAAGATGCGGTGTTTTTATAACTTATTTACCCAGAAATATTGACCGTTTGGTCGTGTCGGTGGTGTTTTGTTTTTGTTTTTGTTTTTTTCTAATATGTTTCGTAGTTTCTGTAGCATCAGCACAAAGCACCGCGTCTTGGTAAGCTGTTTTCTTTTGTCTTTCATATTATCGTTTTTGAACTGTCTCTCAACTATTCGCTGCTCAATAAGAATAAACAAACTTGGATTTTTTTGTTTGTTTGCGCTTAGTAGCGCAATCGAGCTTAAGAGCTTTCAGTCATGTTCGACGGTGCCGGGTTCGTGTTTTATATCGGTAAGTAAATTTCACTTTTTTCTTCTTTAAAGTGGTACATGTTTCACGTATAATTATTGTAATTACTAGATGATTGAGAATTCTTGAAAATTCTTCAAGATACCATCGAAAAATAAGTCACGATATCTCGACGTGGCATATATAAGTCAATTTGGTAACTCGTCACACGGATTGGCTTCTGAATCTATTATGCGCGGAAGTTCGTGCTAGTATGATTAAAAAAATCCTTTTTACATTTTTCGTTGAATTTTCAATAATGCATTTATCACTCTAAAAATTACACTCTTTGTTACGAATTAAAAAAAAAGAGATAAAAAAAAAGAAAATTCCTTTTTTCTAATTGTTTTCAAGACTTCTTTAGATTTTGATACATTTCATCAATTTATCTTTCATAAGATTAAATTTAATATAAAATCATTCGCTTATTGAAAAACGAAAATATTTATGCAAAAGCTGTTTAATTGCTTCTACAAAAAATATGAAATGTCCTGTCTACAAAGTAAAAAAGAGACAAAAAATATTTGTACTTTTAACAAAAAGTTTTTGTCCACCAATGGCTGCAATTTGTTGTGTTGGCTTAAAAAAAAGCGGTATGTTAACAAAGCTCTATTCTTGTTATTCTACATGTTTTATATTTATACAAGCTATATATATATATATTTATTTTCCTTCTCTCGGATTTAATAATTTGCATGCAAACAATCGCTGAATGTTATATATTGTAATAGGGGTTTTTTTTTTCCAAAACAAAACGGTAAGTAAATAAATAAACATTCCTGTTCTTTTTTAATTAAAAAATTGTAAATTTGACAAAAAAATTTTTCTTAAAGCATACGGATTTAAGGAAAAAAAAAATTGATATAGAAAAGTATTGTTACAGGGCCGACGCTGGATATCTCGCCGCGGTACAAGTGTCGCCGTCTGGGCAGCGACCGGAAGCGAAAGAAAGGTGAGTGATCGTCTGTTCTGCGCATCCGCCGCATCTGTGCGGTGCGCAACCGGTACAGACGAGTTTCAGATGTTGTTTCAGAACAACAAACAATATGTCATTCAGTATGGCGGGGGAACAACTTTGTTACGCCCGATCTCGCCACTAGGGCGGCGCCATGAGATATACACAATTGGCGTATAGTGTTGAAATTCGTAATCTGCAATTGAATGTAAGATGTTCCACGAATTTTGAGGAAATATCGATATTAGATTATAAATTGTTGAAGATGTGAAAGAATTGGGGTTGCAGAGGGTGTGAGACTCCGGCGCGCAAGAGCCGTATAGAGTCCCCCGGGGGTGTCGCGAGATGGAATAGATCGAATATCCTCGGACTTGTGGAAGAGTAGTTGTAGTAGCGATTGGCGATGATGCTGCGCGCGTTCTCGTAAACGCGGGAGTTGCGCGTTAGCCGGCGCGGGCGACAGAGGAGTACAGAGTTTTAGGATCGAGAGTGGCAAACCCGGAGGGCAGCATACACGCTTGTATACTCGTCGTGAACGTCCGGGGGACGTGAGAGTGTGGGATCGCGTCTCTCGTGTTAGCCGCTGGCAGCCGCTCCGCCTCTGGCCAACTCTGCCACGACTAGCGCCACTGACCTCAGCTCAGTATCCGTCGGGTTGCAAAGTCCGTCGGTTCGAGACCATCGCGCGACCCTTCTCCCCCGGACACATCCTCGTGATCCAGGACACACGACTCGCGGTCCTCGCGATCCAACGTGGCTTTGCTCTTAAGCTTGCTCACAGAAGCAAAATAATAACACAGAACAATACTATTAGCGATATCATTGTTTAAAATAAGATATTATCTTAAGTGTGTGTGTGTGTGTGTGCGTGTGTGTGTGTGAGTGTGTGCGTGCGTGTATGTGTGTATAAAGTGCAAGAGTGAATAGAGCGAAGAAAAGAAGAATAGAAGAGTAAGAGAAAAGAGACAAGAACAAAAAACGTGGTGAAAGCATGGAGCAACAAGATAGTGGCACGGAGATGCCGAGCGTTGTGGAACTGAACGTCGGCGGTGTTTTCTACACGACTTCGCTGTCGACCCTGATGAAAGAAGCGGACTCTCATCTAGCGGCGATATTTAGTGGAAAAAAATCGGTGGAGAAGGACGCCAAGGGTAAATACTTTCTCGATCGTGACGGTGTGCTGTTTCGTTATGTACTTGACTTTCTGCGAAATCAAGCGCTGACACTACCGGAGGGCTTTCGAGAACGTGAGAGACTGCGAAAAGAGGCTGTGTTCTATGGGCTTCCGGGTCTTGAGAAAGCGGCACTCGAGTCCGGCAACGATTCCAGTGTATCTTCAAGTTCGAGCACCGGCGGCAAACGCACCGGCATCGGCTACATAACCGTTGGTTATCGTGGCAGTTTTGCATTTGGACGCGACGGTCTTGCGGACGTTAAGTTTCGTAAACTCGCGAGAATTCTCGTGTGCGGACGTATGGCTCTTTGTCGCGACGTCTTTGGCGAGACTCTCAACGAGAGCCGAGATCCCGATCACGGTATGTCCGACAGATACACATCGCGTTTCTTCCTCAAGCACAGCTCGATCGAGCAGGCTTTTGATATGCTTCAAGAGCAAGGATTCAAGCTCGTTGCAAGCTGCGGATCCAGTACCGCCGGTGGCAGTACCGAACAGCTTAAACCGGGCGTCGATTCCGAGGAAAATCGCTGGAATCATTACAACGAATTTGTATTCGTGCGCGAGTAAACTTTTACTTTTTTTTTTATGACAACCTAAAAGACACAAGATATTAATCCTACACGGTCATACTGCGATTAACGCCACCGCAGGACATCATTTCCGAGAGGAGAAAAATGCTAAAAAAACAATCTACAACGTCGCCATGATAATCCAGAGTGACCGTTCAGAGTTAATAAGTAAGCTGAGAAGAAACACGAAGACAATTGGGACGATATCCGTTACTGGATTTTAACTGGGAAAGTTGCTTCGTTGGATCCTCCGAGGATTCTCGACCTATCTTAATCTATCGATTGGAGATTAAAGGGCTCCTTCCAAGGAAACAGAGATGCGAAGAAGAGCTAAAGAAAAACAATAACAGCAAGGGCCGGCTGAGAATTGTTGTCTTTAGGACGCAGACCAAGTAGAACGAGTCAGCGGGTGATCGGCCATCGAAATCTCAATCATTCTTTCTCCATCGTTGGAAGGATCGACATTCTTCCGGTTGTCAAGCTTAGAGAGCGAAAGGGAGACACAGCTGAACGGAACAACAAAAGATAATCAAACGATACTCGAGAGACAAACAAGAGCGAAGAGGAACAACAACAAAAACAAGCTAAATCAATTGGATAGCTATGGGCGAGTTCGATTAGAAAAGCATTATAGGGGATCCATTATTATAGAAAGATCTTCAAAGATGCGTCTCCAATCGATAACGATGGAAAATCGCGGGTAGCCCCTACGAAATTCCAAATGAAATCGGAAATGAGACTATCGAAGCGAGAGGCTGTTGCATCCCAACGGCTTCCAGACTTCGGGATCGATTCTTTTCTCTCGCCAATCCTGAACATCTTCTCTGACACCGAAGCGGGTACACCAAGTTTTAGACCTGGGCTGTAATTTCTAAGAACGTATTTGTATGGTGTAGAAATTTTTTCATCTGCGACTCCGATTTGGGGGAATCGAAACATCTACGAATCACTCATCCGCAGGCACGATCACGGGCGTACTTTATTATTAAGTGTGCTAATCCAAAAATTCTTGTAGCTAATCAATAAAACGTCTTTTAAGCCGCAAATCTTGGTATTAAGCCTGTAACTTATTGCAAAAAAAAAAAAAAATTAGCAAGACACTGCAAACATTGCTACAAACTGAATTAACATAAACTTATCTTTGGTAATTTTCTTTTTATCTTTTAACGAGATAGTAGAATCGACAAATTTACCCACCAAAACTTATAATTTGTGCGTCCATTATCGTACCAGTAGATCTTGCCGCCTCCGCGTTGGATTTATCGCACACCAAAAACTGTTTACACGGTCTATGACGATACTATAGCATTTAATGAGACTAAAAAGCAGAGACGAAAAAGAAAAAAACACAAACACGCTTCCCGGTGGAGCGCATTTATCTTCCTCCTGTACCTCAGCGCGCTGTTTAAGGGTATAAGGGTAAAAGTAGGCTAACGTAAGGATGAAAGGACTGAATGTTGATGGGTTTACGAGTACGTGTGCGAGGCATGAAAAAGTACGTGCGTGCGTTATATGCGTCGTCTGGTACGAGTGGCAATGTCACGCTAATGCAAGTGAACCGAACGAGTGGTAAAAGGTAGAAAAAAATATAAGCAAAGACAGGTATAGATCTCGAGGATCAATATACTAGCCATAAAACAAAGAGAAAAAAGCATGATAGAGAGTGAGTGATCTATTCGAGTCATGTTATTAGAAACGAATTACCAAACACGATATCCCGAAGGAACGTCGGTTGATCAGGGTTTTTCTTTTTAAGCGACAAGAGTCTTTTGTTTCAACTAATCGTAATAACCGAGTTGAAATTTAGAACCTCCGTGGAGCCTAAATGATACTAATTCAACAGAGTTTTCATAAATAACGGATATTACCAATTTGCAGATGAAGAGAGTTCGGTGTGAGGCTCCTTAGGCGAGGGTCGAAGGAAGGGTCGGCGCCATCTGAAACCTTCGTTAACCATCCAGAGACGTGTGCCGCTGAGCGCCGTTAAAACTATACTAAAAGGGAAGGAAGAAATGAAGAAAAGAAGTTGATTTCATTAGTATCCCTATCACGGACAAATAAATTATTTTAATCTCACATAGAATTGCAATAATTGCAAAATTAAAATTATTCAGTTAATGATTTTTTTTCTGATAATGTAAAAAAAATCTTTGAAAATTCAGAGAGATTTAGACTCCACTTAGCATATTTCCGGGGTTCTAGAGTCAACGCAGAGTATTTCCACAATTGAGCTCGTGTAGGTTAATTAATCGTCCGGTCTAATAACGAGTTGAGCGCGAAGCCTTATCAAAGCCTCCACAGCAGCGAGTTCTTTTGTTCCTAAACCGTCGGTTGCTATAATATTCCTTCTGGGAAAGCTCTACCGCCGAAATGTATTTCTCGCGCCAACGAACGTAAAATACCGTGTGGTTTTGCCGTTGCGAATCGACCGCAAATCGTTTGTATGTGTCTACGCGGTCGCGAATCATCAATCTCATCCCGTCACGCCAACGGAAGACATTTGTGACAGGATTTTCCTTAATCCTCGGGTCTACGGTGGCCTCGGGTGCAGGGGATCAGTTTCCCTGATTTTCGGAAAAACTCATCGCCTGCCTCGAGATAAGCTCGAGTGTAACAGAGGGTCCGAAGGGAGTGAAATTGGTATATACGCGCGACTCGCTCTCTCCCACTCGAATCGGCATCTCCATGAATCGTCGCTTTTTATTGTAGCTCACGCATACGGAAAAAAAAAAAACTTGAACTTATCGACCGGATCGAGCTTCCCCCTGCGGTTATTTTTATCTGAAGCCAACCACGGTGATACCGGAAAAAAGAGAGAGTAAAAAGGAAGAAGAAAAAAAAGAAGAAAAAAAATAAACGTGAAGCTGGACAGAGTAAAAAAGGAAAGCCGCGGGTTCTGGAGCCGGCAGCGTGACTTCCAACATTTATCTTCGGACCCTCCGTGCTCGTTCGTGAAGAATAATCGGTACCTCGTCATCCCAGTAAGGATTTATTTACTCTCCTGTAATATGCGCTCTCTCTCTCCCCCGTTGATAAGTCGAGCTTTTGAGGAGCCCCGAATAATTTTTTTTTCTTCCTTTCTCCTCGTTGCGCCATTTGAGAAGCTGAATAAAAAAGCTTCGACCGACTTTTCGTCGGGATATCGAGAAGTAAAAAAAGAGCGTTTAGGCTACGATGTAATATATAACACTGACATATATCGATCTTACGTATTATTGTAACCGCTCTCTAATGAACTTTTGGGCCTTAGCTGGCATAAACGGGTATATCAACATATTAGCCACCGGAATTTCGGGTTACAACCGCACGCACGTCTCTGGATAATCGCGACTTATCACTCGTGCGATTTAAAATTATAATAAGACGAAGAAAGAAAAATAGAAAAAACAAAAAAAAAAAAAAAAAAAAATAAGTGAATGGCACTTGATACAACGTGAATTGAGAATTTACGACCAATAATTAACATTTATCATAGAGAGAATATACCAGTTAAGTGTAATGTGCATCAGGTGGTATTCGTTTATTGGTATTGAAACACGTTGCGGCGACAACCGAGGAAAATCAGCCTCGTATCAACTACAGTAGTTGCGTGTGATGTAACAATGTTCATTCATCCTCGTAACTTGAAATCGAAAAGCAAATTAATTAAATTAAACAGATGGTAAATATAGTATATATATATATATGTATCGACATATATATATATATATATGTATCGACATATATATAAATATATATGTCGAAGAGACTGTGTATTTACCCTTTGTAAATACGAGAGAATGAATAAAAAAAAAATTAAGTTAAAAAAAAAATGTCGATCGGAATGAGTTTGAGCGAGAGACAGAGAGAAGAGATGTATGCACTGACAGTAGTTGGCCATTTATTTCTGGTATGTGTTTTGCGAGAATTCTCTCATTCACTATATACGGTATATATATAAATATATTCTCTGTACGTCGACAATCTTTCTTAGGCACATGTTTACACTCTATGACGATGATGAAAAAAAAAAATTTAAAAAGATAAAACACAAAAAAAAAGAACAAAAAAATGTAGAATTGCGCGCGTGTATACACGCATCTTCCGTATACAATTTCATGACTTCCAATGATGTTTGTAATTCACTGCGATATACAAATTATAAAGAAATGTTGGTGTATGGGTGATGCTCGTACATTTACTCTTTATTTTTTATTTACACGAGAAACGAGCGAACGAGCGGAATTATTTTATACATGTGTTCCTACATGGTTTTTCTTTTTCTTTTTTTTTCGTTACGCACAATATTTTGATTAATCATTGAGAGAGAGAGAGAGAGAGAGAGTGAGAGAGAGGCAGCAGCGAGTCAACGATGAATGAAATCTATAAAATCGTGTAAAACAGTCTTAACGTACATAAAACTGTAAGATACATTAATATTGTATATGTATATAAAAATGAGGCGAAAAGAGAAATAAAAATAATGTGATCTGAAAGGTGAAAATTTATATATTTTTTTTATTGATCCGATCACCCTTGTCATGTATTACCAACGGCCCAACAATATTTCTCTGCTGGAGATTAAATTGCGTAAAATATTTATTGTGTATTTCGAGAAAAATCTGTAAATCTTAATATTATTTTCAATTAAAAAAGAAAAGAGCAAAAATTGATTGTTGGATTAAACAAGGTTAATTTTCGAATTTTATAGTCAAAAAATAAAAGATGCAGAAATTCTTCAAGTAATCGTTTTTCTTTATTTTTTAAAAATAGAAAAGAATAATAACATTTCCAATTTTTTCGATTTTTCTAAATGAAGAAAAAAAAATATAAGGATACCAGAGCTTATTTGCACATTAAAAAAAAAACGCTGCAAATTACATTTGCACATCGCTTCCTCATCAGTTCTGTTTCATGGAAACTACGCCCATATCAATTTTGGCTTCCTCAAGAAACTTTGTGTAATTCGAAAAAATGGGACTTATATTCGTAAAAAAAAATAATGGTAAATCACAATTATCATTATCCGCTGTATCAAGGGAAATGACTCCCTGATTTCTCTTATAATGCCCCATCTGATAATTAACCATTTTTCCAACAGCCTCAAAAGATAGTTGTTATGAAACGTTTGAAGGTTTTAGAATGAATTAAAGAAATGGTGAATGAATAACCGGAAATTTACGTCGAGTTACGATAATGTTTGGTTTGTTGACAGCGAAATTGTCGAACGAGTCCAGTGTTAATGCCTCGGCGCGAAGCTAATATCGTTGAGAAATATTGCATTCTAGCGTTTTCGTTTATCGCTGGAGCGTTAAGCTGACGCGATCAGCAACGGAGATGACGATGTACTTGAGCGAGATTCAGAAGCTACCATAGGGATAGCTGTAAACGCCTTGCTTATGCATTCAGGTCACTCGTATAACCAGCATCCCCAATACCATGGAATATCGTTGTCGTCGTCGTCGTCGTGGTCGTCTAGGAGAACATCGAAGATTCTCGACAATTTTATATCGATCGGTTTACCGTATGGTCTCGTGTGGCTGATGCTGACATTAACGTCCTCGCCCGTATAAACCTCCTTAAAGTATCGGACGTTGCGGACGGTTAGCCTTCCCTACCATGTGCCTTCTAATCTCGCCATAAGAATTTAAACGCATATGCTTTATCTTTTTATAGGCAACAAGTTATGAGCAAGTCAAATGCTCCCAGCACTATTATCCTTATAGAAGCCACCGTCTACTCTTCAGGAACGGACAAAAAAATCCTCTTCTTCAGACATGGAAATTCAATTATTGTTATTAGAGTGGTGCTTATATGGATTTCATAATTACTCTTTTTACCATAAAATCAGTAAGTAATTTATCTTCTTTTTAATCTCTCTTTGAGAGTTCGAATAGTTTCGAAGCTTGAACATACTTGGTGAGAAAAATCTTGACAGATGTTGGAAGAGAGTTGTTAAAGAGATAAAAGCAGGAAGGAAATAAAGTTACGGAAATTAAGGTCGGTGTGAACAAGAAGATGCCCGAAGCTTGTGGACGATGCTGTAGCGAAATATTTTTATATGCAAAGTGTTGAGAAAGAAGAAAAAAGAAGAGGGCTGAAAAGTTGCTCGTTCGCGTGAGTCGCTGTTTGAGGTAAAGTGTACAATGGTGCGCATAGCTTGGAAGAATAGCGGTACACAGTTGTTGAGAAGTTAGCTGGTCCGAGCCTCGAAGGCTTATTCAGCTTCTTCTTCACAGGAAATTCGAGTTACTTGGCCACTGCTGGTGCATACGCGAACTTCCCTCGCTGTGTCTTCCAACTCAGGCTTCCATATCCAAGAGCAGAAACAAGATTACATAATTCACGTTGCATTTACGCGAGGCAAACAGAAATACAGAAGTTGCCGAGGTTCGTGGATTACTCTTCAATTCTTTGAAAATCTTGAGAATCCCGAGCAGTCTTTGTGAGAACGGCGAGGCAAAAAAAAGTTCGAGGAAAGCAACTAAGGCGATAACCAAGTGGCTGAGTGCGCTCGCAGGTGTGGAAAAAAAAACTTTTTCTATCCAAGCGAGAGACCACGAATTTCTGTATAATCGAGCATTTACTTTTCCTATATATATTTTTCAGGTTCTATGAAAAAAAAAAAGATGTTGAAGCAACGCACGCCAAGTCCCCGACACCGCCGGACGAGCCAACGTAGCTGTTGACTGCTGACTTTCCACACTGAAACGTGGAAGCATCGAATGGACTGTTGATGTGTGCACTTGGACTCGAGCCAAAAAGCGAAAACGCGCCAGCCTACCTAACTCCCTATGGGCATAAGTGTTCCCGAGTGGTTAGCGATATGTTTATCTCGGTACTTTTGCTACAGCCACTGTCAGCAGTGCTGGGTATGTAAAGCGGGGATATCCGGTGTTATTATCGTACGGCAGCTTCGTAGCTTAAGCTCTACCGATTCAACACTTCTCCATCCCCGTCCTTTCTTCCGCTCTCTGACCAAACACCAAACTCTTGGAGTGCCACTGCATTTTCAATTCAGCTTATTTCCTCTTTTTTGCTTCCTCTTTTTCAATTTTTTTTTTTTTGTAAACCTTCCTCTATGAAGAAGCCAAAATTGATCAACATTCTTCCTCGTAGAGGTAGCTTTGTAAATAAAAAAAGTTTTGTCAAAGATACAAAATAGTGAGGAAGCAATTAGGGTTCATCGACGCCAAATTCACACCGAGAGAATAAGTTTCATAGGATATTTCAAGCTAAAAGATGAACGAATTGCAGCATAATTACGCGTTGCTAATCAAACGCATAAAACTCCTCCTTTTCAATTGGGTTTAAAAAAAAACATAAGAAAAAAAAACAAAAAAAATCTTTACAGCTCAGTTTTAATAAAGATTAAGTCTCTCTGAAGGTTCCGAAGAAATTTCTCAAGTATTTGCTGTCTACATGAAGTAACCACGATGTTTTGTCGAATATTCTTTCGTAAGCATAATCTAATTAATTAGTCGGAACATCCTCTGGGGATGCTTCAGGAGCTTTTAAGTGATGAAGAGAAAAAAATGAAAAATATTTCTAGAGACACTGTAATATTAACTAAGAAATGTTTTCATGTTAAACTCCTCTATATATCACACAAGACTCTATATATCACAGAATTTTGTTTTCCAGAACAATTACAGTATTCTGTCAATATTTGTAGAGTGCTGATGCGCACTGAAGCGACTTAACGGAGATGGCGTAAGAAGTTAGAAAGGAAGAGAAGAGCCTTATTAGCGTTCGCCTTCGTATCCCCATTTTGTAGATATGCTGAACGGGGCTCGAAGAGGCATCTCAAGCCATCGATTTTGTCGTACGCCGATACTACTAGCATTATTATTAGTTTCTCTCTCTTTCCTTTGGCCGAAAGACACGAGCTTTTTCTACTGTTAGTGATGGTACTCGAGCGCCTACTTAGGAAGGCTTGTCAGCCTTCGCTCGGTACTGGAACGTGAAAGCTTTCTCTCCTTTCTGATCGGGTTGACAAGCTTGTAACCAAATTGCTGACCTCGTGCTCGCGCATTTGAATATACTTTTCCGTCGGTCTCTCCTCCCTCACTTTCGATATAATATAATTCAACCCCAGGCAGAGTTGCCGGGTATAAAATCTACTCGAGATTGATGGATGTACCGCGTTGAACTCTCGTAGGTACTCGTTTTAAAATTTGCCTCGTTATTCAAAAGCTGCACTTTCGCCGCGATCCGTTATATACGTAAGGGCTGAAGGGGATACGTATATAGTATATTTTATATTCGCACCCTGTGGTCAGCATTCGAGAATGATCGAGGGCTTTCCTCTACACTGAATTGCCTTGTCCAATGCACCGCACAAGTATATCTCTATAAACTCTGCAACAGAGAGTCGTTGGTTCGGCGCATACGACAAATAGGCTCTCGCGATGGATTGAAAAAAAAATGTATTTCTTTTAATTCCGTTAAAACACAAGTTATCCAGAGAGCATCGTTGTATTCCTAGATGTGTCTATCTATTAGGGTGGTGAAGAAAAAAATCATTTTTTTTTTGCGGGCCTCAATGGAAAATATTAGTACATTGTGAAAAAGTAATTTCTGCAAAATTTGCGTGGTCCAACAAATTTTTTAGATAGTGCTTAAGCGACATTTCAGGTTTTTTTTCTTTTTTTCGATAATCACAATATTAATTTTCTTCGCCCTCACGCCAGTTCAAATTTTTTACGCTCTAACATTTTTTTTTAAAGCTGTCAAGCAATGATTTTGTAATTTAAAAAAAAAAAAATATTTAAAGATCGTGAAATAATCAATTGAGAATGTTCGAATTTCTAAATTTAGTTTCTAATTGGGCTGAAGGAACACGGTCGATGGCCTATTGTCAATACGCAACACCCAATAAAATTGTATTAATTATATATTTAAAACTGTAACCAGTCATGTATTGGCAATAAATGTACTATTGCTACTACTACTAGTTTCAAATATCCAGCTGTGATTCACAAATTTTCGAGGTACATACACAAAAATATCGGCACTGTTCTTAATATTGCAAAATTACCACATGGTAATTTTAATAACGTCATCCGCAGGAGATTTTTCGCGTGACAAGTGAGGACGGCGATTGCACGAGCGTCGAGACGATAATTAACAGAGACGTCATTAGCACAGAACGTGCGCACAAAAAGGGATATGAGAGAAGCCGCCCGGTGAAAAGTGCTAATTTAAATGGAAAAGACTTGCCCGCTGCTGCACTATACTTCTTTCTTTTATTTTTCATTTTCCCCGGTTGCCGCTGATGGCAGTTTTGCTCTTGAGAATTCACCACTCGCTCCGGCCCAAACGAATCAATTTACGAACCCCAATACCGCGTCACCATCCTCAGAACGTGGAAGGAAAGTAATATGCATAAACATCGGCAAACATTGGAAAACAAAAAAAATATACAAATATATATAAATATATATATTATATATAAATATAAATGACATATCGAATGCCATAATTTAAAAATCTGAAATAATTCTGAATAATACTTTGTTCAATAACAAAATTATCTAGCTTATAGACAAAGTGGGGAAGATTTTTCTTCTTACAATTTTTAAGCTTTTTTTATTTAAAAATTATAAAAAAATAGAAAAAAAAGATATTCGATAGAGTATTTTTCAGAATTTTAGCAGATTTTTAAATTATGGCATCCGATAAGTCACTTTAAAAATAGATTAAAAAAAAAAAAATTGTGCATTTGAGGGTCCAACTAAGCCTACAAAAAATTATGAGCCAAATCGGAGAGGTCGAGGTCAAATCCAGGTTGAAACGGGGTGGATTGCCCCGTATAAAAGATGCATAGGATATGCCTTGTCGAATAATTCTCGATATCTCAAATGTATTTTAGGATAAATTTGAATAAAGGATAGATTTATTTTCCCTGGGGATTACAAACGATACCCATGGTAAAGGTGAATAAAATGCCTTCGAATGGTCGTATTTTATCTTCTCCTCGTGGTTCTTTCTCGAAAATGTTTCTTTCCTCGATGAAAAAATTGAGTTACATAGGTCGTTAGGTTTGAGAACGACAACGGCTGGTTGTGTCGATAGCTCCGTTGGCGGTTTTCCACTGCCTGTGGAAAACCCTCTCGATCGCTTTGGCATAGATCAGCTACGAGTGTCACATAGTTCTTCCGTATATGTTTTATTCGCTGGACAAGGGCACGTGTCTCTATTCCGACAAGTATAACGGACACCTGGAGAACTCCGAGAGTCCAAGGTAAATGGCTTTTTGAATAACGGCCAACCTAGCGGTAGACATCGCCCTGTAAATTCAATGAACATGGAAGAGAGCCCGATGTGTTTCTCGTGTATGTCCCGACTGAAGCAATTTGCGTGCAAGTTATTCGGCTCTTTCTCTCGCTCTTTCTGCATTGCCCATTGCAAGACCATGATAAAAGTCTTTTCTCTTTTTTCCTGCATCTATATTTTTCTAATTCTTTTACCTCATATTAGGGTGACTAAAGAAAATCGATTCTTTGTGATTTTATTTTCAATTTTTAGGGATGAGATTCGCAGATCTTGGGTCGATTATTTTCGTCTTTCATCGGTTCCAAGTGATTTTTTTCTTGATCACCAAATTACAAGAGTTTTTTAAATCGAAATACCAGGATAGAGTAAAAAAAATGATTTGATCAAAATTGAAAAGTACGAAAGTAAACAAAAAATTGCGTTTAATAAGGAAATTGGATTTAAAAAAAGAAAATAAATTACTCCTGTAATTAAATGTTGAAGCGTCTCGTAACCATCACTGAAGGCCAATTCGTACGGAATGATAGATATAATCTACCACATATACACTTGAAAATATTCTCGTTCTCATTTTCGTATCCCGACTAGTCGGTTACGGCTGTTATTATAATGATTGTTGGCAACGAGTTGTTCAGTGTGTATATAAGGGAAAAAAAAAGAAGTAGGATTTGTTTTTAATTTCGGTACAAACACCGTACACCGAGTGTGGATAAAGCTGGCAAATGTTCAACTTAATTAAAACGGGAACGGCTTAAAGCTACATTTGCAAAAAAAAAAAAAAAGAAATACAGAATTTCTACTTTTTGCTCATTTTTTTTCTGTCTTTTTTTTTGCGTTTCAATGTCGTAGTCGCGGTATATACAGCTATCGATGACAATAGTAGTGAGACGATTTCCGTAGCCGTCCGTGGGGATTCCAATACTTTTTAATTATCGTTGCCGCGGGAAGAGATAAATTCCCATTCTTCACTATTCTCGGTGTATATAGTATTTATATACGAAGAAGCTCGACGTCTTCTACCACTTCTCCTTTTTTACCTTGGCGTACCTTACATCTCAAACCTCTCATTCCCCGCCTTCGTCGTGGTTTAATACTTTTATTTTTATATATTTTTTCATTAGCCAGAAGTGAAGCTGCACGTGGTATATCGAAAATTCCACACAGATGCGTTGTAATGCGAGCAGCGAAATTCATTAGTACATATTGAGTCGTAAAATAGCTTTGAGATATATCGTTTCATATCGTTAAAAAAAAAAAAACCCCCGATTTAAAATAGAACATTGCAAATAGCTTCCTCATTGTTTTGTATCTTTGACAAAGCTTTTTTTTTTTACAGACCTATCTCTACCAGGAGGTATGTTGATTAATTTTGGCTTCATCGTGCAGGAAGCTTTGTAAGAAACAAAAATTACAAATTCTCTGAATTATGGATTATTGGTATGCTCACCAAATTCCGTAACATTCAAGAATGGAGACGCAATTAGTTCGACGTTGCACAACTAGTTACTCCTCATCAGCAAGACATCGAGACTGTTCAAGCAAATATGTATCCAAGTATGACCGAGGGAAATAGCAGCTCATACGGTCGGATAATCGTACCGTAATGAACGAACGGTTAGCAAGATGTCATATTTGTATTGATATAAATGAATTACTAGGTAAATAAGCTGACATCGCGCAAAATATTGTTTTCACACCTAAGTAATGAAAATAGAAACACAAAACCGCAGAATACCCCAGGCTGAAAGATCCCGGTCGATGGCCGGTTGGCAATTTAAAACGAAACATAATGTATTGCTAAAAACCACGCGGACTACTGTAATCATCGAAATAATTTGTATCTATTGCCAATAAATTAGTGACACTACTAAGCTCACATATTACAGTCCGTTTTGATAAGTTAGATCCCTAACAAGCCATTACTTTTTTATTTTTTTATTTTGGCTTTTTTACTGATTGATGGGTTCAACATCAACTTTATCAGTGCCACAAAATAAGCTTTAGAACGTCACTTTTAGTATTTAATATTTTTCGTGGAGAGTTTCGAGCTATTTGACGCTACACCCTCGAGGTTTATAATTTAACAACCAACTGACGTAAAACTATAAAACGACTGATGATTGTATTTGAAATTTGTACGTAAAGTGGAGATGGCACGTGCACTTGATGACACGTTACTATGGCTCTGATTTCATCCTTGCTGTATTATTGTTTGCACAGTTGAGCTAACATTGAGTTTAACGTGATTGGGAGGTATTCAGAAAGCGGACATGTGTGCTTCAGTCGGAACGTGAACAAGTATATGTATAGCAATATGAGCCACGGGACCGCTGACAGTAACATTCGTTAATCAACTGCAATTATATTATGCTATACAGTTCCGCATCAGGAATTAACCCTGTAGCTACAGCTGTTACCAACTGAGAGGGAAAGCTTTAATTTCGCGCTATACGCAATTATCGCTACACCCGACGAAGCTTAATAATGAACAAAATTGCCCTCTCGGTACTCTCTCTCTCCTCCCCAGCATCACGTACGCTTGCTATATATTTTCCTTCAACCGTGCTGCGGCAACGCGAAAACTCCTCTCCTGTCCAATTCATTATCCTCTTTGTATAATGGATTTTCACTCGTACGAATATAGAACACAATCGGGGGTCAACTGGGGCTTTTTGGGGAGGCAAAGCCACCTTAATAAATCAATGACTCTCGGCCCAATTCCTTCAATATCTTTTTCATTTATTTATTTTTATTCATTTCACTCACCTCTTTCACGTGTATCTTAATTATTTCGATTATCCATATAATACATTGAAGTGGTTCTAGTGGCGGATAAGAGAGAAATGTAAATAATGAGTTTTTATCATTTTTGTTGAAACAGGGACACCAAAAGAGGGCTCGATACGAACGAGTATATCGCGTGTCTGGCAACGCGCGCGCTTTTATCCACTTTTCAATAAACGATCGTTGCGTGACTGCGCGTAGTAACTTCTGCTGGCTACCTCGGCGCCTTACAGCGCCGACTCTATTTCTGGACAATGGATAGATCTCGTTCGAGATTCAACTATACGAGGGTTCGAAAAGACAGAAAAAATAAAAAAGGAAAACAGAACGAATTCGGCTTTCGTATCCTTGGAATCCTTCCATTAAGTTCCATTAGGCAACTGACACACATATACTACCATCAGGGTAGTAGCACATTCGTGCTCAAGAACCCGGAAGTGCCAGCGGCAAGAAAGAAAATGCTTCTCTCTTTCGTGTCGCAGTAGAAATGGTGATAGATCCGAGCTTCGGTGGATTTCGTCTGAGCAGTATTTACTTGGCTGAATTTACGGAGAGGCAGCCAATGGGAAAGAGAGAAAGGGAAAGCCTTTATCGAAAGGTTTATTCGAATTGACGGCCAACCAGCAGCGCACACCCAAAACGGAAAAGGCTTTGTTTCCATTTCGGCCATCGGGATCACGCCCAATCCAATTCCAGTGCGAACGCTAATTTACATTTCAATCCAGCATTAGCATTATCGATTTCATCCGGAATTGAAACAAAATCATTCCTCATCTCTGCACAAAACGAAGAATATTCCGCGGGCATATGATATTTGCATAGAATATATATTCTATTCAATGTCATTTTATGAGCAAAAATCAACATAACTTTCAAGACAAAAATTGTATTTTTTTGCTTCCTCATAGAGGACACTATGGTTTCGTGAAAAAAAATTTTTTTTCGAGATTTTCATGTCAGCATACTCAGAATGGTCCAAAATGTCGAGAAAAATGATCTAGAAAAAATGTCTGTATGTGTGTATGTATGTTTCAGGGACAGAAAATTCAATCGTCCATAACTCAGTATAGCCACGATGGATCGAGCTCAAATTTGGCACGCAAGTAGAATAGTAACTCCTCTTTAATTGGTGTGATTATTATCAAAATGTATGCGTATATACAGATTTTATAGAATTTTGTAATTTATGAAAAAACAGCGTGATCGCTCTAACTTTCGCAAAAGTTCGACGATTTAGCTAAACAGTTCTTCACAACTGAAGACAGGTTCAATGTTGTTTGGTATTGAATTTCGACGAAATCGGTAAAGGGGATCCGATTTTATAGTATTTTCAATTTTTCGAAAAAAATTAATTTTGCTTTAAATCCCGTCGAATCTCAACAAATAAGCTGAAATGTTCTGCAGACGAGAAATAACATACAGCGCTGCTACGTACTAAATTTGGTGATGATCGGTAAATCCGTTCACGTTTTACGCCTTTTTAAATTTTTCTAAGAATTTAAATTTTCACTCTAACTTCCGCAAAAATTAGGAAAGTAAGTCAAATCTGCCTCATTAAAACTCATTTTTCACAAAGCTTCCTCTATGAGAAAGCCACAATTATTTTGTTTGCAATAAATTAAACACGATTACTTAAAAAATCGCTCGCCTCGCTTTTCCAATCAAGATGAAATGTAAGTATCCACGTGTTTATCATATATTTATATAATATTTTATATGTAAAGTTGAAATTCTTTAGAACAATCGGAGCTCGTGAAGTGGCGTTTCGGCTATACGTACGAATGTGGCGACGAAGGGTTAGGAGAGAGCGAGTTGTGCAGGTGGCGGATCGAGAAACCGACAAACTAGTCGGATCAGCCAAGCGCACGAAACCCTTTGATCACTGGCCAACTCCCGAGTACAAGGTGTACCAGTTACTAAAGGTACGTATACATAGCGAGTACACGTGTTTCATGTCTCTATCTATATAGTATCTACTCATCCATCTATGTGTGCTATATAGATAGATATAGTCTTTCGTTGCTATCGTGAAAAAGCAGCCAAGCGTGCAAATCGTGAGAGGCCAAGGTGCGGCGCACTTGGTTACACGAATTTCCACAGGATATTAGGTCAAACTTTCTTTTCCGAAGCTTCCAAGTTCTTCCTACTTTTCTAAAGGCTACTGTGGTACAAGGCCTAGATTTCGTGCTGGTTATAGTGAAAATCGAACCTTTCGAGAGACTCGAATTGCTGCTCTTTTAGGGAGTTCTCCTTCTGTACATTGCAAACTATAACTTTCCAATGCGTGCAAATTAATCCTATTAAATTTTCACCCGACAGGTAATTTCGTTTGGCAAATTCGATGGTGCTCTTTTCACTCTAAATACAGGCTGTACGGCTCTTAAAAGCATCCATGTACGCGGTTAAAATTCACTTTGCTAAATAAGCAACAAATTTGTTTGGCAGGATAACAAAAAAAAGTCGATTATGCGTTTACGATGTTTTTTACATTCTTTTTTACGAGCAAAAGTCTTTCGCGTCACTTTAAACTTCAAAATTTGCTATTTTACAAAATGAAAATTGTAGTATAAAAATATTTAAACATTCACAAAGAGACCAGCTATGAGGAATTTTGTTGTTGTTATAAAAATGAGTTTTTTCATATATATGAAGTAATGAAATAAAAAAAATGTAGACGTTCAGATTCCTCTGTTTGAAAAGTTCAGTTTGAGAATTTTTTCGGTAATGAATATTGAATTCCGTGCAGAATCCTAGTTTACTCATACTTCGAGAAATCAATATTAGAAATGAGTTCGCCCCACTCTTATTCGATCAGACAATATTATTCTTAGCGTTTGCGTACATTCGTATCAGTGACGCTGTACTGACTTTGACTTGATTCGCAAAACTCTCGTAAAATGCAAACGGCGTGGAAGGTATTTTGCTTCTCGAGGGTAAAGTCGTTTTCCACGTTTGTGGAGAGGCTCTATTTATATTGGAATTCTATGCGAGAGGGATGGAGGGGGGACGTAAGAGGCAGAGAGAAGGTCCACAGGTACTTTCAGAACCTGCGACCCTTTGAGCTCTGACCTGGAAGGCAGAAATCCAGCGACAAGTCGCTCTTAAAACTTGGGTCCTGAAATTACAGACAATATCCGGGTCGCGTGACAAAGCAAGTTACAACTAATAAATTCCTGGCTGATGCTGAAAATGAGAAAGAGAGCGAGGGGGGGGAGGAGGAGGAACAGAAGGGAAAAAAGAGCAAGTAAGAGTGACGGGGGTCTGTCCGGTTCGGTGGCCCGTACGAAAATGAATCTCTGGTCTGGCAGTGTCGCCACGCGTTCTAGGCTTGATCAATAAAGCATCGCGCTTGCGCTCGCTGCCAGGAAGGCATCCCTTGTCCCTAACCGGCTACTCCTCGTGCACCGCGACGCTCTTTGCCGCTGCTTTTCACGAAGGCTGATGCTCCTGTCTGCTTGCTTCGGTACGTTACTACTCACGCGCCAAGCGCCGAGAGGCTATTACTGCCTCTCTTCCCGGCAAAGAGCGTGCAATTCTTTTGGGGTTCGTTCCCATATATTGTTTTTTTTCTTTCTAACATTATCGGATCTTTCTGCAAAAAATTCGGTGATAAGGATCCGACTTCTGCTTTGGCATTGGCTGAAGGAAATACTTGGGGATGATTTTCTAAGAATGTTCAGCTACAGAAAACACTTTGTTCGACTTTTGCGGCACATCACATATGCGTTAAAAATATGAGTTTGAATTTTGTGTTTCAGGCTTCTGGGTGTTGAGGATAATTTTGTGCTCCAACCGTTCGTAGTTAAAGAGAAACAGATTTTTGCTCGTCAGTCAACTTTGTCGATACTACGGTTACGGAAGAGATACTCTTTACAACTTTTCGTCGACCCACCTTAAGTAAAGAAAAGTGTATTCGATAGATGTGAAGATTCCGGACTGAATACTCAGAAAGAGCGAATAAACTCGACTGTGTTCCTTCTGCTTAAGGGCAAATAGATGGAAATAGATCGGACCACTTTATACCCCGACGGTCCAGAACATTTATTATCTCGTTTACTCGAAAAATAAGTAAAAAAGAAGTAAATGTAGGAGAGCAATGCGTGGGGAGGATTTGGAGCTGAGAGCTATTTTTCACGCTGTACTGACAGAAGATGAAAATGGATGGATTTATCCCTGCCATTGTCCCGTGTCGCAGAGCAAGTTTTATTGCCTTTTTCTTTTTTTTTGCCGAAGAGAGTGAACGATGGAGTTGCCTGAAGCATCGTGAGAGATTCAACGCAACATGTCGCCAATTGGATGTGAGTTACTTTTAAAGATAGACTCTGGACAAATATTCTTTCCCGCTTACTTATGACTTTAAAGGGCAATTTGTGATATTTTTTTTTCAACCAAATATGTCATTAAAATGGTCTTGGCTCAACAGTGAAAATGCAGCGTTCCCAGCAGACGCACTTGGAAGGAAACACAATTCCGCTTCTTCCTCTTGGATACTTGCGCCTTTCTCTCTGCTACATTATATCCAAGAGAAGAAGAGAGAAAGCATTTTCAGGATTTATTAAACGACGGAACAGCGTGGAAGAGGAATGGACGTGGAAAAGAGATGCAAAAAGCACGGATGTCACGACTTCTCGACAATGTCAAGAGCCATCGTAAAATGTACTCATATTCACGTGGCTTGAATTCGGGACGTCAGCGAGAGCGAGAAAGAAGGAGAACGCAATTTTGCTTGTTTCTTATTCCACATGAGGCGTGACGGAGAGTGATGATAAAAAGCAGGAGTCGCTTTTCTAAGATTTCCACGAGGATCTCCAGCTCCCTCACTATAATATATCTGAAGCAATCACTCTCTTCCACCTCGAACCCCACCTGTTTCTTTGTCTTCCTTCACTTTTTTTTACTTTCGCCTTTACGTTTAAAGTTATTCCGATAGATTTATATCGAACATCGATTTATTTCTGGAGTGTACTTCTTAGTTAACATTGACAAGTCGATAAACTACGCTCATAGAAGCGGATACCAGTAGACCTGTGGCTCTCGTGGCCCGCTGGGAAATTCCTTTACATTCCCATATATTCGCTGTATAAGTGGATTCGAATTCTCGTTTCCGTCAGGCGCAACCCCACACCTAAACGGATCTTTACGCCTCTACTGCATGTAGTCTATATATTTATTTCTACATATGTCAGACATTCCTTCTTATAATTCATTCACCTGTTTTTCTCTTCCTCTCGCATAAATTTTCTCAAATTTTTCTAAGTGTATTTTTACATTGGAAGACGACGCTGGCGTTCCAATCTTTTATCATTTGGGTATAATAGCACCACCAACCTTAGTTTCAGATTACGTTCATGCAAGAGAACTACGATGAGCATCTGACTGATAGTTTTAAAATAATCTTTTCGGAAGAAAGACGCTCGAAACTTTCCACGAAAATTGTTAAATACTAAAAGTGACGTTATTTAGTGACCCTGGGAAATCGGTTTTAGCTGCTCAAACGTTTGTTTTGGGATCTTCAGAAGTTGGGTTCAACATTCAGGGTGAATCCAATGAATGAATGGCCGTTCATTCACTGGCATATCATATTTAAAGCATTGAGCCAATAAATGAACGATATGATTGAACTGAATTAAACCGTGCTGCACTATAGCCGGATTATGTTTGAATTTATTACGATTAAAGGGATCAAAGAATAGACCCTCAATGAAAAAAGTAATAAGAATATAATAAAGAGTACTAAAAAAAATTAAAAGTAATAATTACGCAAGTACCAAGAACTAATAGCGAATACACGAGGCCGTGAGGTTAAAAAAAGCCCGAAAAAAATGAACACTGATAAGTTTGATGCTGAACCCATCAATTAGTAAAAAGCTAAACAAAAAAAAATGAAAAAAAGTAATGGCTAAAAAAATTCCAAACAGTTGGATTTGAAAATTGGAAAAAAAAAGAAAAAGAATACAATAAAACATCTATGAGGAGTTACAAAAATCTGACTATAATTATGAGAAACATTTGGGTGGATGAAAAAAAATGCGGATCTATCGAACCGAGGTTTTAACGAATAGTGAGGTGTACTGGTGAAAAGTGCCAATGACGGGGTATTTAAAGCCACGGAGAACTATCGGTATAATTAATCGTGGCGTACGTCTCTGGATGGCGGTAACAAAGGGGAAATTGAGGGCCATCGGTCGTTCGAATGATTAAATACCGGGAATGCAGTTGTCTCCGGTCTCCGGTTGTGGGACTGACTCATCTGGGACGTATAAACCCGATGGCAAGTCGTAAAGGGACAGGAAAGCGGTATTTGCTTCGGGTCGTTCATCGCAGCTGACGATACCTTTCATTGCGGTGTGTATCTGTAGATACATACATACATACATACATACATATATGTGTTTGTATAAATGAGAGAGAGGAACAGAAGAGGCTCACGAGAGGCAGGAGACGCTCGAGAGGCATCCAGGAGAGAACTGTCGAGTTTAGGATTTAGGATACGAAATATAGGAAATCATGTTCTGTTAGTACAGTTCGAAAGCATTCGACGTTTGTCATCAGAACGCTATGCACCCACCAGCGATTTTCCCTCTCGCGTACCATCCAATTTCATTCGAATCGATCAGCAGTTCCCCGTTCCATTCACACTGCTATAAATCCTTTATACAGGTATATAGGATCACAGTCGGAAAATAGACGCAAATACAAATTCTACATTTTTTCTTATTTTTTTTCCTATTTTTTAGGTAAATTATTATTACTATTTATTATTACAAATTGTACATTTTTTCCAATATTTTATTATACCGTTGTGTCCAAGATTTTTCCTATTTTTTTAAGTAAACTTATTATTATTATTTATTATTACTAGCGATGATGATTTGGATTTTGTGGCGATGAGTTAATAATACGCCTCAAAGTTCAAATTGAGCATGATGTCGACAGAATTGGAAAACGCACATTTAAGCTGTAATTATTAGATTCAACGCTCATCCAATATCAAGTAAAAATGTATTTAATGGAACGTATGTGTGTACTCACGCATACATGCGTACATGTGGGGCATATTTTGCGCGTAATACTCTTTAACATGCAAATCGAACGGGAATGTCGCCGGTATTGGAAAATACACATTCAGACTTTAATTATTAGTTTTAGCGCACATATGAGGTCGAATGATTGTCGAATAAAGTGTTCGCGTGCAGTCACGTCCATACACGAACATACAGGGTCATATCTTAGTCGTAATACCCCTTAAAATGGAAATCGAAAGCAATGTCGTCGTAATTCAAGCCAACTTCGTGAGGAAATATTTTCGGATTTATCCATTTGGCAGGGATTGACGCTTATAATCGTTGTTTCCCAGCTATACGCTACTCGTAAATGCAAAAAAGAAGTGGAGATCAGAAAAAAACTCACAATTATTATAGATAATAATAATAATAATAATAATAATAATAATAATAAGTTTTTATTAAACACTGCAGATTTTTAGAATTAATTTCTTGAATTATGTCACAAGTTAAAGCTTCCTGAACATTTTTAGAAATAATAAATCAACTAAATCTTGTATTTCGTTTTCTGCTTTTAAATTTTCTTCAAATTCATCTCAATTTCAATTTTTCTCGCTGCTATAAAAATTTGAAGTTGTACGTGATTGTTTTGAACAAAGCCACTTTAGCAGCAGCCAAACGAAAAAAAAAAAACCATGACTATCACACGTGAACGTATTAGGATCATAAAATAATTTAAAAAGTAGTTACGTTTGTTTAAAAATGCATCATTCTGTTACAGGCGAAAAGTAAGGAAGAAACCTTGGATTCTCGGGTGTGGAGTAATTTGTGTTAGCGGAAGTTTAAGGTCATCGATGATGTGGATATAATGGTCAGCTGCGAGGGACGAGGGACGAGTGGGGGATGAAAGAGAGGTGAAAGGATCGGGGAAGGATAAAGCGCGTTCGCCACGAGCTTAACGTGTATACGATGAAAGTGTGGGTAACCAATAGGCCGCGCGGCATATCTCGTTTGAGGTCGAACCTGACGTCATCGCGAGTCTGCCGTTATGCACTGGGCCGTGACGGGGGTTCGTTTAGTCGGGGCACATAGGAGGAGCACACTAAATGCCCACAAAGTGTAGGTGTGCAATGTCGGAGGGTGAGAAGGGAGCAGGGAGAGAGAGAGAGAGAGGAGGAGGGAGAGGGAGGGAGGGAGAGAAATGTCCGCGGATTCTCTGACTTACCCCCTCGCCTAGCCCCCTCAACCCTCCCCATATAATCCACAGAGCGTCAGTTGTTGCTGCGCGACCTTGTTTCCAAAAGCCTATATTTAGAGACACGCTTGCATAGCTCGCACCCCCCCCCCCCCCCCCCCCCAACGAATTTATTCCACTGGCGGGGGGATTAATGAGCGAGAGAACTTCGGTCACGGACACGTATGTTGTGGTTTGCTCGAGCTCCGTATTAGCTTCGCTCGTATGCTCGCACCGTCCTTTTGCACTTGGATACAGTCGAATGGGCGCCAAAGTCGCTAGTTTTATTACTGCTATAAGGATGTTTATCTGGGGTACTTCCGGCGACGCCGTCGCTGCTGCAGCTGCTGCTACTGCTGGTCACTGGTCAGAGTCGTGGAATAACAACCGCAGAGAGAAACTTGCAGTACCAGTGGTGAAATCGTCGGATATTAATTAGGCGAGTTGGATTTCGACTTGGATTTCTCTTGGTACAATACAATTGAAATCATACGTGAGATAGTCATTTCAATTTTAAAAAATAATGAATACGCATTTGTTGTTTATATTTTTATATATTTCATTCATGTTTAGGATAATCAATCTGAAGAGGATCCACACAAAGGACCGAAACGCTCATTTGGATTGGATATTCACGATTCATCTACCTTACAACTGGGAGTTCGTCGATCGAAGCCACTCACTTCTAACTCATAGGACATAACGACTGCTTATAAAGGAAGTGGATTTAAAAAGAATGAATACACAATTTCATTCGTACTCCAATTACAATCTTTGGCCAAATGCAGTTGCTGCTTTAGTGTCAAATTATTGATAAGATTCAACTTCTAGTTGCTTTTTTTTTTAGTACTTAACACTTTTGGTCCATAAATTACATGGTAATGGAATTTCTTTTTTAAAATTGTATATTCAAATTTTGGAATATACAATTAACATTTTTTTTTTAAAGTTGACCTGCACACGGGTGGGTCGAGACTTTACCTAAAATGTTCTCCAGGGAATATTATAGTTTATGGGATATATTGTGGGATATAGCTTATGGATATAAGATACCATTCGTTATATCCCAAATTCTCGAATTACCATATTCCCCAAGTTCGTTATAGGTCTCGGTTTCTGGCGCTTTTGCCCACACTGGTATGAATTACATCAGGCTTGTAGAGCTAGAGAGAGAGAGAGAGGAAGAGGGAGAGAGGGAGTTGGATGAGGATTTATCGAAAATTGGTGAAGATTATTTCTCCTTTGGCTCCTTTTTTCTCCTCTTATCTTCTCCCGAAGCCCATCGATACATCAATCCATGTGTCGTGTGGGTTTTTCGCTCGGGTGTAACCCTCGGGGGAATTAACGGGATACAATCCTGTGGAGAAGAGAGGGCCTTCAATGATCAGGATTCTAGCGCTAGGGCTGAACGCGCTATGGCGCTGCAGTGCTTAGGTAATTTAGTGTTTTTTTTTTATATACGTCAAAAATTAAAGTAAAATTTACACGAATCTCGTAAAACTTGTAACATTTAATTATCTATATAAGTAAAGACAATGATATGTGGATTGAAGAAAATCTTGAAATGTAATCGCAAAAATTATGCCATACGCTTTATTCGTGCTGTTATTGGTCTATTAATTTTGGAGGAACTTTTTTTATCCCTCCAATTATGTTTTGTCAAACTTAAGCACAATAACATGTGTCGGAATTAGTATAAATAAAATTCAAGTACAAGTACAAGTGGCTCAAAAATTCTTGAGATATAAAAATTGTTAAATATTTAATTTTTGGTTAATACTAAAAAAAAAGCCTGCAAAGTAGAACTTTGCAAATTGCTTCCTCATTATTTTACATTTTTTAAAAATGTTTATATGTATGCAAAGTAGAACTTTGCAAATTGCTTTCTCTAGAAAGCTTCTAGAAACTAGAAAAATTGCGGCAGTTGTCGTGCTAACTAGTTTTGAACCAATCTGAGTACGCTGACATGAGAATTTCGAAAAAAATTAATTTTCACGAAGACAAAACTTGCTCTATGAGAAAGCAAAAATGACTGAAAAAAAAAAAAAAAATTTAAAGCGGAAAACGAGGACACGTTGTCGTTATTCCATAAAAGGTGTCTTCGTAAAGTAATGATAAAAAGTAGCTCAGGCAAAAGTTGCTACAACCTATATCAGTAACAAGTTGGTCTCTTTAACGAGAGTCGATACTTGATGGGTGGGCAGACGGAGCAACGTTGTGGAAGAGCTTGTAATACTCAAACTCCATACAACTATACGCTTTAATACCAAGTTTCAAGCTTTTCCTTCAGCTTGGATGAAACTAGATCCGCGGAATATCCCGCTCTCGACTCGTAAAGAGCCCGTCCCCTGTATAGTTGTGTTATATAACTGCTATAGAGCGAGACGAGCTATATATCGCACAGTCGCCTGATTCGGAGTGCCTATATCTTTGTACTAATCCAGTTGAACTTCCGGAGAGAACGAGCTAGGGGAAAGTGCCTCTTTACTCAGACCCAGTCATGGATCTTTTGCCATTCGTTCCGCTTCGCTTCATCCCAATTAACTCGGATGGCACAACTTTCGGACAATTCCGCACTAATATGTACTGTTCCAACTTCAGTCTCACGGTCCAAGACATTTGCTCTGTATCATTGTGATACATTTTTCTTCAAGTTTCATTCTTTCGAGAATTTTCATATTCGGTGTACGTTGGGTTAAAAAAAGTCTTCGTTTTTTTTTAAACCACCCTGATGTATATTCTAAGTCTTCTAGTAGCTTTTTCGCCCACTTTAACGTGTATGCATGAAGTATTTGTGCGAAACAAGAGGTATCCGAGTCACTGACATCTAGCGAATGAGCATACGCGATTAGATTATCCTCGATGCTCGGCGCTGGTACATGTAATGCGTTCGGAGATGAGCATATACATATACCATGCAAGGCCCTGCTGTATATGCGTCTATATGCATATTGACGTATCAGAGCCCGTCCCTCTTGCCTCTCCACTGCCTCATCTGATCCTATCTGGCCTGGCTGCCTAGCTCCACGTATAATGTCAATTGGCTGCAAACCCCCCAATCGAATAGGGTCACCCTGATTTTCCATCTAACAGCCGCAGCGGCTCTGCCTGGCACCTGCTCTTCTGCCACCCGAAATTCGATTTCGCTCTCCGCAGAGAACGCTTCGGAACCGCTAATTCGTTGATTCGTGGCCACAACGATCTAGCGACGCACATGCATAGATCCATAGTAACAATGATCTATATCATAGCCGGTTTCCTTGAAACTTTGAATTAATAAAATCCTCAAATGAACAATTCCTTGCCAACTGGGTATTTTTTTTTGTAACAGCACTAATTCTGCATCTCAAAAACTAGCTTTCAACTTGAGTGTTATAACCGAGACTATAATTAAGATTGAAACGAGAATATAATTAGCTGTAAGAAGTGAGCACAGGCACTGCAATAACGTTGCTCTAGACAGAGGAAATTAATTAGAGCAGAATTCTGATTGGGAAGAAAAGAGGGATAATGAAAAAAATTGTAAGCCGCACGTGTGGCAGATTTTGTGCTGGGACCGACATCTGTGTTAGCAATAGAAAAGATTTCTTATTACGAGTTATGCATATATTTTGTTTCATACAATTTCTGAGTGCCGTTTATTATTTTGCTCGATGAAAAATATTTATCACCAAGTGGAGGGCAAAAGTAACGAGCGAATAACTTTTTACACCGGAGACTTTCACTCACTCACTCGGGATGCTGGCGTATTTTTAGCCCTGGTATTCCTCGTGTCTCGTTTCTCCGCACGTCAGGTGCCGTGTCAAAAGCTTTGTTCCATCAGCAACCCCCCTATCGTACACTAATAAACGTCCCAGAGATAGCACAATTCTTTCCGTATTCATGACTAAACGTCCGCTATTTTTTCCCCGCGTAACGAGTGTTTTACGAGGTGAGAGCGAAGCTTTATTAACCCTGAATGAAACAAGCGATCTTCATTTTTCACCCCAATTTGCTGCTTTTTTTTTATGCACCACTTACGCAATATCAAATTTCACGCTGCAGTTCTCTTTTTTTTTTTGTAATTTATCGTTTCTGGTAAAAAAAGATGGAAAGAAAATAATTTTCTTCTCTTTTTAGATATCTATTTTGGAAGTCTCATGAAGACTTGGATAAAAAATGTATGCTCGCGAAAGAACTTGTGTGGGAGAATATAATGGCGTGACATGATTATAATTGAGGGGCTTTTTGTCACTTAAATATGTTTACTCACAGGATAATTCATGTTTGCAGATGGAACGTGACCGACAGACCGGAAGATTGGAAATAGCTCGTGAAACGCGATTAGAATGAAATCGAGTGGGCGGGTGTGGCCAACGGTGAATATTCCAACGTCGATTGGACGAATCGCGGCAAGCCCCGATCAATTTCCTAATCTTCAGCCTAATATCTCGATCCGCAGGAGCGATCTAAAACCTAGAGCATGGATAGATTGGCTAGGGTGGTTTAACGGTACGGTTGCGTAATCCACTGGCGCCGTTAACTCGTGGTTTCCAGGGAAGATATATATCGGACAATCCAAGTCAACTCACTTGTTCATCGGTCTAATGACCCTCTCGGATTTTCAGTTGACAAATTTTTTTTCGCATATTTTGGTCCTTCAAAAGGAGGAGTTTTAAAAGATTTTTATCACTTGTTTTACCCTATAAAATCATTTTCTTTTCATAACTTTTGAGTAAAAATTAATTTCTTTTAATTTAAGAAAAAAAATAAAATTGAAAAAAGCCATTTCAATTAGAAAAACCCACACAATACAATAATTCAGTGGGTATGGAATAAATTTTCTCTACCATTAAGAAGAGTCGAGAATACGAGTAGTGGAAAAACAAAAGTTCTCTTAATAGGATCGTAATAAATAACAGGATCCATTTTCTTATCGATTTATGTTGGGGAGAGTGGGCGTTAAATCAAGTTGAAGATATTCCACTAAATTTGCTTCAGAGGTCCTATCTGCAGGCGATATTCCATTTCTGTTCTGTTGATTTATCCTTTTTTTCTTGATTCTCCCCTCGCAAACGTATCCATGAGAATTAATGCAAATGGAGCATGAAAAGGCCTGCCTCTCCCCATTCTCTCTTTCGAGGGTTCCTTCCCAAATGTTTGTCTTGGCAGCTGTGTCTCTCTTGCGGAATAGAGTATGCGCTTATCATTGTAGTCCGCCCTCGTGAAACGTTGGTATTATGGGATGTTAGGAGAGGAGAGGCTGGAATGGCGGTGAGTGGTTGTCCGGCGGGGGATACCAGGCACACCGGGAATTGGAATTTTCATCGGATTTCCGAGCCATTCCAATTATCTGACCGTTATTTGTGGATACCTTGGAGCAGACAGCCCCCGATACACCTTCAACATCAGACTCTGTACAAACTTCGATTCGTGTTTCCGTTATTCCAACAATCTTACCAATTCGCTCAACGAGTAAGTCGCCCTCGAGGTATTACTTTATTAAGCTTTTGTCGTTACAGCGTTAGACAGTTTACATTCGCGTACACTGAGAAATAAAAATTGTTCAACGAACAAGAAACAGCAGGACGAGAGTGAAACAGTGAAATGAAACAAATTCTTTGCAAATCTAACCAGGGAAAATACTCAACATCAACCCAACATTGGAATCGCAATTAAAAATGTTTAACCATGAAACGGGGAAAAAAAACACTCATCATCATCTACCCAAAATTAATTTCAGCGAACGAAATTTTTGTTTTCGTGACTGTTATTTCCAATAAATGGATTAGTCAACGCGTATTGCAATTAAAAAAAAAAAAATTCGATTACCAGACTTTTGTGAAAATAGACGTATCGATTGTCCCAGATTCCAAAAAATACATTTACTCATTTATGTCTGTTTATCTATCCGCCTGTCTGTATCGTCCGAAAGCACAATAACTTTTGAAAGAAACTGCAGACTGTAAAAAAATTAACTGCGTTATCTTCTATGAATTAAATGTAGTTTTGGTATTGAAATTGAAAACGAATCACCCATTGCTTTTAGTATTTTACCTTAAATGTTAAAAAAAAAAAAATGAAAAAAAAAAACTGTTTTTCACATTTCAGGTAAAGTACCAAAAAGCATTGGTATTTTTAAAAACTTATTTCATTTCTCAAATAGTTTATACGTCTTGGCATCGTGTACGCTATGTAGCATTATGAGCTTCCACTCTGTAATTGAAACTCCAAGCTTCTCGGGTTTCTCGCAGAAAATCGATCTCGAGTGCTTTAGAGATTCCCTCCTACACTGCTACTCGTCGATTCTACATCAGAGTTCTCTGGCTCGAGAGATTCCTCAACAGATCCGATCTGTATTACTGACGGTGCACCGAACTGCTCTCCCGAAACCTCATTATATCTTCTGTGCGTGCCGCTGTAATTCTCGAAATTATTGTGTGCATTCTGTGGTTTGGGGCTTGCGTGCTGTATAGCAATTCCTCGCACTTTGAGGCGAGCTTCAAAGACCCCCCAGCCCCCCCCCCCCCCCTGTACGTATGTCATTAGCTACGAATACCACTCACATATTTCACACATTGTTGGAAATTTCGAAATTTAGACTAGACCTCTTGCCTCGTTCTCAATTGAAAACGAAATTCCATTGTTAAGATAACAATCGCAATTAAGATTTCCACTTGCAGCTTGGCTGCCACTGGTTTATCCAACTCCGGTATATTTATTCAATGCCGCTCTATCATACCGGAGAGAGTTTCAAGAGAATTAACAAAGTTTCGCGAGGAGGTAAATTTACCAGCGTAACTTGCACCCGCGTTTCACACTGCAACGAGGAATATTGTTCTGAATGACTGTTCTAAACGCAATTGATCAATTCTGAGATTTGTCAGAAGCCAAGGAGTTTGAGCAGGTATTCTTCGTTCTTGCTTACCATCGTCACAAGCGTTAATACGTTTAAGCATCGCCCGTCTAACTCCGCGAAGCTTTGCCTCTGGCGTATCCCCAGCTACAAATTTCACAGACGTTCTATAGTTACTATGTACACGTTGACGAGAAATTAGCAATCACGTCACGTACAAAAGCCTCGAGTTCGATTCGCTAGGATTGTTTGAGATGTGTACAACGTTAAGCGAATTTGAAGCAGTGATGAAGTAATGATTTGCAGAATACTCTTAAGGGGCTCCAATGATTTTGGGAAAACAGGGCATTTTAAAGAAATCTCCAGATCCAAATCTTCTATCGACATTCGTCTTGTAAAAAAAACTGTGTAAAAATTGTTCGCTTTGAAAATGTGTAGGAACTTTGTAGAAAACGTCGAAGCATCCTTAAAAGTTGCGTAACGTTAAACAAAAGTTACTATCTGAGCCATGACTGCATTCCTGGAGAGTCTAAGAAGAATTGATATCGCCCTTTGGATAGAAAAATCGTTAAGGGGAGATAGCGACACCTCCAGATCTACTTTTGTTGTTCCGCAAGTCATCCTAACACCGTATTCATTCTATTGTACACATAGGGTTATCGGTCACTGTCGACATTGCAGCAGACAGGGCTCATCCCAATCCCATTACAGCTTTTCCTCTTGGTCTGTCGTATCGTGTAAAAGCTGTGAAAGCTTGTCACATCCTTGGACACCCTTTCCAACGAATAGCCATATAAGAAATAAAAATTCTACCCGCGTCGGCTCATCCACATATTTCCGTAACGTGTAAATAGTTTCGTGGTCAGAGCATGCTCTATCCATTAGTTGATTCGTCATCGAGCAAAAATATAGCAACACACACGTTATAGCAAATCGATAGAGGAACGAAGCTAGGAATTATAATCGTGTTGAAACGGCTCCATGCAAGAATCTACAGATACTGGCTTATTGGATTGCTAAGAGCGTACACCTCTTGTAATGTAATTCATTGAGTTCATTACAGTTATAAAGGGTGAAAATAAACGCGATCAAATGGTGTTTGTTTTCCCATTTCTATTTTCTTTTTTTTTTGGATGCTTCTCTTTTGGTCCCATTTAACGAAGTATGTGCTTGGGATGTTCGACACATAGTCCGGTGGTGAATTTTGTTGGGCTGGTGCGTTTGGTAAACCCGTGACTCGCCTACATAAATAGTCTCGAGCAGTCTATTTTTTTTCTTCACTACCAGCTTGATGTCATTCACAGGAGTAGCTTTTTTTTTAAATATTGGGTAATAATAGTACGATCGTTAAAATGACAGTAATGCCAATAACTCGTTTAAATACAAGTTTTTAATCAATTTTAAATTAAACGAATAATTTTCTTTTGGTCGTCATGAAAAAATGCACGTTTTCGTTTTTTAATGATTTCGAGGCGATTAATCGTTTCTAAAATATTAGAGATTAAATGAACGAGCCTGCAAAGTTGAATCTTGCAAATTGCTTCCTCATTATTTTACATTTTTTAAAAATGTTTACACGTAAGGAAAATAGAACTTTGCAAATTGTTTTCTCTACAAAGGTTCCTCTATGAGGAAGTAAAAATGAAAAAAAATTGGCATATACCGTCAAAATAAAGAAAATTTTACTTTAATTTTAAAAATTTGATGTATCTATTGATACCACTAAACCTGATTTTAAGAAAAATATTGATAATTTTTTTTTGTTGGCGTAATTTAGATGGAATGCCTCATATATCAAAGTATATAACTGCTTGCTCGACTACAGAAGCCGAGAAAACTGGTGAAAGATCCTCGGGGTTCCATTAGCGGACCAATCCATCGGGGCTGCTGTCCAATCCTTTACCTCTTGATCGCCTCGGTCGACGTTGGTGCTTCTGCGTAGCATATCTATTTGCCATGAACTTGTGGGCCTCTGCATCTCGCTCCGATCTTCTCGTGTATATAGCAGCGACGGGATGGCTCGTTGTCGACGTTGATGACCTTATCTGGTCCTCGCAATCAGCGGAAACGAGCCAGCGGCAGCTGCGATGCTTATTCAGGACTCTGATTAAACGTCTATTTATCCACGGTACGCATTCAACATTGATAATCACCTTTGCCTTTGCATTTGCTCAACATGTTTTTTTTTGTATTTCAAGCGCAGCTCGAAAACCGGCCAGTTTGTCCAGATTCAAAGTCAGTCCTTTTTTTTTTGCCATGTTAGTTTATCCGAATTGATTCTCGGCTCAAGATTCTTTACCGCCTAAATACAACATAAAAAGTGAAAAAAAAAGATACAAATTATTCTCGGTCCACTTTCGAACTGCGATGGAAATACTTGTTTTTTTTAGTCTTAGATTTTATGAACAATATTTCAGAAATTTAAACCTGATCGAAATTCATTTTTACTCCAAATTTATGAAAAAAAAAAATGTTTTATAGCGTAAATAAGTAATACAAATCTGAAAAAAAAAACTTCTTTTTTCAGATGGAAATATGCCCAAAAAAATGTGTCAACTGATTCGGATGACCAAGTGACTCGGAACGCCCCATATTTACTATATATGAACGAGAGTATTTTATCGCCGGCCATGAAACTACGGCGATTAATTTTCTTAAGCTCAGTTCATGGGCGTTATCGGAGATCCTCAGGATCTGTAAAGAGTTAAAGCTCGACGAATCGCGGGGGTCATGGTATTTTCAAGCGAGACGAAAGTTTTACGAGTTTTTATCTCATCTTTGATAGCTTCCGTATACTATAGGTACGGTTGAGCTGGTCGTTGCTGTTCGATTCTTATCGTCCCTCTCGTTAGCCCGTCGATCGGTGAGCCAACGAGTAAGTTCACCGACGAAAAGAAAAGGCATCCACCACTAAAGTTCTTCTTTTTCTTTTGCCGTTAAATTTTCTTTCGCCTTTTTTTTTTTTTTGTCAAATCAGCTCTCGTCTACTCATAAGCGAGTAGTGAACGTTTACCCACCTCTGCGACTCTCGTCGCAGAGAAGGACGTGCATGAAGAGGAGAAGCTCTGGGACCGACAGCTGTGCTCGCTGGCTGTCAGCCGCACGCTTACAAAACTTTTTCATCGACCTCTGTTCTCCCTCTCAGCTACAACTACCCATGCTTTATTCTATAAACTCAATACATATTGCCCTGTATACATATAGTTAGATGTTGGTTTATAAGGCCTTTCAAAATGAGCTCTTTTTTGCATTCAAAAAGCATAACAATTCTGAGATTTCACCCTTCGATAGGGGGTGTATCATGATGAAATTATGATAAAATTCGTTGAAGACGAGAAAAATGAACGGTACGAATTCAATTTGTTGGAGAATATTCCTCGGTTGGGTGGCGAGCTGTCGGCTTTCGAAATATCTGACCTGTCAACCCTATAAACAAATTTCTCCGGAAGTAACCGAGCTTCGTAATGGCTATGTAAAATAGCGTTCTGTCCTAGCCCCCCACGTGTTGCTCCCCGATTTGAGGTACACGTACATAGAGACAGCGCCAGAGTGTGTTTCGTGGCGTTATATATATATATATGCCCTAACTGCAAGCTCACCTACTATTTTCCTCGCCCTATTTCGTCCAGTTCCTGTTTCTGTTGAACGCAAATTCTTCGAATATTCGAAATTCGAATGGAATATTCAAGCTTCGAATGGAATATTCTAACTTCGAATGGAATATTCGGTAAATGTGAATATTCGAACTTCGAATGGAATATTCGTTAAATGTGAATATTCATACTTGGAATGGAATATTCGGTAAATTCGATCATTGTAATCCGATTGAAACTAGAAATGAAATAATCAATTGGGATTTGCAAAGAAAATCAATATTCAGAATATTTTTAGCTCATTTCGAATATTCGATAGCTCATCGAATATTCGATAATTCTTCGAATATCTACATTTATCGAATATTCAATTCAATTCGATCGCCATTCGCACACCCCTAGTAAAAAGCTTAGTAAATTTACCAAATTCGATTAACTTTGGCACAAGAAAGAAAGATAATATTTATCACGTACATATGCAGAAGCAGTATACGGGAAATCGGATGTTATTATACGTATTTTGCATATTACTTGTTGATGTACAATTTCGACGTCATGAATTTAGATAGATGATAAACGCAAAGCACGTAGTTAACACGTGTACAAGGTATCATAGTGAGGGAGGTATAGAGATGCCAGTGCATCCAAGAGACGCCGGGAGAGGTATTTCATATTTTCCGTTGCACGTCGACGTGCAGCAGTATCGCGACGTGCATTATTGCGGTTGGTGGTAAATTTCGTGCAAAGCCTCCTTTATACAGTACTGCGCTGAGTATAGTGACACTCTCTTGTTCCAGACATTACAACACCTTTACATGTTTCCGGTGGGAGGAGGGGTGGGATGTGGTCATTATAACTATATTAAGCTAACGAACGGTGGAGGACGAAACCCTTAGGAATAAGCTCCGGAGAATTTGTAGCATGCTCGACAAGTTTTTTTTTTTTTTTAGACGATGTGTAAGATGGAAGCTGGAAGGTTGTCCCCAAAAGAAAGCTCGGCATTCACTGGGATTCTTCGAGGGAAGTTAGCAGTTGCAACTTTCACGAGAGAAAGAGGAAAGTGAGTAGGAGGGAGTGTAGGAAAAGAAAATGGAATCATAATTGGAGAATAAGAATTTAGCAAGGGTAAGAATAGTAGTACCATTGAAATCCTCTCATTAGTCTCTCTTAACGCGTTGAAAGTTGTAGTGAAAAGGCCTTCTCACGTCCCAAGATAGCCTATTTATCGTGATATTAAATGAAAAATGTTTTCCTAATTTAAAAAAAAAATGTAGACGCAGCTCAGTATTTACCGCAGGTCTCTTATTATAATTCATAATATCTCGATGGTAATATTTAGATGCCTTTTTTGTCTTGTAAATATTTCAACTTTTGAGTGATTTTTGCTTTCGAGAAGTTTTTTTTTTTCGTGATTTTCAAGTCAGTATACTCAGAATAGTTGAAAACGTCGAGAAAAGTGATTTGTACGAAATGTCTTTATGTGCAAATTGCTTTGTTAGTACGATAACTGCTGCAATTTTTAATGTATTTTCCTCAAATTTGAGTGGTTCAAATTTTATTGCAATTTTAATTTTTTTTTAAATGTCCCTAAACATTTCTACTTTTCTAAATTCTGGGATGACCGACTGGAATTTACCACGTGATTTCACAATTATTGAGTGTCGAAGATGAATTTATTTTAAGGAATGGTCGCTATGTTGATAAATTTCATTTCATTTAAATTTTATTCCAAAAAAAGCAAAACATTGCTGTCGCGAAAAAAAAAATTTCCACTTTTTTAGGCAAATTTGGTCGAGGGGTTCAGATTTTATGAAAACAATTTGCAAAGTTCTACTTCGCATCATATAAAAATTTTTAAAAAATGTAAAATAATGAGAAAGCAATTTCCAAGGTTCTACTTTGCAGTCTTTTCTTTTAAATAGATTTTTGATATTTCAGGTAAAGATAAACGTAACATTGTCGAGCGTTTAGCTATACAATGGAGAATTGAGAATTTATGAGAAGAAGAAAACGTTAGGTGAAACGCACGTACGGCAAAGTGGTTTCACCGTCTAGCATATAACATTTAGCCAATAAACGGTAAAGACAAATGTGCGAATACCTCGAGTTTTATAGTTTCGTAAATATTTTGGTGTCGGCTACTGGTACGAAGAGCTGGCCAATGCCGGGGCGCAATGTTGGAGCGCGTGAGGAGAGCCACACACAGTAGCTCGCGGGAGTGCCTCGTAAAAATTTGACGATGCAACGCGCGCGCTCGTTGAGAGCGTTAGAGATGAGACAGTTTGGCATGTCGGCCTGTATATTCGGGCTTCTACCAGCCGCGCGCGCTGTTCGTTTATGCTCGACCCGATTTTCAGGGCTCTATAATACTCTCCTATAAATCTCCACCTGTGCTAATATTAAATAGTTATATATTGTGAGAGTCCTCGAATACTCCTTTACTTTTATTATTAATAAGCTTGACAATTTTCTATCTAGTTATTTTCAATTTCCTCAAAAACTCAACATATCTAAATATTACTATTACAAACATTATTTATTATGATGATAAAATGAAAAGATGAAGATATACTTTAATCGAACGTAATTGCAGGTTGGAGGTGTCTTCGATTGGAGGGATAATAGGAAGCTCTACACCGTATATCTTTCTATCCCGGCAAAGCTCTCCAGAGATCCAAAGAAATTGCTTTCCAGTGGATGCTGCAGCTACTCGAATAGGATGATATAGCCGGGAGTACTGGTAGCAAACGGACCAATAGACGTGCTGCAAAAGCGACGAGAGATACTGCTGCTCACTCCAAGTTATTCGCAATGTGCAGTCTCACACGCCGGATCAAATATCTATGGATGTATTATATTGCTATACACGAGTCCATACTATCAGTGCCACCTTTTTAACTGGAGATAGAAGTATATACGTGCTGGAGTTTTCGCTTACACGTTACGTGCACTGAAATGCATACTTGGATATGCGATTGGTATATCTGGGCGCACACAGACAGACCGAATATCCCGCATTTGTTCTCTTTCTGTTGTTCCCCTGAGTGGGCCTCCGGAAACCCTAGTTACGTCCTTTCATATCCAGTTCGTAGATCGCTTTCCCTGTCTTTGTTCTCGGTTCTCCCGGTTCGCTTCATCTCTCGCTTTACCAACGTGGTACAGCTCGAGGCTAATAACACAACAATAGCCACCGTGTATGAATTATTCCTGCCTGGCTAGGAGATTATTTTGGAACGTCGCCTTTTCCTTTACTGCACAATTAAGATTCTCCAAGAAATGTAGGAGCTCGAATTGGCACGAAATGGTCCATACAGAGGTGATGTAACACGACAAGGATGAAAGGTACAATCAATCCTACTTATTTATGGCTGTGCGTGATTATTGTCCGGTAATTTGGTCCGAGTTATTTCAATGCAGGGGTGTCGGTTATATACAATATGAGAATACAGAGGGGTTGTTTAATCGAGCATATATGCATAGAATATTGTAATATATGGAGAGCAAGAGCGGAATACAGATTTACCGATGAATTGTGTTAAAGAGTGTGCACACGAGGAATACGAGGAACGGGGAGTGATTCAACGAGGTAATTTATAATTTACATTTTCCAAGGGAGGAGAGAATTTGTGGTTGGTCGTAAACATCAAGTACGGGGAGTTTCCAACAGAGGAGACCGAGAGAATAGCCAGGCAGCACGGCTGGCAGAACTCACGATCGTTTCGCGAGTGGAAGAATAAAGCCTCCAGGAAATATACAGCGGGCGAGAAAACAGTAGACCAGAGGAAAGCATTAAATGAAAAGGACAGAAAGGTATCTCGCCTCGCACTCTCCCTCTCCCTCTCTCTCTCTCTCTCGCTCGTCTCGGCGACTGTACACTCATTATTACGCTTCGCACAGCATGCAGCAGCAAAAACGAAACCAGTAGGAAAAGCCCCGGCCATTCATCGACGCTCTCCATTCTTTTGCCTCGGCTATGCGGAATAAAAGGGAATGAAAAACTGACCGGGGCGCCACATTAAGAACGAGGTCGCGCCCGCGGTTCCTCCACAGCCCAACCTTTCCGACACTCCTACACTCTATTCACAACTTTCGGGACTCACACGTTTCACTATATTATTTTATTTCGAACCACCGGACGTGAAAAACATTCATGACTCACCAAGTTCTTTTTTTTTTTAGATGTACCATTGTTCGATCCATAAAACCTTTTGGAACGTATACAAACGTGCCCATGAAAAAGGACCAGAAGAAAAAGGAAAACAAAGAAGATTCACCATTCATTTTGATCTTTCTTATTCGACGATAATGGAGACACACTAGTTCTGATAAGTTTTTATCTATCGTGCTCAATAATTCTTCATCAACAGAATGTTTCTCTGTGCGAGGAACAACATTTTGTACTGAGAGAGTTGACAAAAGTTGACTTTTAAAAACCGAGAAACGACCAAAAAAAGAGTTGTTTCGGTTGTCAAAAAGAAGTAAACTGAGGGAGTGAAACGCTTAACGAAAGTTTATAGCACATGCTCACGGGCGTTTCACCAGAGCACACACATCAGTATTTATAGAGAAGGTTGCTTTGTGCAGAAATAGAATGGAAAAGGGAACAAACAATGAGCCCTTTTTTCTCTTTTTTCCTTCATTTAAATCGCCATTATTCTGCAATCAAATTATTGCAGGTTGCAATTGAGTAAGAGCGCCACTTCCCTCTGTAATTTCACTTGAATTGTACCTTTTCTTCAGAGCGTGTTCCACGCCTCCTCCATTTCTCTGAAAGTGCAGACGCGTAGTAAAAGTTACAAGGAAACTGTACGGAGAATAATTGTTTGTCGAGGAGAAGAGAAGGCGGGCGCGAAAGCTTGCGCTATATAATGCTTAAAGCGAGCTGCTCTATCTATGGATGTAGTATATACGTGACCGTATGTGACGCTCGTATTCTAGGAGCTAGACCCTGCATACCGAATAGGAAAATACCGCTGCTGTACCCAAACACCGTATTCTATATGCTAGCCGACGGAATAGGGAATCAAGTTTAACCCCCAGAGCACGACGTATTCACCAAATAATGCATCGTTCCGTTCTTTCCTTCTTTACCGTTTCTTCCGCTTTTTTCTTCGAATATTTACATAGGACAAAGGAGAGCGGCAACTGAGGCTAAGAAATACCTATTTTCGTAGATTACATTTCTTTCAGCCTTTGCTACTTCACCTCCTGAGTTTCTACTCCTATAACGGAAACTGTCCTTGAGTTTATCATTTTTTTTTTATACACACAATCCGCACTGATTCTTATAATCAAAATATCGAATTACCTCGTGGAAGAGATAAAATCAGAAGAAAACGAAACCTCAAGTAGTTTAAAATTGGTGAAGTAAGCTGTCGAAGTTTATACGTTTTTTAAGAAACCTTTTGTTTTGCAGTCCAACTTAAAATTGAAGGATGAGGACAAGTGGGGAAGACGGTGATCCTTTTCACTTTGCCGATCTCCGTGCGTTGTCCGAAGTGTTACGGGATTTAGCGGGCTCTTCTTCAGCGTGAATAATTCAACGAGGCCGAGTGGCACACGGCAGGTTGGAAGAAACGAGAGCGCGCGGAAGATCGCGTTCTATTGAGAGGCAGGCCTCTCTCAACAGCATTTCTGCACTGTATATTCCGTTGTTGGAAAGCTCCGAGGGATCTTTGGTAAAGCGATGCCTGCGGTACAGTTGTACGTGACTTGGTAAAGGGCGACAAGGGCCACAATTGGTAAAGGGCGAGGAGCTTACCCCGAGGCGCTACGGAAGAAGCCCGGAGACTGTTGCCAGAATGTAGAATTGAATTTTGAGTTGTACAGAGTTGAGAGGTTGAGACAAAAAAAATAAAATAAAATAAAAAATCTCGGGAAGCCGGAAATCCGATTGGGATTACGGGATTAGCGTTTCCTCTGCTTCGCGAGAGGAGAGAAAAGACAGCCGGACATAGAAGGAAACACTTTTATCACGGTACGTGTCTTTTTGCACTCTTTTCTCCTTTAGAGTTTTCAGTATTGCACGGATTATATACCTTTCCACGCTTCTTTTTTCTATCTTCCTTTTTTTTCCCCGATTGGCCGCGCGTTTACTCCACGCTATACCAGCTACGGCGAATATATTTCTTGGGTCTGAATGTGATTACACTGTATCCTGTTGGAAATAGCTGCGATCGTTCCGAAGGCAAATTCAGTGGAAAAAAAAAGAACACGAAAAAATGGATAAACATTAAACATTTCTTCGAATCTATGATATTTTGTTTTTAATTTAGCATGGATTTATATTAGTGAACTACCATTTCCTACTCATATTTCCAGCATTTTCCACAAAAATTTCCAACATTCTTTGTAGACTGATTTTCTTCAAAATCTCTCAAGATTTTCAAGCATCTTATCGCTTATCTGCTGAGATATCCAACTTTAAAAAGAAAACAGAACAAGAATTTGAAAGATTATTCATTATTTTTATTATACTCGTACACTTGAAAAAAAAAAAAAAGAAATCAGTGTTTATAAGAAAAAAAAATGTCTTTTTTGTTTTAGATCAGGAATACAAAATCTGAGACCCTCGGGCGTGCAAGCTCTGCCTAGAAGACTGGAGTTAGCCACTAAAGAAGAACCTAAAGAAGCTAAGTCGGATCTTAAGATACCGTCAGAATAATGTATCCAAGTTGGATTTTAGGTAAAGTCGTTGATCGTTTCATCATCCCTATAATCTCATGATGCTAAAGCTGCTATCTGCGCTGTACTATGTCGTTAGATATAGAATATAGTATATCATAATTCGACACACAATAGCATGAATCTACGGCAGTTAATGACGCATTCATTACAATGTTGATTTTGTACATGTTGTTTTTGACTTGTGTTGATATTATCTGTGATGATTTCGTATGTTGAAATAGCAAATGTCAAGATTTTCCCAGTGATATTTAGACGCATCAGCAGATTTTGAGGAAGACATTGGAAGCATGAAAAATATTTTTCATGCATTCTTCTGTAAAGTTCACATTTGGGCTCTCCTGTATGTGATGATAGCTGTAACGACATGCACGTAATCATGATGGTGAATTGATTGAACAACTGTCGGAGGTGCCTGAAATCAATTTAATTAAGGAAATTATCGAGGCGAGATAATGACGGAAGCCGCGATGAAACCGTACGAAGCGCGGATGGCGAACGGCTGACCAATCAACTTGCTCGTCGTCTCCTCCACATATATGATAATATATCACATGTGGAAGCAACGAAGAGAGGGAATGAGAGTGAAAGCCCTTGTGGTTCTCCAAGCTCCGAGCAGCCCATATCATCCCCTGGAAGCCTCTGATATACCGACACAATACTCTCGTAAACAATGGACACGCTGAAAGCTCACGTGGGCATCAATGGGGCTGGATGGGTCCTGGTGCCTCTTCCCTCTCTCCGTCTCTCATCAATAATAGATAATCTATAACGTACATACGCCCACTCTACATACTGGCCGATCAACGTAGTTAATTAGCGATGTTAATCAGCGCATAATCGAAATCAGTGTCAAGTGAGCATATCGATAATCATGAGATATCGACTAATCCGAGTAGTCAGATCAAAATCCCTGGTACTCGGTTACTTATTTCGCTTCTGGTATATTATAACAGAATATATGGGGCATCTCGTGCCAATTTTGGCTGAAGTCATGGTATTTCATTTTTTTCCACTTCGAGTGTGTTGTAAAGTTACTAAAAAAAATAGGCCAATACTTTTTTGGCCATAATGATAAAAAGTTGTTAATTCTATACATTTTCATATTAATCGAATTCCCATCGAATTTCCGAGGCATTATACTGAAAATAATAAAGTAAAAATGGCTTTCTATTTTATCCAGCTGTAAAATGTGAAATAGTCACGGTGATGGAAAAAGAATAAAACTCACATGTGAGCGGAGAGAACGACGAGGAAGCGAGAACCACCCCGGGAGCAGCCCAAGAGGCATACCGGAGCCAGAGAACCAGGTTACACATATGGGTTGTTGCACACGGTTACGCGACGAGCCGATCCGCGGATGTAACGGACCGAATATCAATTTCGTGGCTGGTGACTGCCGGGATATGGAAAATCGATCGACTCCCGCGGCCAACAGTGAAGGATGCTGGCTCTTTCACGCTGGAATACTCTGCTACTTTTTTTTTCCTCTCTTTTCCATCATTTTTTTTTTTTTGCATCTTCTTTCGTCTCTGCTTCACTCTTTCGCTTCGATTTTCTTTTTTTTTTTCTTCTTTTTTTCAATCTTCTCTTCCCTTTCACGCTGCCATCATGGGGTATAGATTTCTCGAGCGATCGACCGCATCCTCTTTGCCTTTTATGAGAAGCTCTCCCTGTGCTTCTCTTTCACATCAGTCTCCTCTGTGTATGACTGTCGATGGATGATCTACGTTTTCTTATCTTCTTTCTCGCCTTTTTCGCAATTTGACTTTTCGCGGTGGTGGCTTCTATCAGGAAAAAAAAAAGAGGGCTCGCAGTATTAGGATTTTTAATCCCTTTGCGCGTTATTCAGAACAAAGTACACTCGATGACTTGCCTTCTTCGACATAACATTTTCTTCACAACATCATTTTGTACCGGGTTTCAACGAAGTACATTTTTCTTCAGCTATATTTTCTGATTTATAAGAACGAACACCTCTCGTCAACGGAATCATAAAATGTTGCTACGTATGGGGCATTCCATCAGACCCTCAACCGCTCGGATTGGATCCACATTTTTTTAAGCTACTGCCACAACTCTAAGAAGCAACGAGAATTTTTTATCAATTTTTTGATATAATTATGATTATTTAAACGTATTGTTAGTCAGAATATAAAATTCTGAAAAAATTCTCAAAAATCCTGTATCAGATATCAATATTTTTAAGCTTGGACCCAAAGTGTTTTACGAATTTCACGAATCTTTACGAATTTTTCTTCAAAAAGAAAATTGAAAAAAGCTTAGATGCGTAAAAACAATTTCACAGCAGGCTATTGCTTGAACATTTCTATACATGTTAGTACTTCGGTGAACTTTTTCAGATTTTTCCAAAGCGACTTTTTTTAATTTAAAAAATCGCCCCGTGTAGAAAAGAGAGATGTCGAAAATTGTAATTGATCGAGTGGTTTCTTCTTAATCATGTTGGATTTGCCGGATTCAAGCTAGGTTCGACTAATACAGCCGTGAAATATGATGCTTCGTATGTTACAAGCCCTCCTCGCACACATCCATCCGTCCGGACCCTTCTTCCAGACCACTTTTCTCGATGGTTCAAACCATTTGAAGTATCCCGAAGTGAAAATTTTCGACCTTTTTTTGCCCCCAACGAAAACGTGACTTTTTTTTCTGGAATCAGTAGCAAATATTTCTTCTTTTTTTTTTGAAAAATTAATTCCTTCTCTATTTCTCGTGTTTTCAGGTGTCTTACGCAATGACGACTTCCTTTACCACATCAAGTTAATCCACCTTACGATCAGGATATAGACGGTCCGGGGAGCAAAGGATCGTTACTTCGAAGGTCACGTTTATAGTGGTGGAGCATATAGAGTTCAGTTAGCTCTATATATATATATATGCACCCTCGAACCTCGGCCAGGTTATCGCAATAAATTACGCGCCAGGCTATAACCCCGAGAGACTGCGTTGCACGCTCCGCACCCGCACCTAAACCGAATGCCTAAAATCATCCCCTCGAAATTTTCTGACGGAACTTCGGTGCCGCGTTTCTGAGCCTCATCGTCGCGTCGAGTAGTTTGTACAAGAGAGAGAGAGAGAGAGAGAGAGAGAGAGAGTCAAGTCGCCTTAGGGGTCGTGCTGGAGGATCGTATGCACGTTGAATAATCGAGTAGGTCGAAGCACAATTCCTGAATTAACGTAGGGCGGAAGGTCGTTGGGGTGGAGAGAGACGTGTACACACGTTGCTCGTGACACCCCTGCATGGCTTAGCCTCGTGCATAACACATTCTTGCAATCGCCAACGTAATTACGAAATGCCGAGTGGGAGAAGAGCAATTTAATAAGAATAATGTGAAAATATTGCGCGTAGAAAGACCACCACCAAGTACGGTGACATATATTTCAAGTGCGAAGGTCAACGTTGAAGAATTGTTGATTTATATCGAGAAGAAAAGGAACTAATCGGAAGTTTCCTTGTAAACGAGATTTTATTATTTATTCAGAAGAGATTCAGAAGCTGGCAAAAGCTTTTGAACAATGAAAAATCAACAGGACATTCAATAGCAATGATTTGGAAATTAAAAAAGAAAAAAAAAATGCACAATTTTTCATAATTAAAAATACCAAAGGTAAATGAAATGCCAGGATTTATTAATTTATTGGCGAGCGTTTGCATTTGCATTCGACCGCTCGTTTCCGCTGGTGATATTGAAAGGATTTCACGATTCAGAGATACAGAATTGAATTTTCAGTTGAGTGTGTTGTTGAAGAGTAAAGTGGATACGAGGCTCCCGGTATTGGTGGCTCAACCGGGAACGATGTAGCTGTGCTTGTTACACGTATGTGACTGAGTAGAAATTCTCGCTACATCAATAAAGGGCACTACTGTGGGACACTGAAATTCCAGTTACCATTGGTTTGCCGGACTATCGCGCTGCGGCTTGTCCACTCTCTCTCGGAATCTCGTGCAAAGCAATAGATGGCATGTGTGCCATATTATATAGAGACTAGGGTGGTCGTTGTGTGAGGTATGAAAAAAAATGTCACGTTGAAGAGCCCGTGAAATCTGCTCGAAATGGGAAAAAATAAAAGCCCCAATTTTTTCAGATTTCTATTTCATTCCTTTCGTCTCGTAAATCGAAGCGAATAGTGCTATTCGATCGGTATTCGCAAATCGTAACACTCCAGTTACAGTGATTTTCAAAGAGTGACCACGACAATTTGATAAATCATCGTGGAATTTGTCTCTACTGCCAAAAGCCGGCAGCGATTTTGAAAATTCATAACGAGTCGCAACGCCCAAGGGCCATCAGCTGCACGAGAAATTCTCTGTAGCGACACTCTAGCGTCACTCCCAGAATCCTCGCAGTGTTTTTTTGGAAATTTATGGATGCGTGTGGAAGGTGGGTGGAAATAAACCCCCGGACAAAAAACTCCAGAGGGTTTTTTAGGGTTCTTTTGGGTTCTTTTAGGGTTCTTCAGGTTCTTTTAGGTTCTTTTAGGTTCTTGTAGGGTTCTTTACGTTCTTTTAGGGTTCTTTCTTTATTTTTTATCTTTAGGTTCTTTTAGGGTCCTTTCTTTATTTTTTATCCCCTTTTTTTCCGGAGGGTTTTTTTTCCGGGATTCGAAAAAGCCTTTAGGTTCTTTTAGGTTCTTATAGGGTTCCTTAGGTTCTTGTAGGGTTCTTTAGGTTCTTTTAGGTTCCTTAGGTTCTTTTAGGTTCTTTTAGGATTCTTTCTTTATTTTTTATCCCCTTTTTTCGGATTTTTTTTTCCTGGATTCGAAAAAGCCTTTAGGTTCTTTTAGGTTCTTGTAGGGTTCCTTAGGTTCTTTAGGTTCTTTTAGGTTCTTGTACGGTTCTTTAGGTTCTTTAGGTTTTTTTAGGGTTCTTTCTTTATTTTTTATCCCCTTTTTTCCGGGGTTTTTGTTCCGGGATTCGAAAATTTGCTCTTTTGTTTCCTCATAGAGGAAGCTATGGTTTCCTGAAAATTTTTGATCGAGGTTTTAATTCAATATACTTAAAATATTCCAAAACGTCGAGAAAAGCAATTTTTAGCCGGCGTGCGTGTGCGTGTGCGTGTGTCTTTTTTATACCTCATTTATCTAAATTTATTGCTGCTTCGTTGCAGGCAGCGTTAGAGCGGAGACACTCTCACATAAATTTACATTCTTAAAATTCCACCGTGCTTCGAAACTCTGACGATTTTCTTTCCTGACTGAGCATTGAGGGTAAAAAAAAAAAGTGAGAAATAGACGAAATACAGAAGTTGTTATAATTTAGATTGCTCCTGCAGAGCCACAGCTGGGACTAATGGCTGAGAGAGTGTTCGCTGCTGTGGGATTTGCGTAATCAACAGAAGCAAACGCTGTGCTGATGGCCCATGGCGGGCTCTGTAGAACGAGGGGCAATATACTTTTCCTACCGCCTTTCTCGTAACATCATTTCTAGAATTCGAAACTGCAGAGACTCGCTCTCCGGTAATATCGCCTTTTGCCTTCGCATTTACGTTTACCAACTTGTTTCTACACTCGTACTTTTATCGTTCAACTCTGATTTATATAATTTGAAAAAGATTACAACATTTTTCACGATAATCGCAGTCATAAGCATTAAGGAGTAAATCGGTTGAAAAAAACGATTTTTTTCTCTGACGCAGATATGAAATTTATTTAAAAACTTTTGTTTCACATACACAAAGTATATATTTAAGAACAATTTCCAAAAAAAAAAAAATTAATTTTCAAGATCCTCGTTGATGGTGTAAAAGATTTCTCAATCGGGCATCGTCAGAAAAATACAAAAAAACAATTTTCTCATTTAAGAAGATAGTAGCTATGACGCTACATTGGGAATTTTTTTTTTAAATTTTATTTGCAAAAATGGCAGTAGCGCGAAGAAAACGACATGAATTTTCACGAAAATTTTTTGTTAATTAAATTTATAACTTACAAACGGGACAACGAATGAAAAAATCCCTACGTAGCGCTATAAACAATGTTATAAAGAATTTCTGGTAAAAATTTCAGGTAAATCGGCCCAGTGGATCTCGAGATATCGTGTACACGATATATACAGTGCGGTACGTACCGGTTCGTACCGCACCGTTTTGGCGCCTTCTGTCACTTCCACTTCTAACGGCTGTAACTCCTGAAGTACTTTGAATTTCGGAATGGGGAAGGGCTTAAAATATTCTCAAAAGTATGGCGAATTTTTTGATCGAACAAAAAAAATTCGATTTTTTTTAATTTCTGGATGGTGTAATCCCTCAAGGCCGGGTTTCGATGGTCAATTTTCCTTCTGGGGAATATTTTACTTTTTCAATCTTTTTCACGCTGTGTATGCTCGTTTTTCTTATATCATCAATTACCGCAGCTCTCCGAATGCGGCACAGCCGGTTTAGGATGCTTCAGGAAATACGTCAGGGTTCTCGGTGGCATACACGAAAAACGAGCTACCAGCATCACTAGAAATATACTCTGGAAGAGAGGCTAGTGGGACTTGAGAGCAAGCTGCTGCTTAAAACCTCCTGCGAGCCACTCACGAGCTCAGCCACATTTATCTTTCTCATTAGAGTTCCGGGGCCTTAACGACCAAAACCAGCTTGCCTATGTATAGAACGAGAGGTTCATCCGGAATGAGGAACACATACAGAATATGCATTCGTCGTCAGTGACCAAATTCGCCTCTCCGAAATATACAAAAATTTGTAGCAAGGAAAAAAAACCTTACAAATGACTTATTTTTAGTAGATAAATACTTTTTATAAAAGCCGAAAAAAAATAAGTTGAATTTTGAAAAAAAAAAAGGGTTTTTAATCTGATAGATTTTCACAGAGACATTTTTTTTTTATTCTAACAAGAATTGGAATTTTTTTTTCTGGCCAACGAGGTGGAAACGAATTATTGCGAAAGATAAAAATGAATTGGATTTGAAAAGGGTGCACAATTTTAGTGAGTTTCTTCAATGAGTTTTCTTTTTTTTTTTTTTTTTTTTTCTTCGCGCTTGTTCAAGGTTACGATGGTTATAGAGGGGTTTTATCGTAAATTTATGGACAGACTGTGTTACGCGGAGATACGGCAATTCGTTACGCTTGAGATTGAAGCTCAAGGATTTTATTGTCTCTTAGTTCCGAGGCTCTGTGCGAATGAGATTGAAGCTTGTTAGCAATAAATTTCTCTCGCTCCGTTTCTTTCTCATTCTCGTGCTGATTTTACCGCGCGCGTTTCGAGACGTTCACAGTCCCCGCAGCTGAATTTAATCGCAAAAAGAGCCGGAAATAGCTCTCTCGCGAAATAAAGTCCTGAAGTCTAATTCAAGGTGGGTCGATTATCACGGTAGCAATGAAACATGCGACTATAATTTGGTAACGTCATACATGATGAAGCGTGTGTTACTGAAAAGTTACAAATTTTACAAACGTATGAAGGATCAACAATATATTGAGCTGTCTAAAGATAATAAAAAATAATATTAATTAGTTTTCGTAAAAATAATATTAATTATTTTTCGTAAAGATAATATTAATTATTTTTCGTAAAGATAATATTAATTATTTTTCGTAAAGATAATATTAATTATTTTTCGTAAAGATAACATTAATTATTTTTCGTAAAGATAACATTAATTATTTTTCGTAAAGATGACATTAATTATTTTTCGTAAAGATAATATTAATTATTTTTCGTAAAGATAATATTAATTATTTTTCGTAAAAATGATATTAATTATTTTTCGTAAAAATGATATTAATTATTTTTCGTAAAAATGATATTAATTATTTTTCGTAAAAATGATATTCATCATTTTTCGTACAAATGATATTCATCATTTTTCGTACAAATGATATTCATCATTTTTCGTACAAATGATATTCATCATTTTTCGTACAAATGATATTCATCATTTTTCGTACAAATGATATTCATCATTTTTCGTACAAATGATATTCATCATTTTTCGTAAAAATGATATTCATCATTTTTCGTAAAAATGATATTCATCATTTTTCGTAAAAATGATATTCATTATTTTTCGTACAAATGATATTCATTATTTTTCGTACAAATGATATTCATCATTTTTCGTAAAAATGATATTCATCATTTTTCGTAAAAATGATATTAATTTTTCATATAAATTATACTAATTATTTTTCGTAAAAATTATACTAATTATTTTCCGTAAAAATGATATTCATCATTTTTCGTACAAATGATATTATTCGTAAAAATGATATTCATCATTTTTCGTACAAATTATATTATTCGTAAAAATGATATTCATCCTTTTTCGTAAAAATGATATTCATCATTTTTCGTAAAAATGATATTATTCGTAAAAATGATATTAATCATTTTTCGCAAAAATGATATTAATCATTTTTCGCAAAAATGATATTCATCATTTTTCGCAAAAATGATATTCATCATTTTTCGCAAAAATGATATTCATTATTTTTCGTACAAATGATATTCATCATTTTTCGTAAAAATGATATTCATCATTTTTCGTAAAAATGATATTAATTATTTTTCGTAAAAATGATATTAATTTTTCATATAAATTATACTAATTATTTTTCGTAAAAATTATACTAATTATTTTCCGTAAAAATGATATTCATCATTTTTCGTACAAATGATATTATTCGTAAAAATGATATTCATCATTTTTCGTACAAATTATATTATTCGTAAAAATGATATTCATCATTTTTCGTAAAAATGATATTCATCCTTTTTCGTAAAAATGATATTCATCATTTTTCGTAAAAATGATATTATTCGTAAAAATGATATTAATCATTTTTCGCAAAAATGATATTAATCATTTTTCGCAAAAATGATATTCATCACTTTTCGCAAAAATGATATTCATCATTTTTCGCAAAAATGATATTCATTATTTTTCGTACAAATGATATTCATCATTTTTCGTAAAAATGATATTCATCATTTTTCGTAAAAATGATATTAATTATTTTTCGTAAAAATGATATTAATTTTTCATATAAATTATACTAATTATTTTTCGTAAAAATTATACTAATTATTTTCCGTAAAAATGATATTCATCATTTTTCGTACAAATGATATTATTCGTAAAAATGATATTCATCATTTTTCGTACAAATTATATTATTCGTAAAAATGATATTCATCATTTTTCGTAAAAATGATATTCATCCTTTTTCGTAAAAATGATATTCATCATTTTTCGTAAAAATGATATTATTCGTAAAAATGATATTAATCATTTTTCGCAAAAATGATATTAATCATTTTTCGCAAAAATGATATTCATCATTTTTCGCAAAAATGATATTAATCATTTTTCGTACAAATGATATTAATAATTTTTTTTTAAACAATCAACAATGCTGAACAAATATTTAGTCCATTTCGAATTTACAACATTTGAATATAAAATCACGAATTTATAGATAAAAAAAAAAAAAAAAAGAAAAGCATGTAATCTCTTAAAATATGTCATTTTTCCATATTAGGGATATATGAAAGCCGGGACGGAAGCATATCCGTCGAATTTATAACGACTATATGCGTCACATCGATCTCCGCGTTCACTATGAAATTCATCTCCGTAGTTGCCGTATGTTGGCTGACTCGTGGCGATATTCGCGGGTACAATTCAGTCATAGTCATTTCCGTAAGCTCGGAGTATTCGCTCGAGCGGTTGCTGAGGGGGTTATCAAGGCGTTCTATATACGTTGACGTCGAGTTTAAGGTTCGCTCTACTCAGACCTTCAGACCTCGAGTAGCCTCTGACTCATGCCTTATCTTGGACTCTGCCACCAAAGCCCCACATATCCGTCCAAGGCTGATGTTCATCCTTCGTCGATCGACTTTTAGCGCTATATATCCTGGGAATACCCTCAAATTTCATTCCATCAATTTTCCGACTTCCCTCTTGGACGAAATCACATTTTTCTCCACGGATTTTACGTCGCTTGATTTTCCGAATGAACTCTTCGTTGCGAAGAGTTCATTCGGAATCTCTTATATCCACTTAAATGTGGCTTCATCATCAGAGAGGAAGCTTTCTCTTCGTGAACATTTTTTTTTTTTCGAGATTTTCATATCAGGACACTCAGAATGATCCAAAATTGAAAAATAAGCTTCTTCATAAAGGTGGCTTTGTGAAAAATGGAAATTAATCAGGAAGCTATGGGCAAAGTTCTACTTTGCAACTTTATCTTTTTCTTTCCAAGGAAAATAAAGATACCACGAGAATACATCATTTTTTAAAAATTATATGTTCATCATATATATTTTCTTCGCAACGAAGAGTTCATTCGGAATCTCTTATATCCACTTAAATGTGGAAGGAAGCTTTTTCTTCGTGAACATTTTTTTTTTCGAGATTTTCATATCAGGACACTCAGAATGGTCCAAAATTGAAAAATAAGCTTCTTCATAAAGGTGGCTTTGTGAAAAATGGAAATTAATCAGGAAGCTATGGGCAAAGTTTTACTTTGCAACTTTATCTTTTTCTTTCCAAGGAAAATAAAGATAACACGAGAATACATCATTTTTTAAAAATTATATGTTCATCATATATATTTTCTTCGCAACGAAGAGTTCATTCGGAATCTCTTATATCCACTTAAATGTGGCTTCATCATCAGAGAGGAAGCTTTCTCTTCGTGAACATTTTTTTTTTTCGAGATTTTCATATCAGGACACTCAGAATGGTCCAAAATTGAAAAATAAGCTTCTTCATAAAGGTGGCTTTGTGAAAAATGGAAATTAATCAGGAAGCTATGGGCAAAGTTCTACTTTGCAACTTTATCTTTTTATTTCCAAGGAAAATAAAGATAACACGAGAAAACATAATTTTTTTTAAGATCATATGTTCATCATTTATATATCTATTCCATAAAAACGCTGCGAATATATCCTAAAAAGATGCATCCCTCATTTTTTTTTTTCAAAATTAATTTTTTGCGCTCCATTTGGGGCGAGATTTTGTACATCTATTCCCGATCGAAGTCTCAATCGCTATTTTGCCGATTTATGATCGTGATCGTTCGTACAATTATACACAAAATTCCACGCGTCTCACACGAATAAACTGCAGATATCTGCACGTATTCAGACTGAGAATGACGTGTGTGTATTATAGAAGAACAGCATCAGGTAGGCAACAATTGGTTGTGGAAGATCGATGTGTGTACGTACGTAAAGATCGATCCGAACTTAGAGATTGAAGAGAGGCTTTTGATCTTGCTTTCTGCTCTCTCGTCGTCCCAGAAACAGACGTGTGAAACGCGCGGGAGTGATAGATATTCCTCCTGAAAGCGTGGAGCATTGGCAGCGTCGTTATCGGTTGTTCCTTTTCGACGCGTAAGTCTCGAACTCCGAGAGACAGAATATGCTGGTTTCGACACAATTATGAGTGTAATTGTGTGTGGAAGATTTGAAAAAGGAACTGAATAAGAGAAATTTAAATTTCAAAAAGATACAATTTTTTTAAACGACCGTTCATTCATTGGCATATCGTTAAAAATATTAAGCCAATAAATGAACGATATGCTTGAACTGAAGTAAACTGCATTATAGCCGGATTATTTTTTAATTTATTTCGATTAAAGGGATCAAAGAATAGGCATGCAATGAAAAAAGTAATAAGAATATAATAGATAGTACTAAAAAAAGTAGAACCTTGCAAATTGCTTCCTCATTATTTTGCATTTTTTAATAATGTTTACATGTATGCAAAGTAGAAATTTGTTCATCTACTTTGGCCTCCTCATAGAGGAAGCTTTGTAGAGAAACCAATTTGCAAATTTCTACTTTGCGTGCATGTAAACATTTTCGTAATTTCGAACAATCGAAATTTAAAATAAATTAATCTTCGATGCTCAACAATTGTGAAATCACATTGTAAATTGCAGCTGGTCACCCCAGAATTTAAAAAAGTAGAAGTGTTTACGGAAATTAAAAAAAAAAAAAAAAATTGCAATAAAATTCGAAACACTCTATCGATTCTCGCCAAACTTGGCACGAATCGTGGTTCACTGCGAGTTCGTTCGTTTTTTTAATTTCCGAAAGTTACAGCCTGAAAACGATTTTTTCAAAATTTTCAAAATCCTGTCAAACTTGAATTTTTCAATCGATTCGCGATCACTCTTCTCGACATTTTAGACCATTCTGAGTATGCTGACAAGAAAATCTCCAAAAAAAAAAAAACTTTCACGAAAACAGCTTCCTCTGAGGAAGCAAAATTAAAAGTAACAATTACCCAAGTACCAAAAAATAAAAGAAAATAAAGAACAACAAAAAAAAAGCGCGAAAAAAAAAATTAACTCTGATTAAGTTGATGCTGAATCCATCAACCAGTAAAAAAGCGAAATAAAAAAAGTAATGGCTAAAAAAAAAGCTCCAAACAGTGAGAAAGAGCAACAAGACTGGCAAAATCTAGTATTTAAATGCCATTCGCTTATTCCAAACTTTGTAAAAGCGTTAGTACCTTATGCAAGAAAAAGTCTATTAATTTAAAAAAATATACCTGTTTATGGAAATTCATTAATTTAATAATACCTACTCGTATATATTCGATTTTACGATCCTGTTGAATTGCTGTTCATTAATTTTTGCAGTACCTTCAAAAAATACGTCTCTTTTCATATTGCCTTCAATTCTAATCAAATATGACTGTAATTGCTTGTGACTAATGAAAAAATACTGCAATACACGAGCTCATTTACCTTGTAATACATTTATGCCTACAGAAATAAATCTCGCTATCCATTCGTTCATTGCTAAGATTATCCTATAAAAAAAAAAAAAAAAAAAAAAAAAAAAGGATAGAAAAATAATTGTATACGGTGAAGCTGGACGAACATTGTAAACGAGCCAAATCACTAAATATAACGACTTAAAACATTCGAGAAAAAAAAAAAACTCGCTTATACACGGTAATCTCGTGAGAAAAGTTGAGGCACAATATTGTCGAGTCACTGTTTACAAAATGATGTTTTGCCGGTATAATATACTGGTGGACGTAAGAACAAGAGTGTTAGATAAGGACACGGTTACGCTTCAGGCAATATTGCGAAAGTAAAGCTGCTCGTGAAAAGATAGGCCTTCGCTGCGAGGAATATAAGAAGCTACATCGCGTGCCCGGATCAATCAGTCTGGTTTGATAGTTGACAAAAGTAGCTGTTATCATCAGTGCTGTCTACAATATATTAAAGATTGTGGCTACGTTTCAGCTAATCAATTATTCTGACAAAAAAGCCGTCTGTTTCACGCTACTAATATTGCATCAGTGCTGTGTATTATCGAAAAGCCATGGAGAATTGGGTCGGAAAAGTGGCAATTGTGACTGGCGCGAGTTCGGGAATTGGCGCTGAGACCGTCGAGGCTCTTGTACGCTCCGGTCTCAAGGTTGTCGGGCTCGCGAGACGCGTCGAAAAAATTCGTCAATTGGAGAAAAAGCTCAAAGCCCACAAGGGTAAAGTTTACCCTATCGAGTGCGACGTTCAGAAGGAAGACGATATACTCAAGGCCTTCGATTGGGTGGAGAAACAACTCGGTGGTGTCGATATTCTCATCAACAATGCTGGTACTTTCGACTCCGAGACCATTATCGGTGAGTTATCGCGCGGAATATCCTATACGAGATTAGACCTTTATTCTTAAAAAAAAATTCGAAGTTTCTCTGTGAAAATGTATGTTGGGCAATTTTCATTTTTTATTTTACACTCTGTCTACGATCAATCGTTTTTTCGAACGAATATTTGCATGATAAACATCTCAATTTAAATATTTTAACTTTGAACAATGGAATTTGTTACAAAATATGTATCCCACGATTTTTATTTAAATTTTTGTCTTATTTTTCAAATTAGGTACTTCGCAAAAAAACTATTTTTTTTATTGGATTTAAATATATATATATATATTTAAATCCAATTAATTTATTTATTTATTTATTTATTTATTTATTTATTTATTTATTTATTTATTTATTTATTTATTTATTTATTTATTTATTTATTTATTTATTTATTTATTTATTTATTTATTTATTTATTTATTTATTTATTTATTTATTTATTTATTTATTTATTTATTTATTTATTTATTTATTTATTTATTTATTTATTTATTTATTTATTTATTTATTTATTTATTTATTTATTTATTTATTTATTTATTTATTTATTTATTTATTTATTTATTTATTTATTTATTTATTTATTTATTTATTTATTTATTTATTTATTTATTTATTTATTTATTTATTTATTTATTTATTTATTTATTTATTTATTTATTTATTTATTTATTTATTTATTTATTTATTTATTTATTTATTTATTTATTTATTTATTTATTTATTTATTTATTTATTTATTTATTTATTTATTTATTTATTTATTTATTTATTTATTTATTTATTTATTTATTTATTTATTTATTTATTTATTTATTTAATTTATTTATTTATTTATTTATTTATTTATTTATTTATTTATTTATTTATTTATTTATTTATTTATTTATTTATTTATTTATTTATTTATTTATTTATTTATTTATTTATTTATTTATTAAATTTAATTAATTTGAAACTGAAGGAACTTCAGATGTGTGATATTTTGTTCCGTAAACATTTATTTACATTTTATTTATCATTTCAGAGGGTTCAACAGAGACTTACCGAAAGATTCTCGACGTAAACGTTTTGGCTTTTGCTATCTGTTCGAGGGAAGCCGTCAAGTCGATGAGAAAACGTAACGTTCCCGGTCATATAATCGTGACGAACAGGTGATTCGACTAAAATAAACGAAATTACGATTAGGGATTTAATTAAATTAAAGAATAAATGAAATAAAAGCTTGTTTTTCTTTTCTCTCTCGCAGTGTTCTCGGGCACAACGCAGAAATCGTTCAACGTCCAATGAGCCTATACCCTGCAAGCAAATACGCCGTTACCGGCATGTCAGCATCTCTGCGTATCGAACTGAACAACGCAGGAGCAAACATTAAAGTAACGAGCGTCAGTCCAGGCCTAGTCGCTACCGACATGCCAATCGACGCTGGCATCCCGATACATGTACTGGAAAAAATTTCAATTAACGCCAAAGACGTTGCGGATGCAATTGTCTACGCTCTCGCAACACCTACCAATGTTCAAGTCGACGAGCTTACAATTACGCCTTTGGCAAAACTGTCTTCATTAAAAACAGCAAAATAAATAGGGTATAATAATTGTATTAGTGTCGAGACACATCTATCATTTTTCTAAGTCTGTCACATTTTTCGATACACTTTTTGTTCTTTTCTGCATGAATTAAATAATGTTTAAGCGTGTGAAACATAATGTTTTGGCGAACGCGTTAATTTAATTAACAATTGTAGAAGAAAATTTCAATAAAAAAGTAGAAATAAAACCGATATCTCAAAAATTCTGGGAGCTAGAGAGCGCACAGACATTTTTTAAAAATTCAAAATCTCGAAAAGAAAATTTCACGAAAACAAAGCTTCTTCAGGAATTAAAATAATACACGTTTGATGAAACTTCCAAAATCATGTATCAGACATTTGCGGTTTTTAAAAAACTATAAGATTATACAGTCGACAAAAAAAATATTAATAAAGAGCGATATAATTCTCATGGACGAAGAACGTTGCGGAAGACGTAATTATATGTCCTAGCCACACGCATCAACCGAGTAACCTTCGGTACGAGAAATAATTGGTAATCACACAACTCAGATGTATCTCGAGATGATTAAATAAGGCGACAAGCGTAAAATCATTTTTGTTCTAATTCTTGAGAAAAAGAACTAAAAAAATTGAGACAGATTCTCAAGTCGAGAGTAAGCTCATCGAGAGCATCTGCACATTGAAAAAATCGAGAAAAGTGTAATGCAAAAAAAAACCTCTCGCGGGAAAAAATTGAAAAAAAAAAACAAAATTTACCGGTATACTGTCTAAATGTGCAAAAAGTTTTGAAATAAACTGAAAATGTCCACAGAATGTATAAATAAATATATGAAGGTGGTATTAAAAATACTAAACCTCAGTACTTGACGAGTTTGCAAAGTACAGTTATAATCGGTTTACTATTCGAGACAATATTCGTGTAACCACCCGTCGTTTCGCACAGCGAATGTAGATAGGAGTTAAGTAATTATTCTCGAAGAGAGTATATTAGCTCAACGTGTGTACTGATAGTTACGACGTAACAGATGTACGCGTGGGTTGTTATAGCGTAATTAATCATTTCTAAAAATCGAAGAAGCTTCATCACTGGGGGAGAGGTAGCGATTTATCAATTTTCCTCAATCACTGGTATTTTACAGGAAAAATAGAAAATTGAAGCAGTACACAGTACGAATTTATAAAAGGTCTCACTCTCATTTTAAAATAAATGCCTAATTTTGTTGTGAGAGGTAGTTGCGAGTATCTATAATTATTCCAAGACTACTCAGCATTTATTTAGATTAACAAAATTAATAATTCCAAATTTAGACTTTTATTTTGCCTCAAAGTAAAAGCAACATTTTACTGAGATTATATTTATCTAAAACTAAGTGCAACCTTCAACACCAGCCACTACTTTTTCCTCAATTATTTTTTTCATTACATCAATTATTTATGGAAGAAGGAACAGAAATAAGTAGAATGAGCCAAAAAGTAATGACGGAGGTGCAAGTTTATACAAATGTAACGATACCTCGGCAGGGCTCGGGTGGATTACGAATTGACTTTAACTAACGAGTAAGTCATTTCTTCTTGTCCTTTAAAAAAGGACGAAATTCTACGAGTTCTCAGAGGATATTTTTTATTAGAGCTTGGCCTTCCTTCCGGGAACGCCCGGGTGATCGATAAGAAACGAGAATAAATGCTCGCCCTGAGCCCTCTACTCGTTTAAGCGAGTCGCACCGGGCAAACAGCGGTACCAACGCTTCGCCTATTTTTTTTCTTTCTTTCTTCCTTTTTTTTTTCATTTCTTTTATTCAAGAGAAACGCAAAGAAGCTCTCGCATCCAGTAGAGTCGATTGCTCGAGGCTTCAGTCTCATTTTTCTGCAGGGCTTTCTTTCCCTTCTTCTCTCTCCGGGCCGAACTCAGAGAAAATATAACCAGCAGAGACGCGACACGAATGTTTCATCGTGCCTCCGGCCTCTGCAGCTTCCTCTTCTTCTCATGGCTGACCTGATCGTAATACTCGCACTTTTCTAAACTCAATTGCCAACTATTATTTCTCAAACTATATAGCCACAGAGTGTGAGACTCTTTTAATTTCTAAATAATTATTAAAATCATTATTTTCCAAATGTAAAATGCTTTTTAAAATCTTAATTCAATTCAGACTAATACAATTTCATTTCAACCCTGATCACTGTAATCCGGTACGCTTTCCTTTTATTACACTCCCTTTTAATTAAATTCAATTTCATTTCAATATCATACTTTGAGAATGCTTTACATTTCTCCTCTCTCGCAGAACTACGTCAATTGGGTCGCCCCATGAGAAAAAGAGAAATAAAGAGAAAAAAAAAAAAAAAAAGAGGGAAACGGTGAAGGTGAAGATGAGGGACGAGATGAAGAAGTACTCGATGACTGGCAAAGAAATCCCATGGGAGCTGAGATTTATGAGAGCACAGGATGTGGTGTGTGTGTAACTAAGGATTTAGCGCGCGTGACATATATAGCACGGGGATACCTTATGTGCTATATATATATATACACAAGCTACCCTGGAATATCTGTGGTCTCTGCTCTATTTGCTCGGCACGAAGCAATCATGAGGAACTCCAAGTGGCAACTTTGTGTATATATATATATATATCGCCAGGGTTTTTCCCCTCAAAGAAATGGCCAGTGAAAACCGCAGGGTTTCACCGGCTCGGGCCACCCGCAGCTACGCAGCTATAATATCCCTCCGCATCATGGTGAAGGTTGAACCGTCGACAAATACACCGAACAAATCGAAAGATTAGCTTTTCGCCAAACAGGGAAATGCATTAATGTCTCTCTTTCTTCCATCGTCCTTTACTTCCAATTTTTTCTTTGCATCTTGATTTCTTCCTCCGGCAAACGCTTTTCGAGCACTTTTACAGATGTACATCTTGAAAACGTCCAATCTAAAAAATAAATAAATCACAGTGAGAATATTATCATGTATTACAAGTACTGACCCCCCCGGGACCACCACTTGGATGGGTGATCACAATCGTTGAAATGTAAGGAAATAAAGAGAAAAAAATAATTGTAATGAACGCAAATGATTATAAAAGGTATAAAAAGTTATCGTAATGACTAAGAACATGAAGGAAATGTATTGCACCTGCATTACAGCGCCCTTAACAGCGGGTTGAGGTCTTGGGAATTTTATATTTTTTTTGGATTTCGTTGCATTCCAACAAACTTCAACATCGTTGCAATTGAGGATATTATCTCAATAAAAAGATGTGTGTCGGGGCCATGGAAAATGTGACTTAGAATCTGCCGTTCATCTTGGTATTAGAAAAACGAATTTTTCTTTCCCAAGAGTACTCGTGCCCTGTGAAAACCAGGTCAATTACGATTAGGCGTGTTAAGGGGCTCTTGGTCAACGAGATTCAGCTGTTATATAGCCAAAGTTCAACGTAATTTTCTCATGATTTCTCGATTTCATCTATTGCAGCTTGGCACGCGAATCGTGCTTCGCAAAATGTCCTTTGCCATATCTCACAATCCGTCTTCTATGGCAGCTGATGCCTCTCGCTTATTCCTACATGTTATCAACTTCGTCGTAAAGGTATACCCAGTTAAAAATTCATTCCCTGTCCGCAAACTTAAATTCGAGGGTTTCCAGTCGACAGGAATATGTGTATTAGGATATCTAAGTAAATAAGTGAGAAAAAAATATAGCTCGTTATTCTCGTATTGCGGTATAGCGTGATACAAATTTATTCCTTTTCCTTTCTCAATGGAGAAACAAGTTCAAAGGCCGAGAGAGGTCAGCTATATTGACGAGACAAAAGTTTCAATTTTACATTTTTCACGCATACTACTTCAGGCACTTAAAAAATAATACTAGTTTTACCTCACCATTTCATTCACACTCGAAGCTCTTTTTTTTTTCTCTCTCTCTCTCTCACTTTCTCTTAAGCTGTGCTTGTTAATCGAAGAAAATGTTTTGATATTTAGAATTGCTACGAATTTGTGTATCAATAGTGGCTAAAAGTGACGGTTTTCAGTTTGTACAAGTATTCCTTTTTCGAGACTGAGTCCAAATGGAATTTGACCCAATGAAAAAAAAAAAAGTGTAAATGCAAAAATGTATTTTTAAAAATTATATGATACCTTTTCAATATATCTTCGATTTATTTATCGATGAAAAAGTCATATGTATCTTCTGCATATACCGTTTCTTTTTTCAATGGTCAGTATGGAAGCATTTCAAAGAGTTGGAGAAAAAAATCTTACGATTACTTGGAATTATTCCGGACAAGATGAGAAAGCTTTAAAAAAATGACACATTAGCGAAGAGCGATAAGTGAATTTGGCATGCGACTAGAGATAGAATTTCAAATGAATTCTATAAGTTTTTTCTCGTAGATATTCGTCGAAAGAAAATGTTGATCCTGCACCCAAGTCTCTGACTTTCATAGATATTTTAGCACCGTTTTAAGTCGCTCAGTGCACTCCGTTGAATTAACTCTCTATTAGCATTGTCGAAGGCGTTCGATATTTCGAACTAGTCATTGTTATATATTAAGTAGTGAGTTTCGTTTATCATAAATTTAAAAGTTTCTTTTTTTAAGTATACACCAAGTGCAAAATATAATTTATTTCAACAATTATTAGGCAAAGTTGCACCGAGGGTCCTGAAAGCTCACGCTTTAGTAATTTAATCACAGTTCGCGCACTACACTCGACTGTCATAGGCCTCATTTTTTTTTTTTTTTTAGTCTCAAGTATCGTTCTTTCGCCACAACTCCCAAATCCACGCAGAAATTTTCGTATTTAATTCCTTCCCTTTGGAATATTTGAAAAAATGCATTGAAATATCTGTAGACATATTTTTTTTTTCATATTTTCAATATATTTATGGGATTTGCGTAAAAATTGTTCTTGTGATTAGAGATTTGAGAAATTGTGGATTCATTCGAGCAACGAATTTTTCTCAAAGCTAACAGATCTGAAGGCGTCTTCGACGAGATCCGCTAGGCATCTTACAGCCTGAAGAAGTGCCGCGAGAAGCAGTGACAACGAGAGAGAAATAATTTTGCTGGGCACTAAAGCATTCTCCGCGGATTGTCCTCTGCTAGTGATTTTTTTTCTCTTTCGCTTGTCGTAAACAAAAGGTTTGCCGCTGGGCGAGTCTTTTTCCTTCTCGTGAAGAGTCTCGTGATATTTCTCACCGGTGCCGGATTTCGGTGAGGATTTTTCGCGTGAATTGGAGCGCGCGTCCAGTTGATCGCGATTCCCGGGTTTCGAGGCTTTTGAGACTTTCGAGGATCTTTTGGTGGGCTCAAAGTCCGATTTAACTACCCCACGACTCGTCACAATATTTTCCATCATCTTTCGAAATTCTTCAGTCTTGGCCTCGACCTCAGCGATTCTACACTCTTTGGATTTCTTTCTGGTGCGACTGCAGGCGTTTCTTCGCTGCGCCGCGTGACAGCCGACACTCTCCAAGTGGCCCAAAGCGTCCTCGGACCTCGCTTTAACATTAACATCCAAATAACTTTCGTTTAATTCACTAAACAAATTCTCCAGTGACGTTTTTTTTTCTTGACAATTCTCGAGACATTGAAAAATCGAGTTTTCATCGAGCGAATTCGTTCGACCGTGACAATTCTTTCTATCGACGGTTTTTTTTTCATTCAAAGAATTAAAATTGTAGTTAATAAGATCGACAACGCTGCCGTCGGTGGAGTCCTTTTTTACGGTGTTTTCTTGACTCCTGATGTTACCACGAGTCTCGGTAAAGCTACATTTGCTTGGAATCTTTCCCAGACTATTCGGAATAAAATCAACGTTTTTATCTGCATTCGGATAAAGCGCAGAGTCTCTACTACTGCTGGGAACACTTGTCGAGTATTCGTGAGCGTCGCTGCTCGATCCTTGATCGGTAAATTGTAGAAAATTCTCCAGGCAATTTTGGTCGTTGGTCGCGTTCGAGCGTAACGTTTCCCCTCTCTTAGCGGATTCGAGATTATCGGTACAGAGAAGATCTTGGACCTCGTGAACGCTTCGTTCGATGCTCGGACTTTCGTAGAGAAGACTTTTTAATTCTGGAATATCGAGTTGTTGTACGTGTAGCAAATTTAATTCGATATTCATTAGACTCTCTTCAATTTGAATGAGACACTCCTCTATGTCGCACGTGGTACTCGTTTCCTCTGTGCTTTTCGAGCTTTCACTATGACTCGACTCGCTACCGGGAGTCCTCGCGAAAGCCAGCAGCTTCATTCGCGATCTAACGAAACCTTGAAATTTCTCAAAATCCTCGGCGTCGTTCGACGATCTTGACGATCTCTTTTGCCAGCAGCACTCCTCCTCGCTCTTTACACAATCCATATCGCTACGATTGTAAAAAACCTGATAATTGCTGTGACTATTAGCGATTTCGTAATTATTACTGTCGTCCAGTGGAATTAAATGTTCACTGGAAAAATTCTCTCGCTCGAAGTTTCTCGAGCCGCTCTCATGTTGCTCCTCCGATAAAATTCCATAAACTCCATGACTGTTAGCCACCGAGTAACAGGAGCCGGTAGTGCAAGCGGCGGCGTCATCCTCATCGTCGTCGGCGTCGTCGTCCTCACCGTACAAGCAATTATTGCAATTTCCGGTGACAAGCTCTCTTCCATTGCGAATTTCTATGTTAGAAACGATTTTCTTTCGACTATTAGCCAAAGTGTAGGGTACATCGAGATTTTTTGATCGCGAGAGATCGGAGCTCGGTGTTTCGTCGGTAAGAAGATTGTAGTTGCTGTGACTGTTTGCGTCGGGATAGGTGAATCTTTTGGGGCTGAAATCGAGGCTAGAGCCATCGCTGATTAGAACGTTTAGGCTGCTCAGAGCGTTTTCGTCGTCGGTATCAAAATCTAAGAGATTTTTCACATCGGCTCCTCTCCCGGACTCGGTGCAATCATGAACTTGGACCTGACACAAAAGATTACCCGGATTCGTGTCTGAAGCAACTACGTGTAGTGTATCGTCCAAAAAGTCAAAATCTGAGCTTCTGTAATCCGGACAAGGGGTGTTAACCGGCGAGTGCGACAGTAGGTTCACGTAGCCACCGCTTCCGCCTCCGTTCACGACCGATCAAGTGATCGTTTGAGGAGTTGTCGCTGAGTCTTGACTGTTCTCATTTAGCACCTCGTTGCTGCTTCTCACTGCACCCTGCCTATATGTCACCTTCGGATGGGGCAGCTGTATTTCCCGAAATTCCGCGGTGAACGACAGAATGTAGATGCAGAATATTGTCGCGCATATCCACTCGGCTACGGTACTTGCCACGTGCAACTCCCATCCGCCGTCGTCCTTGTACCACTTTCGAGGATTTTTACCTGTCGATATTGAATATCTCTATTAGGAAAAATTTTTTTCTCTTAAAGTAAAAAAACAAATAGACATTATTCTATTTTTTAGTTCGCCCACTCTCGAACTATTATGGAAATACTTGTTTTTAGTCTTAAATTTTATGGTAAAAATTTCAGAAATTTAAACGTCTTCGAAATGCATTTTTACTCAAAAGTTATAGAAAAAAAAATTATTTTATAGGGTAAAACAAGTGAAGAAAGATCTCAAAAAAAATATCCCCTTTTTTTGACAAAGTTCGGTATACCTTCGTAAGCTCTATGAGCCAGAGTTCCGCAGATAAGGATGAGGAAGAAACTAATAGTGTTGAAAATGGACATGATGAGTCTGGCGTGTGCGACCCTCAGTGAGCAGCCCAGTGGATACATGTAGTACGAGCAGACAGCCTGTAATTATTTAATAATTCGTTAGTGAAGCGAAAAAAAAAACGAAAATAAAGAACAAAAAATAAGTAAATGTAATTAATTGGCGGATCTACCTGTATCCAGAAATAGAGAGTGCCGCAGCCAAAGCACATGAAAGCACCAATGAAGTGGACGATTATTACCGTGGTCTCCTGAAAATTAGCTACCAGTGAGAGACCCAGAGTTGACAGTAGACCGAGAATAAGGGCAGCCCGGTTCCACTTTTTCAGGCCAACATTCAGCCTAAATGAGTTGGTGCATTCCTTGATTTGAGAGTACCTGATACACACCACAAACACCACTGGAAACAAACATAGAATCGTTATCTTTCAAATTCTCTATACAACAATGATACAGCGAATTATTAATCGCGGATTCTACTTGTAACAAGCTTTACACCTAAATCTTTAACCGATAATGCGATATCGATACCGACATATTTACGAGGGCAACTTGGCTTTTAACGATACAAGAAAAGCCAGCTTTTTACTTCATTCTCACGTAGTTTCGTTATCATCGATCTAATAACGTTCAATGCGTGGTTTGTCAACGCCGATAAAGTCTGATAACATTCTGTTATATCTCGCCCTAATGGATTTTCTACTAAAAAAAAAAAAAAATATCTAAAACTCTCAAAGTTCTGACTCTGATATCGTTGAAAAACGGGTTATTCAATTTAAATTAAACTCATATTTTTCATCTCTCATTGCTAATGCGATAAATCCTCATTAACAAAAGGTAAAAATGACTTGGAGATCCGACGATGATGCGTTAATATATCGCAGAAACGAGCGCAGTTGAATGATCGTTGACGCGGGTTCAACGAAGCAGAATTAAAATTGAGCAACGAGGATACACGCGTCGGTTCATCGACCTGCAGTGTGCTGCTCTGCACGGTAATTTACTAGCGTGTAGTATACAGGAGAAAGATAGCCTTGCCGAGCTGGTGATTAAGGCTGCAGATGATGATTGTGATATACACACCGAAGCACAATGGCCATGCATTAGAGGAAGTCAAATTATACACTACTAACGCCTTGATGCTCGTCGAGGACACTCTCGAATATTAAATAGCGAAACCGGTGCCTTCGCCGATTAATTAACGAGACGTATACATTTTAAAGAGAGAGGGAGAGACAGAGAGAAGCGACCTTGTCATTGCGTCAGCGTTTTGTCATTGAAAAAGGCTCAGGCACACTCCGCAAACGTTGCAATCGCGCACGCCGAGTACACACACGAGTTAGTTCCACTTAATCGCGGACGCACACTACACGTTTGCTCCTCGGTTGGCCACCGAGAGACCCGCAGACCTTTGCGCACAGCCTCCGGCAGATCTCTCGGCGATTACTCAACAATTCTTATAACTGAGGTCATAAAGTAGCCATAGACGAGGAAGGAACAAATTGATTGTCATTCCACTATTATAAAAATTGATAATTTGATGAAAATTTTTATTTACTTAATTAATTTTTTTTTTTTAAATTAAATTTTTATTTAATTAATTTTAGACTTTATTTTAATAAATTAGGGTAACAGTTTATTGATAATTAATTTTTAAGAATTAATTTAATTAAAATCGATTAAGGAATGGTTTTATAAATCTAATTTAAGTAGATTTAAATTTTATTTCAATAAATTAGGATTAAATTTATTTATACTTACTTAGAGCTGATATCATATTCATCAACTGCGCGAAAATGCAACTTTCCGGTGGTAACGCCGCCGTGTCCGAAATGTATGGAAAACCCGCCTCCACATGATCCAGACTCACTGCTATCGCATAACTGCAATGTAATATATACACGACGTTAACGAAAGCTTTATACAATTCATGTAACCCGCATTTATAAACTAGATCAATTTAAATCACAATTTATTCTTTATCAAAAGCTCTTTTTAGAATTTATAATCAACAATTGTTTTTAAAATGCGTATTGCTTTTGTCTTTTGTCATCCAAATGTACAAATTTACTTGTTTTATTTTAGATTATGAGATTAAAAAAAACGATAACAAAGAGGTTTGATTAAATACTTATATAAACGAGGTTTTTTTTTTTTTTTTTGCACCATCGAATTTCCCAATAATAGTGGTCGCAGCAAAACGCGCCTATTTATCAAATTGTCGGTGAGCACGCGTTGATTGTTATCAGACGGAGATAAGAATGAAGCACAATTGTATTGAAATAATACTTCAAAATTAATTGCAATTCATCTTACCCTACAACAGATTCCATTTATTTATTTTTTCCTTGTTTACATTTAATTTTCTCAATAAATGATGGAACATTGTGAAATATAAATAGTTAGAATAGAAGCAAGTAAGCATTTTTTTTTTTAATTTCTATCCACTTAATAAAATCATACCGATTGCATTACAATATCTATTAAAGAATGTAATTGAAAAAATAATCGTAAAACTTATAAAATAATGAAGACATATTTTGAAGAATTTAAAATAAATCAATTATAAATCGAGTATCATTTCCGTAAAAAATAATAAATAATGAGAACTTACGTTGAAACTACCGTGACGGGAAGAGCGATGCAGAGGATGATTGGCACATAGTGGAGTTTTTCCAGGACCTCGAGTTTATTATCCATGATTGACGAGGAGTAAAAAAAAGAAAAAAAAAGATGATAACTGCAGAGCACGTCTGTATTTAAGCGGACGGTGTATGCTCCGTCAGCCACGAGGCTCAAGCCGAGTCTGCGAGAAATGACGCGACGCTTGCCTCGAAGATCCGTCGCCGCTATCAAGATTCTTCTATACCAATAGAAGCAAACAGTGCTGCTGCGACAGCTCTTCCGTATATCTTCTTCCGGCCTTCGTCGGGTCAAATGCTCGAATGAAGCTCTGTGAGGCCAACGTCCGGTTTACCATCGAACTCCCACGGAGCGCACAACCCGGCCTTCATCCACCTGAAAAACAGAGTCGTTCGGATAACACACTTCAGCACAAAATCACCGATATATTATATCTTATATATTTAACGAGATTTTTTCTTTTTCTTACTCTACCGAGACTAAAATTTGTGGCTTTTGCCGATTCGCAAAGGTCGGCAAAACAAATTTTTATACATAAAGAATATTTTAATAATGGAGAAGGAACTTCGGGAATGGAACGACCTTGAAATTCTATTTTTTTTTAACGTTTTTTTCGGTATGTTAAAAATTAATTGTAAAAAAAATAAATAAATAGTATTTTACAAAAAAAAAAAAGTGTTCGAATACCAAATGTCAATTTCAAGTGCATGGAGAACACTCACGCAGCGCGAGTCCAACCATGTGAACTTTCGCACAACGCGACACGACTGTGCAAAAAGGAGTATAACGGCAATACGCAGTCATTGATATACCGAAAGAAGGGGGAATTTAAAATATTTTTGTCGGACTAAAGTACTACGTAAAATTCGTTGAATCGTCAATCACGAATATTCAACATTATTATTCGATGCCAATATATTCGCGTGTTGGAAATCTTATCTTATCGAGGATTTCCGTTAGAGTGTGTTCTAGGTAAACTCGCGTTCTACGATCGCTCCGGAAAAACAGCGATTACGTAGTCGTTTAGATAAAAAAAGTGGTAATTACAATGTTTTTCAAGTAAAGCACAATTACTCAAATTTATCTAAACTTGATAGTATCATCTAATACTGCTTCGCAAGGGACTTTGTCACGTGAACATTAATGAACATGCATACATACAAATATATGTGTAATGAAAATAGTATATATTAAATAACGTGGAAAGCAGCATAGAGCGATAATAAGCAAAGAAGAAAATTATTATAAAAAAGCGATGAAAACCTTTTCGCCCATTGTTAACTCTCGTGGATCTCGATTATATAATCCAAGAAATAATTTCGTTTCAGCAGCGAAGAGGAAGGATTTAACGTTCCATCGGAGAGTCGGTGACGATGCGGTAATGAGTGATACAGAGCTGCTTTATAAACAGACGTAGCTGAGGAGCGGTGGTGCGATTAGTCCGTTTTGCAAGTAATTTTTCCACTTGTCGCTGTCCACAGGAAAGTGGAATATAAACGACGGACGATCGGGGTATGTACAGCGAAGGAGAACGAAAATTCACGTTCAAGAGCAGAGAGACACGAGAGTCCGTAGTGCAGCCGAGGTTATGGCCCGTTAAATCGATTTTCCAAACTCCGAACCCACAGTAGTAGTCAAACAGTGGTCTCTGAGCAGTCTCGGGAGGGTGACACGCTCATTGCGTGCTGCGACGCCCAACGAAATACCTTGCCACGGTACTAAGACCTCCGACATCATCGACGTGCATTTTTCCACCTGGTGCTGCTGGTTTCTTCTTTCTTTCACCTTCAAACTAAATTCAAAATTATTAGACATTTCGATCACTCGGATTAGGTCATTTTAAGAAAATTAAATTGATGAAAGAAAATTGACAATTATTGAGATGATTTTGTTTTTTTTTTTTTTTTTTTTTTATTGAAAATAGGGAAAATCCATATCTCACTAAAATTATTCGTCATTGCCAAAAGTGAGTTTCGATTGATTAGAGAATATAATAAATCATGATGATAATCACTTGATAAAAGAAGATCGACCTAACGGTACTCGTGATTATCGTATTTATTGCGTTTAATAAAATCTTATCGCCAGTGTCACACCGGGACTTGTTTGATATAGTTAGTTAAAGCTTTTACCGCTTTCCAGAGGGCGTAAGAGGATGCTTGTGCAATATAGTGCCGCAGAGGGTAGGCAAGCTTTCGTGACGCCCCATCGGAAGCCCCTTTATCGAGCCTAGGAAGTAACGTTATCGAGCACAGAGAAACAAAAATTTATCATTTTCTAACTGATACGCTCTTTTTGAATTATATTTTATAAAGACTGTTATTTTTAATTCAATATTTAATTAATAGAATGTGTTGTGGGTGCTTTGGGGAAGGACGGTATCAATGAAAGATGACGCGATTTCTTTTTTTTCGTTTGGCCCTGATCAGGGGCTCTTCAGAATATTTCTCCTTTCATTTTGTTACATATCTATTAAATAATAAAAAATACAATTTTTATTGCGCCGATCAGCTCTAGTAAAATGAGAGGAAATTGTACGACAACGATATAGGTAAGAAAATAGAACTTTACTTTTGTTAAAGTAATTGAATTTTTAACTATTCAATAGATATGTAACAAAACGACAGGAGAAATATTCTGAAGAGGGTCTGATCAGGGCGAAAGTAAAAAAAAAAAATCACATCATCTTTCATTGAGACCGTCCTAGGCCGAAGCATCTACAACACATTTTCTCATATCCGTCCACTCTTGTTTTTAATTAATAGAACCTATGCGATAAATCACTTTCATTAAATACATCTTAAATAAATAGTGTTAAAAAAAACTTATGAAAAATAAAAATAATAAAACGATGCGTAAAGCTTAATCGTAACTATATCCATTCGGATTTCTTTGGATTTAAGGCGTAGATTCTACTTGAATAAATTGTAACGCTTATCCGGCGTATCGCGGCAAAGAAATTGCTAAATTTGTTTTGTCGAACAATCGCTTGTCACCGTTTGCCAGTGATAATGTGACAGCGCAGGTATAATCAGCACGTCGTCGTTGGTTTCCTCATTCGGTAATAATAATAATTCCAACTGGCGCGAGATATACCCATAGACATGCGTATTAGCCATTTACGTATTTTATAAAACCAGCTTCTTCATGGTATCACAAAACCTCTTAACATATTTACACTCTGCCCCTGTACACAATTCAATATTGATAAAAAGTACACAAAATTGTTATACTAAGCTGTAAATCTGACATTTTTTTTCTGTCCTTGGGTCAAACTTGGTGCGAGACAGTTTCCGGCTTATCGGAGTCTTTTCTATCACGTGCCTTGTCCAGATACATCAACTGGGTTGTTTGGAAAAAAATAGAAATAAATAAATAAATAAACATAAAAACAAAAAACTTGACAGCATTATGATTCGATTAAAGGAATTATGGATATTATAGTTGATTGTTTACCGTTACAGCTGGTGCCTCGAAATTTATTAGACGAAACTCAGTAACGAATGTGAGAAGAAATATGCAGTAGACTATTGCGAGAATCCATTCGGACACAGCGCTTGCGACGTGCCAGCCCCATCCACCGTCCGATGGTAACCACTTTTTGTAGTCATTTCCTGAATTCGAAAATTCTCCACTCTGTCAATCGCTCTTTATTTTTTAATTAAGTCGCACTGAGGAATATCTTTTTTTTAAATCTTGCCTCGAAACTGCGACATTGAAATGTATCCGGGTACGATGGTTGCCGTGGTAAGAACGAATGTGAGCATCGAAAGAACCGCCCTCACAAATACTACTCCTCTACCGTTCACCGCTGATTCCATTTTGTAGCTCAGATACGTCTGTAATTTACGAATAAATCTATAAGTTTTTTTATTTTTGTTTTTTTTTTGTTGTTGGCTGAATTCGTATGAAATGCCTCATATTTTCTTATAATTGATTGTTCGAAAGATTACCTGAAGACAAAAGTAAATGGTGCCGGCAGTGAAGCAAGTCATGGCTCCAGCCATGTGAGCAGCGACTACCCGAGCTTCTTGAAAATTAGCAAGAATATCGAGTCCGAAGCAGGCGAGAGCACCGCACCATGCAGTCAAAACGACAGTCCTTCGGTAAACGAGAGCGTGTCCTCTCTCCCTTCGCCACTGTTCGACCTGACGATGCCTTATGTACACGCAACATCCTACTGCAATTGAAAAATATATTTTTTAATTACTTTTAATCGAATCAAAGTGCAAAACGATGATTCAAATATCTTTCTCAAATTATAATCAAAACTACTGACGCAGTAGTGCTGCAATATTGAGGCTCTGAGCGAATATGCACGATTCGGGCGACAGCGTTCCAGTCTCGGATATGTAAGGAAATCCAGGCACCACGTGGTCCCATTGCACCGATATCGTGTACCTGAAATATGATCCATTAATAAACTGGTCGTGTGAGCGTGTGCGTGGCAGTCTCGTGTGACACGTGGCCTCTTGTTTAAGCTTAATAAAACGTGCTCCCACTTGGTAGCGTTACTCGACCGACAGTCATTAGCGATAATTTTCATAATATTAGGCAGCGCGTGCCAAGCTATTTCCTTCATTGGTATTTATTCTTGCGGAACAATTGTCGTGATTCCATCGATTATATACTATACTTTTTCCTCTTTCTCTCAGTTCAAGCGTCTTGTCATAACAATGATATCCCTTTGTGCAACTGGAAACTGATCCTCACACGCACACATAGACAGACACGCCAACGAAAGGCATTGTTCTCGTGATTAAGCATCATTATTTTTTGTTTGTTTCTTCGCTACTCACGTTATCATGAAAGTTACCGGTATAAGTATAAAGAGGCTTAAGGGCAGCATGTGCAAATTATCGCACAGCATCTTCCAACACCTGGAATAAATAATTTTCAGTTAAAACACAAATTTTTCAACTAAAAAAAAAAACGAAGTCAGGAAAATGTAATTATATACAAATGAGTGAATTTTGCAAGTAGAGTAATGGAGTAATTTAAAATACAAAGTGTCGTGGAAAAAGTTGTTTTTTTTGTCCATTTTGCTTCAACAAATACCTGCAATTTTCTTGAAATATTTAATTAATTCTTCTTAATTACACGACACAATTTTAATTTAATATTAACTCAATTAATTGCATTTCTTTTTAGCCCATCTCAGTTTAGCCATCTCAATTTTGTAGCAATTTCTTGTTCACTCTCACGTTATGATTTTATATATGTTAGCGATTTTTCTTGAAAGTCAATATCCATGAATATTGAATTAGAAGTTCGGTTTTGCTGGTATCACAATAAAATGAAATAACGGCATAACAACTCACTGTTAAAAATTCCTCGGGAATTTAGTTTTGGAGCCGATCTCTGGGAAAGGATTCCTTCTCAAGACGTATGAACGGGCACTTCGCCATGGGCTGCATCGACCAACTGTCCGTGAAAAGTGGTCCCAGGAACGCCACCCCGAACGTCATACCGATCGTAGATTGCGCACACACAATACGCAATTGCGGAGTAATTAACGCGACGATATTAGAGCGCGAGAGAGTATTATGCTTGTACGTGACATTCGTCGTTGAAAAAGAAGTTATAGATTTACCAAAAAACAAAAAAAAAAAAAGCGCCAACAATCTTGTCGACATTAGCTACAAGTTAATAATCGTTGAAGCGCGAGCGTAGCTCAACTAATTAATAAATCGCATAGCTCTGTTTGGCTTTTATTATTCACTTTATTATCATCGCGTTCGTTACCCCTTTACTCCGTGCACGCGCTATAATTACTCCGAGTATGTGCGTTGGGTTATCAAACCGACTGACACTCTTCTTCTTTGTTCGTTACTTTCGTCTTGGAGTTATTTAGAAAAAAAACAAAAAAAAATATGTTCGATTGACTGATAAAGTTACTAATGAACTATGCGCATATTATTTGAGTAGCAGAGCTCGCGATGATGACGAGTACTCGCGACGTTCGAGCGAAGCAAACGAGAGTGAGAATATGTGTTTTGCAACGAGACGAGCAAGAAAGCTTCGCTATCGCAGTCGCGCAGTGAGAGAGTGAGACATTTACTTATTTGGGGCACGATGTCACTTAACTACCGATGAGACGAAATAGTGATGACGGAGGAATCGAGAGATTCCAGCATTTGTTCGCTGCGTTATTCGGTTAAGTAAATACACTTGTCGCAACCTGGCCAGGCGATAATTCTTAATCGTATTATTTTGTCAATTCTTCATTATCCTCTCTCTTTGCATATGCAGCTCATTTCTACGAAAAAAAAACTAAGACTTTAAAACTGATTTAATAACTCTCGACGTTTCTCAGAACATACGCACTATTATGGATTTTAATTGAAAAACCACGACGACTAAAGCTCGGTTATTGAATGTCTCTGTCTGATTATAGAATTTGAACAACGTCCTCGACCAGCAATTAGACCAACGATGATGAATGTGAGCTTGGAAAACCGTGATTAAACGTTGAGAAATGATCCTCTTACAAAATTGGTACATAGGGTAATCCAACCAATGAATGAACACAACCATGTTTCCGTTTCCAAATAGTGTCTATGCTTGGAAATCTTTAAACGAACATTCCTAAAGAAATTAACGAAAAAAAATTAACACTTATAAAGTTGATGCTAAACCCATCAATCAGTAAAAAGCTAAATAAAAAAGAATGAATGGCTAAAAACAACTGCAAACAGTGAGGAAGAACAACAAGACTGGCAAAATCTAGTATATAAATGCCGTTGACTTATTGTAAACTTTCTAATAGCGTTATTGCCTTATGTAAGAGAGTCTATTAACTTTGAAAAAATATACTTGTTTATGCAAACGTTCATTAATTGATTAGTCCGTTACCTATCCGTATTTATTCGATTTTACATTCGTGTTGAATTGGTGTTCTTTAATTGGATTTCATCTGTTCATTTATTGGCCTAAGTCATTAAGTGGTGTTTATTCACTGGCTTTTTTATGTGATACAAACATGACATCTTGATAGCCGTTCGTTCATTGTTAGGATTACCCTATAACACAAATAAAAAGCTGCTACTAAAAGACTTCTTTAATGAAATATTTAATTTCCGAATAACGTTTCGAAACAAATTCAAATATTATTATTTAACATCTTAAAGATTAATGCAACTACTTTGTCTATCAATGGAATATCTTGAACGAGGAATTGACAAAGAAAATATATGTTAACTAACAATGAATGCATAAAAGGTAAAAAAAGAGAGATTGAAGCTTCGCTACGAGTTTCTCGTAAAATCCATTGCACCGGGTTTTGTCAGTGGACGTTTTCCGCCGATTCCTCAATTTTAACATCTCCCAGCGAATTTTCGTCACTCGCCCTCATTCGCTCATTGTTGTTCGCCTCGAGAGGATTCTTCTGTACTTTTGTGTGATTGATCATGTGTCTGGTGAGATTGTCTTCGAGAACGAATTCGTTTGGGCAGTAAGAGCATCGAAATAGATGCGTTTCAACATGCTGATGGAAATGCTCGAGGAGCTGTTTTCTCGTTGGAAACAGCTTGTTGCACATACGGCACTGCCGGGAATTCTTGTTCGGCGAGTGGACTTGGTTGTGATGAAGCAGAACCGCCGCCACTGATTGCAAACGAACATTGCAGCTCGTGCAGAGAAAAAAAGTACGCGGTTGTAACTTGGGTCGCTGTAGTTTCCAGCTTTTCGCTCTCTCAACGCTCTCATTCAATCCCATTACCTTAATTTTGGCGGGCGTTTCTTTGACTATCGGCTCCTCTCTCAAGGGCTCGTTCATGCAGTTGCTACTTAACTTTCTCTTCTCTCCTCGCTGAAATAACTCCAATCTACCTCCACCTACGCTGCCGCCGTCGCCGATATCTTTGGCCGATAATATTTCTCTCGCTTTTAATGACTTTCCGTCGGATCTCGGTCCCGCGTCGTCCGAACTATCGGAAATTACTATTACATTGGGATTCACGTTCTCTTGGTTGATATTTCGTTGAATCTTAGAATGAGCAATATTTTTCGCTTCTTTCCCTTTACAAAGATTTTCCTTCGTCTCGGAATCATTAACGAGCTTTTCAGTCTCGTTAGAATCGATAGTTTCGGGTTTTATTCCTACATCAAATATTCTATCATCGTGAAATTTCCCGACGAATTTCTTATCAGTCGTATAAACGTTTTCAACGAGGTCTGTCTTATTAAACTCGCGATAATCATTCTCAATCGTGTCGTCGAAACTTTTCATCTCGATCATTTCTTTTTTTATCGTATTTAAAGGAAAAAATGTTTTTCTTCCCAAATTTTTAAGAAAACTCGACATCTGCCGATACTCCCGGTTGCGAATAATTTGGTACTTTCTTCTGAAAGCCCTTTCCACCTCTGCCTTGATATCGTCAGATATGTACTCCGGGTTGTAAGCCAAATCTTCAATCTCCGAATCGCTGCTGTCGAGCACAGGTGTTATCATGCTTCTATTAGTTTCTTCAGTGTCCTCAGCTCCAGCCGGGATGCCCCTGAGTTCCTTGTCCGCCAATTGGATCTGCTTCTTGAAGGAGTCCGTTACTTTCACCAGAAAAACGCATTTCAGGCAAATCATGCTAGGCAGGCCGTCTTCTTTGTGCATCTGTTACACAAAAATTCATAGTATTTAGATTAGTTTGTTCGGATAGAGACAAATTAAAATTCAACAAGCAACTATAATTCATTGTTTTTTGGCCATTTTTAGACTAGCTTCGTTTTTAGACCTTCATCTGCCCTTACTCGAATGATGAAATCCTCTTACCGATGTATTTTTTATTTTTTTTTAAATTTTTATCATTAATCTTTGACCATTTTGTCAGAGAATCTTTATCGTCAGGTAAATCACGACCAAGATCGGCATAATATGGCAGCTCTACGTGAATTGGTACCGCTAGGGAGATACCAATAGTATGTCATTATATTGTATTTAAATTTTTAAAATTAGATTTTTAAACGTTTCATAGTGCGTCCGAAAAAAATTAAAATTGTATCAGGGGGTTCAAACCTCTGCGCGTTTTACGCGGCTATTACCCCGTGCCGCGATAAATGCAAATTCTCCTCTCGTAGTTTGTAAATTTAAAAAATTGTTCTATTCGTTAGAGGGGGGTCTCATGGGAACACTTCGAAAAATCAGGCCCCGAAAGGGGCCTTATGGGGACTTAGAAAATTAGGCCCTGGAAGGGACCTTATTGGGACAGAAAAATTCAGGGCTTGGAGGGAGTCTCATTGGGGACTTAGAAAATTCAGGGCCTTGAAGGGGCCTTATGGGGATTTAGGAAAATCAGGCCCTGGAAGAGACCCTAATTAGACTTAGAAAAATCAGACCCTGGAAGGAGTCTTATTGGTGACTTGGAAAATTTAGGGACTTCGAGGGGCCTTATGGGGACTTAAAAAAGTCAGGCCCTGGAAGAGACCTTATTGGGACTTAGAAAATTCAGAGCCTTGGAGGGGCCTTATTGGGGCTTAGAAAAATCAGGCCCTGGAGGGTGTTTCATTGGGGACTTGGAGAATTCAGGGCCTTATGGGGGCTTAGAAAAATCATGTCCCGGAAGGGACCTTACTGGGACTTAAAAAAATCAAGGCCTTGGAAGGGGTCTCATTGGGGCCCTAGAATGGGTCTTATTGGGACTTAGAAAAATCAGGGCCTTGAAGGAGCCTTATTGGGACTTAAAAAAACCAGGCCCTGGAAGGGACCTTATTGGGACAGTTTACCGTAAGAGCCCGTGCATAAAGACCTCTTTTTTAATATTTATTTGCTCGGCAGTTTAGTCGATAACCCAGCTTGAAACTTTGCATTAGTATCTTAGAAGTGTTTCAACTATACGATGATTGGATATTCTCGATATTCGATTAATATTAACATTGTCGACATTATTCGCATTTATGGAATTATGTTTACGAAAAAAAGACGTTCTTTACTTAAGGTAATGTGCTACTACTCGGTCGGTAACAAAAACTGTAAAGCGTTGTTCTCGTTCCCATTTGATGTTTAGAAAAAAAGATGAGAACAGTTCACTGCGTCTTAGAATTCTGCAGTGAACCGTTCTCGTCTTTTATCCGAAAAATTTAACGTGGCCGAGAACAACGCTTCGGAAAGATTCAGCTATCTCTCTCGCACTTGTGGGAATCCGAGAGAGACAGACAACATGTAGCACACACTTTTTTTCCGGCCTCAAAAGCACTATTAAAACGCTGAATGTACCTATAGTAGAACTCTTCGTTTTGGATTCCAACTCATTGGACATTTTTTTGTTTTATCACAGACTTTGTGAACATAGTTGAATATTCAAGAAAGTAAAAAAAAATCCATCGGTATAAATGTTATTGAAAAAAACTATGATTTAAGAAATAAAAAAAGAAAGCTTCCGAAAAAGAATGGAGAAAAATATGTGTTGAAGAAAAAAAAAGAATTAATAATAAATAGAGTACAATGTAAGAAAATAAACACAATGTACATATGATACCGGCACAGAGCATCGACTCTCAGTTTTTTTTTCCAAAAAAATGAGGGATGATGATGAAAAAAAAGCTTACAAAAAGTTTGCCGATGTTCATCATCTTCTTCGGGACTTCGGATGCAGCGCAGCCTCCGGAAAAGAGGGAGATCAACTGCGAGGAGCTTTCGTCCGTGCTTAAGCACGCGCGACACATTTTCTTCGAACTTTCGTTGAGCGACATTCTTATTATTTGTTTATATCGTGTACATCGACGAGTAAACGAGACACGCGATGAAATAAATGACACTCTCTATATATACTTATTGATACGTGTGCATTTTTTTGAACTTGAAACAAAGATTCCATCTATTACACTCGATGGTACTTGAAAGAGCTCAAAAACATCAACAACCGTAACTATATAGCGCTCAGCCAGCCAAGCAGTATTCAAGAACAAACGCGCTTCCTTACTCGCTATACTTTGTAACAAAACAAAAGACGCTTGAAAAAGATAACGAAAATTGTTTTGTTTCTTATATACATCAGTTGTATATGATTTTCGATAAAAGAATTATCCACCAGCGTCATCTATCGTGTATTAACCGACGAGAAGCTTTTGAGATAATTTCCAACGCCGAAAGATCGCGCTAATTTGTAAATGTCAGCGAACGTGGTAGCTGCTGCCAACTCTGCTCGAGGCCGATGCGTCGATCAGCTGTGTCGTGTAGTCGTCGTGTGCACGGTGTTGCTCGTGTTGTCACTTTTTAAGAGAAAAGAAAATCAACGATAAAGGAGAAAAAACATGACTGCCGTAGATTGGGATGAAGTGAAAAGGCTCGCCGCCGACTTTCAGAAGGCTCAACTAAGTTGTTCTTTACAAAAGTAAGATAATAATATCGAACTCGCGAGTCATTTGTTTCTTTTTGTTTTTTTTTTTTTTCGTTCCATCTGTTGGGGTAATAACGTCTTTTGTTATGTTTCTTTTTTTTGTTGAATAGATTGTCAGAGCGAAATTGCGTGGAAATAATAACAAAATTAACAGCCGCGAAGCTTCTGGATATAATATTTACGGTCGATGGGAAAGAGTACGTTACGCCGAGCCACTTGGCCAAGGAAATCAAGGACGAGCTTTATGTTCACGGCGGCAGAATAAATCTCGTTGAATTGGCGAAAATTCTCAACGTTGATCTGTCGCAAATCAACAAAGTCGCGGCCGATCTCGAGAGACACGACAAGGGCCTCAAACTCATACTCGGACAGCTAATCGATAAGAGTTATATGCTCAAAATTATCGGCGAGATCAATGACAAACTCAATCAAAACGGTCACATCAATGTCGCGGAATTGACGCTGCAGTACGATTTGCCGGCGGATTTTCTGCAATCCATTATCGAGAAAGAGGTGGGAAAGAACATTCGAGGGAGACAGGACAAACAGGATCCTAGAATTTTTTATACCGAAGGATTCATAGCTAGAAACAGAGCCAAGATCAGGGGAGCTCTTTCGGCAATCACTAAACCTACTCCCGTTATTGCCATACTTGGACAATGCAAAGTTCCGGAGAGAATATTTTTTTGTAAGACACTTTTTTGGGCCATTTTACAGGAAATTTTGGGCAAATTTATATTCTTGTTTTGTTACATTTTTTTAGCAATCTTGGAAACTCTACAGGAAACTATGCAAGTACCTGGCATAGTCACAGGAAAACAGGGACAGAATGGAATTTACGTGCCTACCGTATATTCCAAAAGTCAGAGCGAGTGGGTTGACAATTTTTACAAACAAAATGGATATCTGGGTCTGTACAAGAAATTTACAGTTTATTGTATTGTGTAAAACAATATTTTGATGTGTTTTGGTTTCCTCATAGAGGTAGCTATGTTTTCGTGAAATTTTTTTTTTTTTTTTTTTTTTTTAGGTTTTCATGTCAGTATGCTTAAAATTGTCTAAAACGTTGAGAAAAGTGGTTTAGAGAAAATGTATGTATGGATGTGTGTGAACGGCTTTAACATTCGGGCTAAATTTTGGCACGCATGTGCAGCAGGTAGACGCCATTGAAGAAAAATGTCTGTACGCGCTCTAGTTTCCGCAAATTTCTAGCTATAGAGCTAAATAATTTTTTATACATAAAGCAGTCTTAAGGACGGATCGGTATTGAATTTGGGGCGAATCTATGAACAGGTTCGGTTTTTATGAGATTTTGAATATTTCAAATATTCCCGTAAAATCTCACGAAATCAACTGAAATTTTCTACAGACGATAAATAATACTCAGCGCTGCTACGTATGAAATTTGGTAATGATCGGTAGAGCGATTAAGATTTTACGTGATTTTGAAATTTAAAAAAAAATTATCATTTTCTTATAACTCAGGTCAACTAATAATGAATGAATTAAAACTTTTTCGAAATGAAAAATACAGATGAAAAATATTCAATTTGAGATTTTTCATGTTTTAACAGATTACATTTCCATTTTTCAGAAAGCTTCCTCAAAGAGATCGCTTCGTGAAAAAAAAAATTAATGAGGAAGCAATGCGCAAAGTTCAACTTTGCAACTTTTTTCTTGATGTTTAGTGCTCTGACATGAAAATCGCGAAATTTTTTTTTTACGAAAACAAAGCTTCCTCCATGAGAAAGCAAAATCAGCGCAAAAATATGTGTTTCATGGATATTTTGAAAAATTTGCAGAATACGACGCGTTGACCCGATTGGGCATCACGGACACGCGGAATTTCGTTAAACGTCATTTCGCCTCGGAAAAATTGACACTTTTGAATTCCGTGGCAGTCGGTTCGGCAATAATCGATCAGGTTGACGCCAATATCGACGAAGTTATAGCAACGAGTTCGTTCGCGGATATATATCCTCTATTACCGTCAGTTTTCACGAGCCAAGACACCGAGACACTCTTGAAAGAAGCTCTCAAGCGTTCCAACACGAATTTCCACATATTTGCGAATACCGTGGTTGTTTCCGAGGCGTATTTGCAGTCCCTTAGCAAGCCTTTGGAGGCCATAGCGGAGAAACGAGGAAAAGAGGCGGTCGACAGTGGAAAGTGGATGCAATCGATAGCGGAGAACAAATTGCGGTCGTCGTCGTCGTCAAAGACGACGGAAACGAAAATGGAGAAAAAAGAGGAGCGAAGAAAGAAAGCCGCAGTGGGAAAAGCCGGTGGCGGAAGTCAGGGTAGAGAGACGAAAACTAAATCAACAAAGAAAAAGTACAATCAATCGAAAAATCAAGATTTCGACTCTGACGAGGAGCAGATGACGAAAAATAGCGGAAAAACTGAGCTCGTGCTGATAACGATCGACGAGATAAAAGCAAAGTTGAACAAAGACGAAAATCTCGCGGATATCGAGGATTTTGTCGAGCAACTGGCGGCTAATCTTCAGCCAAAATTGAACAAACTCGCGCTCTCATTGGCCGAGCAATTGGCGCAAACTAGCAAAAATAATAATCTCAGCGAGATCGAGGAACGACTAAATATGCTCATAACGAACGTTCGTATATTTGACAAGGGAATAAAACTATTGGACAAAAATTTTCAGGCTCCTTTGACGAAGTATCTGATGAAAACTTTGGCTGTAGATTTTGCGTGTGATATTTTTAAACTCGCGTCACAGCAAAATGTTCTTCAGTGCCCGAGCAACATGACGACGGAGGCGAGGCAAAAAATGCTCCAAGAGTTTCCCGCCGACGTTAAGGAAGCTCTCGGAAACTTGCACAGAAGCGTCGCGGGAAATTCCCTGGAGGAATTCATCAATAGCGTTGAGCCAGCTATGGCCGCGTGCTGTCTTGTTCTAAGAAAATTTGACAAGAAAAAGGAACGACCAATCGTATTGGGACATCGTCAGGCACTTCTCGAACAACTCAGAGAAACCACGGATCCCGCTCTCGCTTTGCATCTCGTTACGAGCGTGTTATTCACAGCGGCGACGCAGAGCGCGCTTCACATGTCCGGACGACACGTCTCGTCGATTCTCACTTTTTTGCAAACGCATTTAGAGCCCGCGACAATTTCCACACTTTCGCACTATCACGGTACGTTCGCTTTGCTCGCTCTCCCCGCAACTTACATTTTATTATCTTTTTTCGCATTTATCGATCGTTTCTATTTTTCCTCTACAGATCGGGTATTGCAGTTTTTGAGCTCCAACGAAGAAGCCACGAAGGAGCAAGCCCGTGAAGCTCTGGAAAACGATTTGGACGCAATCAAGCAAATCGCTAATAACTTTAAGAGTCACTTTAAGTGCGAAAAGATACATGAATAATCTGTTAATTCTATCAACGGTTCCTTTCCTTATGCGAATCGAACATAATTATCATTTATACAACTATATTTTGTATTTCTAATTGGTGGCTATAGAAAAATCATTTTTATCCTCTATCTGAATCGTTGCTTTGCCTTTTATATATATCTCTTATCATCATCGCGTCCCTGATTAATCAAAACCGCTCAAATTTTAGCACGGACACAGAGTGAAATAACATTTTATTTTTAAGATTTTTTTCCAGCGATATAGTTTTTTTGTTATTTTTATATATATAAAAAAAAGTTTTTTATTTTTCTACCAAAAAATTCGTCATGTCAAAGCCAACAACTTTTGTAGGAAACTTTTTTTTATAAAGTCCACATTTGTTAGATCAGAAGACCATTTTTGGTATGACGAATTTTTTTTATAGAAAAAAAAGTCATGGTTCCATTTTACAAAAATATGTAAGCTGTCGTAACACCGCCATTTTGAATGGTGGACCAATTTAGATTTTTTTTTAACGTCCCCTTCGAACCCTAAAAACTTCATCATACTCAATACTTGATCTAGGCAGAAATTTTCGAGATAAATCAACTGGAAGATTCAAATGGGACACCCTGTATAGTCTTCTTTTATTGAATAAAAGCAAATACATAAATAAATAAAAATAAAAATGAATTACTATTAATTAAAAAAAGAAGGGCAAATTTTTTTTTTAATGATAATAATAATAATACGATAAATAACGAAGATAAAATAAAACATAAGCCTATTTAAAAGGCTCTTTTGTACCGACTAATATACTCCGGATTGTTACGAAGTGGCAAATGCCGTCCCCAGATGGCGACCGCCAGGAGTTAAGGAGGAGAAGAAGAACAAGAAGAACGACGGTTTATCGCTGACCGGTGACGCGGTGACGCCCTTACAATAAAAATTAGTCATCTTCTAGCTCAAGAAAGATCGAAAATTGAGCACATTGTTAAAACCTCCGTCACGATAAATTAAAGAGGGTTGAAAAAAAAATCAGTATGGATAACCAGGGGCGAAAAGTCATTGTCTGTGATAATGGAACGGGGGTAAGGTTATAATAATCATCGCGCGGGTCTTCTCGCCATACCTCCCCGATTAGTCAATAAGCAATCAGTCAACATTATCGAAACACGGTGCCGAAAAAGTCACTTGAAAAAATACACACGGAAACATCGTCTAATTAATTATTGGTTTGCAGTTCGTGAAATGTGGTTACGCCGGTGCAAACTTTCCAGCGCACATATTCCCGTCTATCGTAGGACGACCCATAATCAGAGCTGTCAACAAGATCGGGGACATCGATGTCAAAGTAAGCGTCAACTTTCATGCTTCTCTCGCAGGACTTAAATCTACAAAAAAAAATCAACATCTCTTTTTATTATTATTATTATTATTATTATTATTATTATTATTATTATTATTATTATTATTATATCAATACTGAGACAAAAGTCAATTAATTTGGGCCCATTATATTTCCAGAAAGATTATTGTATTCGAGTAAGTTTTTTGAAAATGTTAGTCTGTTGGTTTGTGAGAATTGACAAAAGAGAAAGTCCAAGTTTTTTTTTTATCTCAATGATAAGGATACAACTAACATTTACGTGTGTGTGTGATTTTTTTTTTTTTTTTCTTCAATCTGACGACGCCGCTTGTGCCGAATTAGTTTCTTGTGACCCAATGTGAAGATTTATTTTTTTGTCATTTGTCGTAATAAACATGTCTGAGAAAAGATATGATGTATTTATATATACATACATATATATATATATATATATATATATATATATTATATATGTATATATATGATAATTTTCATTATGTGTTTGTATGTTTACATTTGCCATCATAGGACGTGCTTAACATGCCTGTAAGTTTTATAGTATTTCATTCAAGTTAGTTGTATACCCTGTTGATGATAGATTTGTTGTGAGGAATGTGACAATGGATAAAGCATGAAAAGAGTACTATTTATTATGAGGTTGACAGGTGTTGTGCTCCTCTATTGTTCTCTCTTTATCTCTCTCTCTCTGTCTTTTCTTGTCTTGGATTTTACAAAGGTATTTGTCATAATATATGGTGCATTCCATGCCAATTAGACCTAGCTAAAAGCCTTGTATTCTTGAATTATTTATTTTTTTCATTCCATTGTTATAAAGTCACTCAAAAAAATAATCCAAACATTTCTAAAGATTTCACAAAAAAATTCTGACTGTTCTGATTTTTTTTTTTTTTTTTTTTCAATAGAAAATTTAATAATGCCATCTGGAACATTAACCCCATAATTTATAATGAATTTTTTTTTTTTTCACTTGTCTGTAGAACCTAGAAAAAAAGCAATGGACATAATGGGAATGTCTCAATAATGTGGTTTTTTTTATCAAGGAATTTATGTTGTCAATTTGAAAAAGGTCGACTATGGCCCACAGTGTTGAATTAATACTTTTGATTATCATGACCAGAATTTTTTTTTTTTTTTTTAATTTTTCTTCCAAAAAATCTGAAAAAATGTTTGGGTTTTTTTTTTGAGTGACTTTATAATAAACTCGAATGAAAAAAAAAATGAAGAAATACTAGGTTTATAGCCAGGTCTAATTGGCATGGAATGCCCCATATGTATTGAAATTTTGCGAAGGAATGCAGCGAGTGCTGTACTCTAAAAGCTTCATTCTCAGAAAATGTAATTTCTATAAACTACAAGAGTCCTTTTATATTTATTTAGATAATTGCAAGTTCATTTATTTCCATGGAATGTAGAACTCGCTGCGACTCCTTTTGAAACAAAACAAAAAGTAATGCAATTTTTGTGTATGGTTTCTTATTTATTATTAATGTTATCTTGCGAGGTTTTTTGCCCGTGATGCTTTGCTTTGATCGGTTGAGAGAAAAAAAAAAAAAAAAAAAATGAAAGTAAACTGAGACAAACAGATTTTTTAAACAATGATTCCTGATTGCACAGGACTTGATGGTCGGTGACGAAGCGAGCAAGCTTCGTTCGATGCTGGAAGTGAGTTATCCAATGCAAAATGGAATAGTCAGGTACGCAAGTCAAAGAGAAAATGAGGATTGTTACATTTTGATAGTGGTTGGTTTACCTCTGAAATTATGGTTTTACAGAAATTGGGAAGACATGTGCCACGTGTGGGATTACACGTTCGGCAAGGAAAAGATGAATATAAATCCCAGAGAGTGTAAAATACTTTTAACAGAGCCACCGATGAATCCACTGGCGAACCGTGAAAAGATGATACAGGTGAGAAAGATTTAATTAAAATGAAAAAAAAAAAAAAAAAAAACAAAAATCTCAACATACGATAAACATTTGAATTTTGAAAATGTTTTGGAAAAATATGCTGTTAGGTGATGTTTGAAAAATACGGATTTGCCGGAACGTACATAGCAATTCAAGCCGTGCTTACCCTCTACGCCCAAGGCTTAATCAGCGGGGTTGTGATAGATTCCGGTGACGGTGTTACCCACATCTGTCCGGTTTACGAGGAATACGCACTGCCACATCTCACAAGAAGATTGGATATCGCTGGTCGCGATATCACAATGTATCTCATTAAGTTGCTACTATTGCGCGGTTACGCTTTCAATCATTCGGCGGATTTCGAGACCGTGAGAATGATGAAAGAGAAATTGTGCTATATCGGTTACAATATCGAGACTGAGGAGAAATTGGCGCGAGAGACGACGGTACTCGTGGAATCTTATACCGTAAGAATATTTTAATAACCGGCGGTAACGTCTCAACATTTTATAATTAATCTTACCAAGCAGTTTTACACTAGAATTGAGAGATGTTCAATAATCCCTTACGTATGTTTATCTTTCTAGCTTCCAGACGGCCGAGTGATTAAAGTTGGTGGGGAAAGATTCGCGGCACCGGAAGCCCTTTTCCAGCCTCATCTTATCAACGTTGAGGCGCAAGGTATCGCCGAGTTGGTTTTCAGCACGATACAGTCTGCGGATATCGATATGAGGAGCGAATTGTACAAGCACATTGTTCTCAGTGGAGGCAGCACAATGTACCCCGGATTACCGTCACGACTCGAGCGCGAAATAAAGCAGCTGTATTTGCAACGGGTTTTGAAAAACGACGGATCAAAATTGGGGGTAAATACGCTTTTTATATTGTGTAAAATAATTTTTTTTTTTCTATAACATTTAGTGAAAATGAATTTCGATCAGGTTTAAATTCCTGCATTTTTTTTTCGATGAAATCTAGGACTAAAGACCAGTATTTCCATCATAGTTCGCGAGTGGGCAGAGAGTAATTTCTTATGTAAAATAGCTATTGATAAAAGTGCTATTTTCGCAATATTTAACGATTTGTAAAAAAATTAAAAGAAAAGAAAATGGAACGAATAATATTATATTAATACCTTTTTTTTTTTTTACAGAAATTCAAAATAAAAATAGAGGACTCCCCTCGGCGCAAAGATATGGTGTTTATGGGAGGAGCAGTGTTGGCTGAACTCACCCGAAATCGCGATTCCTTCTGGATAATGCGAGAGGAGTACGAGGAAAAGGGTCTGAGTGTATTGAAAAAATTGACTACGTACGATTCCAAGTGATGGAATTGTTATGAGTTGAAAAGTCCGAATAACCCAACTCTTGGGATAGACGACTAGAGGACAAGCAACAAAGCACGCGCCTTCCACAACATATAGCTAGGTGAAAAATCTAGCGGCGAGGAACGAGTGCAAATTGTAAATACTATCGCTCTAAAAATAAGAAATACTTTGCCGAAGAAACGCGCCAAACGATTTTTCCAACATTTTGAGGCTACGTGCAGCATTTAATAGAAACTCATACTCACATTTCACTTCCGAGTCAACGTAAACGCTCTGTTTTTTTTTTTGCCCTCACAATGTCAATTTTTTCGCTGCGAACCAATGATATATACATGAAATTTGTGAAATATCTTTGTGTGCGAACTCTATTTAATAGTGACAAGGCGAAACAGGGCATTTAAATATCGTTGAAAAATCTACTAAATTATTTTAAATATCTTGGCATCATATCCGCCGAATAATCGGTGTAGGAATTTCAAGCTAATTTCATCTATAGTTAAGTAATGTCAATATCTCTCCATTTTTTTTACGTGCCTCATCACAATTGTTCATTTATTATTGTGATCTAAAGATGTAAATAATTCCAGGTGAATAGACACGTTTTTTCTAGTATTCTTTTAATAAACCGTGTAGCAATCATTTTTTTTAAGAATTACAAATAAATGAGAACAAGACGCTGGGAACAACACAACACGTGTATTGCGATAATCTTTTTCAGAGACTGAGCAATATATTTAGAGAATTACTAGTGGGCTTTCGAAATCTTGTCGTGATTTCTAGTGATTTACACGAAAATTAAATTTATTTGAAAATTTTGCTGTCGTTCGACGTCGTTATTCGTTCAGAATTTGTTCGAATTATCTCAGTGAAACAAGACGTATATAGGAAGGGTAATAAGTCGAAATACGTCAGTATCGACGATTGCGTAAACCTCTAACAGTCTTTATTAAATTTCATCCATTGCAATCCGCGTCCAAGCGTTTACGGAATTCACATTTTTTTCCGCTTGTTTATCTCTCACTCTTTCTCTCGTCCCTTCCTCTCTTTCTTTCTCTCTCTCTCTCTCCTGCTTTCATTATATAAATAAAAGTAACAATATCATTTTTATCATCACTATACAGTTTTGCAGAATATAATTGGCAGAATGTAACGTTCAATAATTACGAAGGTATCCGTACCTACAAATTTGTACAGGTGGATTGATCGTAACGCGCGATTTGCATAGGTGCGAAAATGACGCATCAAACGGCACAACATCGACAATCGCAGTACACAAACGTCGTTACCGGTTAACCCATAATATTATAAGCGTTATCGTTAAGTTTTTTTTCTTTTTTTTTTTCTTCTTTTTTCCTTTCTTCCCTCCCTCGCGATCGAGAGAATTAGAAGATAGGAAAATACACATTGTGCAGATACCCCAATAACGCGACAATCTTTTACTCTTTAAAAAAACAAAAGAAAACAACATAAAAGAAGTAGTGAGCGCGCTTTAATGCATATTAGGGAATTTTTTTTTTTTTTTTTTTGTTAAAAATATTTCAAATGTAACGAATATGATTGATCCATTAAAATACGATCGGTTTACCTTTGCATTGGTCAATGCAATAATTCGTGAAGCGCTTCAAGAACTTTGGATACTCGCGCTTGTAAACCGCGCGCAAGACCGAAGCGGGCGCCCAGCCTCCGGGATTTACTGAAGACAAAAAAAATCGTTTCGTATATTAAATAAAAATTCTTAAAGATCAGAAAAAATAAAAACGACATATCTTGTTTAAATTGTATGTATCTGCAGTGAATATTTTTTTAAAATTCCGCGATTGAATATTTTTTTAAAATTCGAATAAAAACTACACGCTCCTGTAGATTCTGTGAATTTTAAAGAAGACGAGTGGCATTTTATGAAAAATAAATTATATCGCGTGGCGAAAAGTATTGGAGAATTAATATAAAACCACTACTATTATCGTGAAAATATGTTTTCTGTGATTTGTAGCTTTCGAGACATATTGAGAAGAAAAGAAAATAAAGAAATTTAAAATTACAGAAAGATCTGAGAGGGTGAGAATATCTGCGGCCTCATATATGAGAAAATATGTTATTGTCGAGCAAACAGAAAGTTAGTACCATCGATCTTGAGGCATTGAGATAAGAGACACTTGTCTGGATAACTACTAAACACAGTTGAAGCCCGTTAATTAAGGAGGGTCGAGCGTTACAACAGTATCGAGAAAAAGATGCTGGATTTTTTTTTAAATACATATAGATGACCTAAGTTAGATCGAGGGCCTAAGTTCAACTGCAAAGTTTTAATGAGCTGAACATCACGATTTACGAGAAATTTTTTTTTTTTTTTTTAAATTTACGTCAATTAACATTGGTTCTTATGGTAGATTGAGAACGAACGATGCATTTTTATATTTCTGAGGATAGTTTATACGAAGACCGTGCAATTAAATTATTCCGAACTATGAAGAATACATTCAGGATGCTCCATGTAAAAATGCAGAAACTTGCTCTTCACCGTTAATTAACAATAAGCAATTATGTGACTCGCGATCCAGATTTCCTAAACTTGCGTTGCTACGTCTCTGTCGCACATTGCCGAATAATTGCACTGCGTCCTCTGCCGACCCTATCCCGTCCAGCGCTCTAATTTCTTCGACGCTCAACCCTCGTTAAGAAGTAAACAGAAAAAAAAAGTCAACTTACCCACGGAACAGTACGTAATTTTGCACGTAATGTCGTTGCGATCGATTTTTTGCGGATCCTTTGGTGGGTCAATGAATGTTTGACACACGAGACACACGGTCAAGTAAACTCTCACGCATTTTCCGGAGTTTGGCTGAAAAAAAAACGAAGAGGAAAAAAAAATTAACGCGTGTATGCAAGCCATGTGATATATCGAGAGCGTATATAAATAGCGTAATGTTTATGCTAATGAGGGGGGATTAGAGTTCTCGATCTTACCGGATAGTCGACGTGTTCGGTGCTGTGATTGCATACTATCCAAAGATCCGAACCGTCGGGATCCTCCGTGTCGGGTGAGCTACGAATGTGCGACCAAAAGAGCGCGTCTCTCTGGCTCGCCGGCCAAATACGTTTGTGCGTTTGCAGGAATACCAGGGTATCCTTGGAAATGTTTTCCACTACGGTCATATCCTCGAGGGTCGCCTCCCAACCGCTTCTGTACTCCGGACTGAAGAATATATGGCTAACTTCGCGACCCGTTACGCCCTTTACCACGTGACAAGCCTTCAAAGGATCAACGACAAGACCATTGCACTCCTCCTCTCGTCTATACATTCTCATATCACCGTCCTCTGCGAACAATTGCCATCCTCCCGCACCGCCCACGCCCAACCGGGCGTAATGCAATTGCTGCATCGTCACTTTCTCGATCTGAAATAAATTGTTACCATTTTTTTTTCTTTATTTTTGTTTTCTCCGCTAATTTTATAATAGAGTTTAACGCGATATATTCCCACCTCTGGCCATAATCTGTGCGTAACAGCGGGTCCGACTACATTCTGAGGAATAGCCACCGCCTTTTGCTTCAAACGGTCTCTCAGTTGATTGTCCTCATCAATTTTGTCGAGCCCGGTCTCCACTGCGTCGTAGAATTCCTCGTCGCAAAGGGCACTATGAGGACCTTCCTTTTAAATCATCACAATACAAATTTTTATTATTACTTTTTTTACCTCGCTTACGCTAGAGCTAAAAAACTTTTTTCAATCGTTTACAATTGCTTTCATTTCTTTTTATCAGAAGAAAAAAATCTTATTACGAAAACTTCACAAAACTTTCATTACGAACTCACTCGGAAAAGCGTGATTCGCATTTTTAACTTTCCCATGTTGATGGTATATAAAAATGAAGAAAATTTGTGTAAAATGTTTACAAGTCCTTTCTTTTTTAAAAAAAAGGAGCACGGACTCCGATTGTACCGTCTTCGTCGAAGTTCGCCGCAATACTAATTCTCAATCGTCGACCGTTTGGGTTACTCACCGAACCGTTGTCGATTGCGCAATCCAATAATTTATGGATAAAGAACTTTTCGTGGTGGTATTATAATGGGTTAGTGGCGAGTTACTGCGCGCGGACGTGACAGTCGATTTTTCGCACGTCTTGTCAAAAGTAATTAGTGTTTTTTGTTTATATTTTCTTTTTTCTTTTTTTCCCCTTCTCCCGCTGCCGGCAAAGATGATTCAACAGCTTATAAAAAACATGATTAATTCTTGAACTCTGAGTCAGGAAGGTCAGTGTCGCTGGTGAAATCAGATCGGTCGCTTTGAAAATATTTGCTCCTTTAACTTAATCGTTGAAAAAAAAAATAAAGAAAGAAATGGGTAAAAAACTTTCCAATCGTCACTAAATAATGTGAGAAAAGTTGATAAAAATAAGATACGAAAAAGTACGAGGATGACGAAATGTGAAAGTTATTTACAAAACTGACAGACGACATTGTACGAGGAAAAAAAAGGAGGACCGTATGGACGCGTATGAGTCGATCGGTTTCAAAATTTTTGCTTATTGCGTTTGACCATTGAATGATTAAGGTTGATGATGAAGACTTCTGCTCGATTCAAGGCCGTTGCGATGAAAATCGAGGTACGCCGTGCCGAAACGTATAATGGGTAGAGATTTTGTAACTCACTTATCCCCGGCCTTTTGCCTGTTACATAAGACGCGCGCGCTCGAGTTTTGTAGTCACGCTGGATAGCCCGCGAAATAGCTGCATATAAATGATTGCCACTGCGACGCGGATGGACTTATTGCGCAGACTACACGCGCGAGGGATCCGCGCGTACACCTATACTTTGAATTCTTGGCGTAGTCACGAACGTATCGGAATATAATCGACGACGTACTCGATAATTCGCTTTTATTTTTCCCATCTTACGTGGCGCCAGGGGAATCAATGAAATCCGTCATTCAATTTTTCATTAGTAAAAATATATCTTTCTTAATTATCTAATTAATGTAATCTGTAATTGAGTGTAAGGGAAGCCGGTAAAGGACGACGTGACTATTGTGTGATAATATGTCTGATACGAGTTTTATTTTTTGTTTAAAGTGGAAAAGGATTATTTATTTAGAGAAAAAAAATGTTTGAATGGCGAATAATGCGAGATTTTTGAAAAAATGAAACAGGATTGAATTATTTTGGAAAAAGAAGCATGAAAAAAATTTTTGTATTTCTTCCAGTAATAACTCAAGGTATTACGAGACTGGAAAAGGTTTAAAGATTTTGAGAAAAAAAGTTTGAAGGACTTTAATAATACAAAGTTTTTCGAAAGTTAAAATGAATTGTTAAACATGGAGGGGAAAAATCACATTTTTTCCTGTGGTTTATTTTTTTTTGGGAAAAACTTGATTATTTTGGGGAGTAAAAATTGGAAAAATATACGTATTCCTGTGATAATTCCAGGATTAATGAAAGTGGAAAAGCGGTTAAACATGTTGCGAATTTTGTAGTCCGAAGAGGGACATTAAAATATTTTTATAAAAAAAAATGCCAAGAATGAAAAATTCCAGAACAAGAACTTTTCCAGAACTCCCTAAATTTGAGTGATATTTCGAGGACATCAAGGATTTCCAGGACCACTGTACACCGTGAAAAAAAGCCGGCGATGAGATAAAAAATGTCTTGTTTCGTTACCTCATAGTCCGGACCACCATGAATGAGTACTCTGGGTCTCGTCGAGTCACCACGGTTGATAGCGATCTGGTCTTTGAGGGCTTTGCAAAGTTCTTGCATTTTACGCTTTTTCTCTGACTCCTTTTCCCATCTACGTCGCCAGGCGTCCTCCCGTTGCGACATCAATTCTACGCAATGCTGAAGCGTCGCGAGCACACCGTCACTTGTGGCTTTGAAGGTGATAGCTTTTCCCTTGAAATCCACCGATTGTACAATCGGATCAACCGTTGTTGCTTCGTTCGTTGTTTCTGTTTTGAAATTACAAGAGAATTTTTTCTTTTTTTTTTTTTTTCTACAACATGAACGAAATTAAAACTGCGAGCGAGTAATATTTAATTTGATTATTCTCCGGTACGCTAAAGAGTACTAATAAAAGGAAGAATGCCAGCAATAAAATACCCTTGGCAGGCAAATTTCTTGCATTTTCCGCGCATTGATCGAAATACTTCTGTAGCGAGTCGATCTGCTGTGTAAGAATGTCTTTGAAGGTCTCTAGCTCCGCTAATTTTTCTTTAAGACCTCTCGTAGCCCTTTTGCTGAAACTTCCGGCGCTCGCGGTCGATTGAGTGTTGGATATGAGAGATATCGCACTGCCATGACGTTTCAGACTGTTTTCGCTTCCGTATCCGGATTCGGCCTGTAAAAAAATAAAGAATATTTTATTTTTATCTTTATTTCTTTTTTATTTCCGCGCATATACTCAAAAATTCTGCTTCTCTTATATTTATTAACCTTGTAAGATTTTAAGACATCCACCCAACGCTGCTTTTCCTCGGGGCTGTTGGCACGCAAGTACCACACAAGACAATCATTGACGGATACGTCGAATCTGCACTCGTCGAATTCATGACCCTGAATAAATGTTAAATGTTCATTTAGCAAAAGGACCATCATTGGCACAGTACATTTTTACAGTAGGCAAAATACCGCCCGTGGGTAACTGTACAAGGTGCAGGTATAGGGAGCTGGTCGCTCAAAAAAGAGCTATAGAAATTAAAAAATAAAAGAATATGTATGGGGCATTCCATGTCAACTATCTTGGTCATTGGCCTGAAGGCCCCGCATTCAGCTGACGAAATTTTTTCTTTAGCATATTTTTATTCAAATTTTTTATCATATTGTTTACGTTATAAAATAATTTTTTTATTCACAATTTTTGAGTAAAAATGAATTTTAATCAGTTTTTAAATTCTGACATTTTTTTGCATAAAATCTAGAACTAAAAACAAGTATTTCCATCGCAGTTTCAGAGTGGCCCGAGAATCATTCCTATTTTTTTTTTTAATAAAAAAAAAATGTCCAAAGTTTGAAAATAAAAAATTGCAATGATGTTTTCTTGTAGGAAAAAAAAACAAACATATGGTGGAAAAAAAAATCATATTTTGAGTGTAAAACGTTGAAAATTCAACCAAAATCTAATTGAAAAAAGCCATTTCTATTAGAAAAAAAAATTACGAAATTTCCTTTTTCTTAAAATCAGAAAAAAAAAAAAAAAAAAAAAAAGAGAGAAATTATTTTCGACCCACTCTTGAACTATGAAAATACATAAAATTTTGTAAGCAAGCGACAACCAAAATTTCCAATGGACAACCGAGTCAGTACCTTAATGTCAGCCTTGTACAGACTGATTGAGCCGCGACAGCCAAAACCACTGTCCTGCTCTGATTTGTAATAGGACAGGGTACCGTCTTTCAGGACAATGAACCGCGTCTGCCAGCCGTGTATGTAGTTTGTCCATTTTGATAGCGTACCCTGAAGCTCCGGAACGACAACTCCGTCGGATCCTTCGTCGTCTATATCATCGCCGTCTATACAAGTCTCCGATGTTTCGACTTCCTCTCCGTTATTCAATGCTGTATCTGTCACTGCTGTCACAGATGCCACCGTAGCCGCTCCATCGGCCATAATAAATAGTAGATTTTCCTTTTCCCACTACTCCTGCCCACGGATCAATCCAATTGGTTCATCTCTTCTTTTTTATGTAACATTTACTGAAACAATCAACAACTACATTTCATTTTTGCAATTTATCTCAATAGCCACAATCTTTTTTTTTTTTTTTTTAATTTTACTTAATTCTTTATTTTTCTTGAGATGTCTCTTGTAACAAAAATGTTGAAATTATGAGGTTGCGCGCGCGCGCGCGCTCGCGCGCGAGGCCATTGAACTGGATTCCATTTAGTTTTCGAGTGACAACGTAACCTCATAATTTGAAGATTTGCCTTAAGATTACGTCGCGATAATAGCAGCCACAAACCTTGAGAAATATGGACGCGTTATTGTTGTGTAGGGAGACGATTTGGGCGTTTCACGTTCTTTTTTTAAAAATTCATTTATTTATTTATTTATTTTTATCACTTTTTCATCATTCGACGTAGTATCCTCGTATATATTTTATTTAATTCGCGTTGTCATAGCCTGGTGGGTTGTTGGCTCGATGGCTACTGATGCTGCTGATGCTGCTGCTGCTGCTGCTGCTGTCGCTGTCGCTGTTGCTGGTGCCACTACTGTTGCTGCTGTTGCTTCACTGATTTTGTAATCTCACGCCAGAGCGATAAGCAATAATAATTCTCAACTGGACAGAGTTGCGATTATTCACTACAATCGGAGTTTATTTATTACATGTTGGACGTATTTTCGTGTAGTCACACTGTCGTGCGTAGTACACGATAGGTGATTGTTTGATATATATACTAATAATGTTATATATATATATATATATATATATATGTAACGCAGACGCGATTTTCGATACTCGACCGGATTTCCATGAAGCGCGCTCCAGTTCTTTCCTCCTTCATTCAATATTTGCTTTGGTGCATGATTAAAATAATAGTTAACCAATTATTCAAATAATACTGACTGATAATAATAACATATTTTCGGGTCTTTGAGAAAAGCAAAAAAATCTTCACGTCGATTACCGATTGAATAAAATACAAAATTGCACGATATTACGAATTGCTCAAGTTGGATCTACCTGAAATACACGTTGGGAATTTGGCGCTAATTCCAATTTGCTACGCCGATTGTCGACGCAGAAATTCTCAAGCGTCGCTCCTTATGGCGGATACTGATACGCGCGATATAGCGACGATAAGCAGCACATGCGATTCGCAAAGACAAAAGATATTGTTATCTTTTTCATTCGCAAGTGTCGCTTGTCACTGTCGCGCGTATGAAAATCCGGCATTAGATGTAGTAGAAATTCAAACTACATACAGAGCAACGGGTATTCCCTTTTTTCGCAGATACTTTTAGGTGGCAGAATAATTAACTCTATATAACGAGTCACGGATGGTCTGGAAGGCACAACTTTTCCGTTAAATTGTGAGTATAGAAATAACATTTGTTCGTCCATTTCATTTTTCGTGTGTACTCGTCATACTTATATATATATATATCTTTGTTAAGAAAAATAACTCGCCAAATTGATATTTCGATAGATTATTGCTGATTATTGTTCGGGCATCTTATTTTCCCCGTCGTCGAATAATCCTGTAAGCGGTTTTTCAGTGGCATTTATCGGATGGGCATGAAAAAAGAAACATCGAAGTTGCGATAAACTTTATTTATTATTTATTTATTTATTCATTTATTTTCGATTTGAGTAGGTTCTGACATATATTACACCGTTCTTTTAGAGGTTTAGGTGGTTAAAAGTAGAGATATGAGTTTCTGTAATAAGTAGGTGGTGTGACGTACAGCACATTGGTGCACCAATTGGATGCACTGCACGTCCTACACCAAACACCATTTGCGCGTATGCACGTAACATACACCGACCAATCACAGCCTTTCATTCAATTACCCACAGAAACACCGTGCGTGTGTTTTCGTGCATTTGTTGGAAAAAAAAAAAAAAGCTTACGGCTAAGTGGCTGTAAACAGTTTATGCGGCCAACTTCCTAACCTACGTGTCGAAACTCCAATTTTCCGCACTGGTATCACAAAATACTACGTTTTTTTCTTTTTATTTTTGTTCCTTTTTTCTTAAATGCAAAATTGTTATAGAACAATGTTGATGTCACCCAAAAGTGGTTTATAAGAATTTACTTTTGTTGTTGATTTTTATGCAGAAAAGTACTTGTCAAAATGGAGGATTTTGCGACAGAGTTTACGCCAAGGCCCTATCAGGTTGATCTGTACGAGAGAGCGGTTGCAGAAAATACAATAATTTATCTTCCTACCGGATCTGGTAAAACGTTCATCGCTGTAATGTTAATTAAAAAATACAGCAGTCAAGTATATTTGTAAGTTTGTTGCTAGAACAAAAAAATTGGTTTTCCCATTCGTACGTTATTCGCATGGATCGAATGATTGAATGATTGTTTTTTTCTTTAGACCCTACAAGGAAGGAGGAAAACGCATTGTTTTCATTGTGAACACAGTGCCTTTGGTATCTCAACAGAGCGATTACATTGCTAGACACACAGGCTTGACCTGCAGAGGCTATTCCGGGGATATGTCGGTAGATTTTTGGAATCAAGAGGACTGGCAGAAGGAAGTTGAGGAGACTCAGGTGTTCAGCATTTATAACACCTATTTTTTATTTATTTGCCAGCATTTGTATAATTTAATAATTAATCATTTTGCTAGCAGCCAATATAGGGAAAGATTGGAAAGAAAAATAATTCAAAAAGAAGTTAAATCAAGTGATGATCTCATCAACTGATAGTAACAAGTAATAAAAAGACTGCATTTGACGTATTTATATTAAAATTAACTAACTCAGAGTTAGGAAATTAAATGTTTGTAAATGTATATGGGATTCATTTGACAAACTTTTTTTTCTACATATTTTGATAAAAAAAAAAAGAGAGAATATTTTTTTTCAGATTTTTATCACTTCTTTTACTCTATAAAATAATTTGTTTCCCGCAACGTTTGAGTAAAAATGAATTACGACCAAGTTTAAATTTCTGAAATTTTTTCTGGGCTGAGAATAATTTATATTTTTTTCAAAATTTCTTACTCTTTCTATCCACTCTCCAATTAAATAGTATGAAAAACATACATTTTCACAAAACAAACTCGTTAACAGATTTTGTAAAGAATGACCAAGACTGCAGCAGAAATGATTTTTTTTCTTGACCGTTTATAGACGAGGATTTAATGAAGAAATCTTCTTTTTTTTTTTTACTTTTTTTCTCAAGGTTATGGTTATGGTTGGCGAAATATTTCTCAATGTTCTGAACCATGGCCACATGCTGCTGAACACTGTATGCTTATTGATATTTGACGAGTGTCATAAAGGCGTGGGTAATCATCCGATGCGAAATATCATGAGGTGCTTTGAGCGTTACAAAAAAGAGGAGCAACCACGTATTTTAGGGCTCACGGCAACGTTACTCAATGCGAATATTAACGTCGACATGGTTGAGGCAACAGTTCGTGTAAGTAGTCGAAATTTTTTATTTTTTTATTTATTAAAATGATAAAAGATAAAAGATTCTGTCTTTTTTTTTTAGAAATTGGAAATAACGTTTCAGTCAAGAGTCGCCACAGTGGATTCGGCAATATCAGTGCGGGATTATGGCAATCATCAAGAATCTTTTCACTATTACGATCCGCCGATTCAATACGGAATTGAAGAAAAGCTCATTCAACTTGTCGATTATATGATCGATGTACTAAACGCTGTTACGCTGAAAGGCACCTTCGACACGGTTATGACGAGCAAAGAATTGAGACCAAAATCGAAAAATGATAAACTTAGAGGTATCGTTCAAGATGTCAAAGAACACATAAGAACGACAGGTAGTTTGATGATTTTTCTTTTTTTTTACATACATTTATTTTTTACAAGCTTTCGATTAAACAATGATTTTAAATATTTTTCCCTGCATATTACAGGTTTGTACGGAGGAAAGAAAGCCGTTCTCATGCACATGATTCAGCTGGAGTGTTTAAAGAAATTTACCGATGATGCGGTATTTATTTTACTTTTAATAATCTTTTTTTTTGTTTTCTTGAAAAAAAAAACGATTATTTTAATACTTGGCAAGCATTTTCTCAGATTTTTTGTCTTAATTACAGGAAACGGTGGCGGTTTTTGAATTTCTCGTGACGCAAATGACGAAAATGCGAAAGTTGATGTGCGACAAGATGAGCGAACATGGTCTCACGGAATTGCAACAAATGCTCAAGTTAGTGATTTTTGTGAAATTATTATTTGCTGCATTATCTCAAAAAGCGCTTTGAATACTTTTATTGTTTGTTTGTTTATTATTAAACGGATTTCTCCTTCACACATTTCATTCATAACATTTAAAAAATTTTTTTTTTATATAAATATTTAACAGATTTACAATTTCAACTTAGAATACTTTCCTAATACATAGTATTGATAATTAACGCTTATAATTAACGCTACTTGAATTTAAGAATCATCTCCCTCGCGTTCTTCTGGAAACTGCTGAAAGGCAGACCAGTAAATTGTAGCCCAGAGTTTGCATTCCCCAGTCTATGTAACCGTGATACAGTTGAGTTTTCGGAAAAGTCCGACGGATGGTGACATTCGTGAAAAATTAAAGAGTTTGCGTTTCTTTATTCGCGACCCGGGACGCGCAATGAAATTAGTGCCAGTAGGGGTGCACAATTGATCATACCATTCAGAATTTTAAACAGGTAGCATAGATCGGTAAATACCGTTAAGGACGCCAGTGTTGGGATGTTTCCAAGCACTGCCACCTCCAAGTATTCGTGTTGATCGTACGCCATAGTTCTCCCAAACCGAAACGCAATATGTCTTAAGAACTTGTGTTGAGCCGATTCTAGTTTATTTTTATATTCAGGAAAAAAAACATAGTGCTTTTAACGAAGAGTTCGCTTTATAGATTCTCATCGGATCAGATCTTGAAATTGTTCTCCGTGTTGCAACACTTCAACGCGAAGCGGACAAGCGACCAAAAATTTTGCTGCATTATATTTGTACGTCGTCGGTCGACGGCTCAGATATTATATCATATACTAAAGGTAAAATTCGGTCTGGAAACAAAAAAACTAGCGAGAATAACGAAATTTCCATAAGAACAGTGAATTTTGTGTTAAAAATCATAGAATCTGCGGCAATTGGACGAACGTTTTGAATTCTTGCATCCTGAATATATGGTTGGTTACGCAAACAATCCATACAAGAATCCCCGAGAGGCACTTTGTCTCTCCAAGTGGAACAAGGAGTCTCTTCTCAAGTAAGATTTCCTCAATTGTATGCTAAAAGAGTTAAAGGGCGAAAAAAAACATCCCACAAAAGAAAACTGAAAGGATATGAAGCAGGTATTGTAAACAAATATACGTGACATGGAATTTGTTCAATTTGAAACGAGTTACATAATGTATACAATTTTTCCATACAAATCCATTTCGATCTGAATGAATTTCATCGTCGACATCTCTCTATAGATTTGTTCATTTATTTTTTGGGATGTTTTGTCGTGAGTTATTTTTCTCTATGGACAATTGGCCCGGGTACGAAAAAAAGAAACAAATAGAAAAGTATTCGATCAAAAGGTTCCGAAGCGGACAGAGCAATTGCATCGTAGCGACGGACGTGGTGGACGAGGGTGTGGACGTGCCATCTTGTACGCTTATTGTTCGCTACGATCTTCCGTCAGATTTCCGTGGTTACATTCAGAGTAAAGGTCGTGCCCGTCAGAAGTGCGGTCTTTACGCGATGCTCATCGAGCATGGAGACGAATTTTTTGTTCCAAAGTACAAGAACTATCAAAGAGTTGAATTATATTTAAAACAGGCAAGTAACCACAACTTTAGCAGCGCTGTAAAAAGAAAAAATCGAATTTTCTTGTGTTTTGACTTGATTATTGTACTTGTCGATTGGAATTTCTTAGAGAGAGCTTAAGGTGAATGTGTGTGATTGCTTTTGGTCACAGCTGCAGTAATAGATTTAACTATCTTAATGATTGTTGTATTAAAGGCATTGGTCGGACACAGCGATCAGAGGGAGGAAGTGACAGCGGAGGAAATTGATGAAAATTTATACAAAACTGAGATCAAGCCTTATGTCGTCATTGGCATAGATGGCACAGAGTCTTCTGTGACTGGCCTATCAGCAATCAGTTTGATTAATAGATATTGCGCAAATCTTCTTAAATCAAAGTTTGTTAATCTAACGCCAGTTTGGAAATTACACAAAATACAGGAACATGCGATGCCGCATTACAAGGTCATTAAGACACATTTCAGAGGGTCTTTGTGATATGAGACCCCAGAATTTCATCCAATACGTTGTTGATTTTTGGAAACAGGTGACGCTGACTTTGCCACCGGTATCGCCATTGAAAGAGAAAACCGATGGCGATGTTATGCCATCTATAGCTTTGGCTAAACGTTCAGCAGCACTTAAAGCTTGCATAAAGCTTCATCAAATACAAGAGCTCACCGATAATTTACTACCGATCGAGCCAAGTGCGATTCTCGCTAATGCCGATCACTTGTTCCCACATTGGGAGGATGAGCCAACGGCGGAAGCTGCATTAGCCGGTACCACCGCAAAAAAACGACATCACCAAATAAAGGCAAATATTACCAAATATTTTAGTTATTATACATAGATCATTCAAGTTGCGTGCTTCAGTTATTAAACAATATCTGCAATCAATTGCCACAGCATCAATTGCGACCTTATTATATTATATATTATATTATCTTATAAGAACAAACAAATATACGATAGATTGCATTTTTTTAAGTAAGTTAATTACGTAATTAATGGGATTAACTATGTAATTAACTTACTTAAAAAAATGTAATCTATCGGGGCGCAATAGTATTCTACGTATTATTCTTTTTATTTATTTTACGCTTTTCTTAGTTTAACTTATTTTAACTATCTTATTTTAAAATAAAATAACTTCACGTAATATTATGTAGAAAAATCGAACAAATATTATTATTATATCTTGTCAATATGATATAATTGTTAGATCATCTGAAATATTATCTATTTTCTATTTTTTTTTTAACCATATACCTTTTAGTATCCGGAATGCTTGTATGCGGCATTCCCGGTAGCCGATAAGCCGCTTTATCTGCATATTATCGACGCGAAACCGACCTATCCAAAACCATACGAGAATCGAACGATGGTTTTCTATGATTTGTTGAACAACAATGCTGGTTTTGGGATTCTCTCTGCAAAACCTATGCCCGAGGTGAGAAACGACATAAATAAAAAATTTAAGCTGCGTGCGTATTTTTTTTAACGACGAACTTTTCGCAGATTCCGTGTTTTCCGATTTTCATGAACGTCGGCGATTTGAATGTTAGCGTTAAAGTCAACCACTCAAAATTCACACTGTGCGCCAACGAAATTGCCGAACTCCGATTGTTCCACTGGGTCATTTTTCACAACGTATTAAACGTTGTCAAGAGTTTTATGGCCTTTGATACGGAAAATCGGAGCAACAGTTTCCTGGTCGTACCGAGTAAGTTTTGTATATGAAGCGAAGAAAAGAAGAAAAAAAAAAAAAAAAAAACAACACATAACGAATTTTCATTGTTAATCGGACGATTTTCAGCCGACGAGAGTGGAAAAATAAATTGGGAAATCGTGAGGAACTACAGTACCATAGAAGAAGTACCTCCGGCTGAAAACATGAATATCCGCGATTACGAATTGTCTCTCGTAACCCCAAATTACAGATCTTCTTCCAATGTCTACGTCGTGACACAAATTTGCGACGATATTATGGCAGAATCGAGTTTTCCTACTGAAGACTTTTATTCGTATATTCACTATTACAAGGAACGTCACGGACTGATCGTTCGTGATGTCAAGCAACCGATGCTCGAAGTCAAAGCGATTTCAAAGAAAATCAATTGTATACGACCGAGGTAAGTTTTCAACGAGAAGAAGAAACCATTGTCTTTTTTTTTTTTTTTCATTCTTTCACCTACTTCATAGTTTACCGATGAAAATTATGTCTTTTTAGTCTTTCCTCAAGTAAAGATCTTGTATATTTACTACATCTTAAGGTCGAACACCAACTGTGACTGTAACACTGTTCGAGGCATTAATAACATATTTATAGGGGCCTGAAAGCTGGTTTGAGTAAACGCAAGCGCGCCGATCTTCTTGAAGATTTCCAGGAGCATTTCGTCGGCGAATTGTGCAACAGAATCGTTTTTTCGGCACTGTATTGGCTGAAGGCAAGCTATTTGCCCTCGGTGCTTCACAGAGTGTGTCAAATGCTCGTGGCCGAAGATCTACGTATTGAGATTGTGAAGGAAGCTCGTCTGGGCGTTTCAAAACTACAAGCGGACTGCAAGTGGCCTCCGCTTGTCATCAAACAGAGCGACAATGAAGAATCGCCCGAAGCCCGGTTGGAATTTTCCGGATGGACCGCAGATGACTCTGTATTGTCTACTGAGCCTGAGGTGGATATACCAGGACCGGAAATCGACAGTAATTCAATTGGACAATCAATATTTTAGTTGTTAAACATTTTTATTTGATAATTGTAATATCGTCAATACTTCTGATTTGTGCTACAGCTTTGGGATTGGACTCTAAGCTCTATCCATGGACGAAAGATCAGGAACCCGCGAATCTTTTTAAGGACATCGAAAAGATTCAGCTTATTGACATTGAATACTTTCATCAATTCATGTCGACATCAATGGCCCCCTGTGACAATATATTGGTAATATTCTCATGTTTTATTGAGCCAACAATAATTAAAAAAAAAAAAAATACCGGAAATCATCCTCAGTATTTGTGCAATAAACATCGTAAATTCGTTTAGAAAAAACAAGGGCGATCGCGCAAATTTGAGACGAGATCAACAATGACATCGCCGCCACTGCAAATCCTGAGCAAGGAAGATCCGAACGGTCCCAGTCCTGCGTTCATCATGCAAGCTCTCACCAGCAAAATGGCGCACGATGTTTTTGATCTTGAGAGGCTCGAGACTCTCGGCGATTCGTTTCTTAAATTTGCCGTTTCGATGTATCTCTTCGAAGCTTATCCCAAATGCAACGAGGGGCAATTGACCGTGATAAAGGGAAAGATAATCGGAAATCGCAATCTCTTTTATTGCGGCAGCAACAAACAATTGCCCGGACGCATGAAAGTCGATGATTTCGTGCCTTTGAGCAACTTTTCAGCACCTGCTTTCTGCGCTTTACGTCCGCTTCAGCAATTGTTGCTCCAAAACGAGGTAGAACATTTTTAATTATTTCAATTTTTTCATCACAAGAACAAAAAATCTATATTCACAAAAATCTCCTATTGTTTTTTATTTATATTAAAAGAAATATTTTAATAATCTGTCTTTTTTCTGGAATAATCTTGAGATTAAAAAACATGCTGCCCACGCTAATTTACGTTTTTACGCTTTGTCTAAAGATATCCCCGAACGTTCTGTACGAACTAAACATACCACCGGACGAGCAATTGACCGGCGTTCCATCGGACCACACTCTGATTATCATGCAAGATCGAGTATTATCCTGGAACGACGATAATACGCAAACTGACATGCAACATTTTTTGGACGTGCAGGTCGTGCCCGACAAGTCAGTTTCCGATTCTGTGGAAGCTCTAATTGGGGTGTATCTTAGCGTAAGTTAAGTTTTATTTAAATTTTATTATTCTCATTTTAAAAAATTGCTCTATTCGTGAAACAATGATTTAAAAAAATTGACTTTAAGCTTCCGAAAATTTGTGTACACAAAAAAACCAGAATTTTGCAATTTTCAAGTCATTCGTGTTTTTCTGGAAGGTGATACGGCAAACCGATGAGTCTTAGTTTTAATACCAGTTTTTTAAATCAATAGTTTCACAACAACAACAAAAAGTCTTACCATGCTTTTTGCCTCCTTATAGAAGAAATCTTTCATGAAAAACATAATTTTCCAATGATTTCTAGCGATGATCTCCTTAAACAAGCCTTGCACATTGCTCTTTGATTATTTTATGAATCTTTTGTAAATAATGAAGCAATGGGCAAGATTTTATTTTTCAGACTTTTAAAAAAAAATTTTAACACCCTTAAATAATCGTTATTTCAATAAAACATCCATTTCTTGGACTTGAATTTCACAGAGCATGGGACTGAACGGAGCGTTCAAGATACTCATGTGGTTCGGCATATTACCGCCGAAGATTATGGTCAATGAAATTTTGCATCGTCCTCCTAAGAGTCCAAGAGTAGGAGTCGGAAATCCAGACGATCATATGGCGCAGGCGAGATACATCGAGTCGCAAATAGGATATAAATTCAAGGATCGCGCTTATCTTCTGCAGGCAAGAAATATTCACCATTTTGTTTCCTCAAGAAGCTGTGTTTTTTCGTGAAAAAAAAAATGTTCTCGAGACTACCGTTCAAACGTATTCAGAATGTTCCAAAACATCGATATTAAGCTGAAATTAAGCACACATGCTGGGGGATCAATTATGCTCGCTCGATCAAATTTTTGGCAAAATCCATGCAGTTCTCTTGTTTCCACAAGATGTTGAATTTTTACAAAAATGTCTGTGCGCGTCTTAAATCCCACAATTTTTTAGATATCGAGCTAAAAATTGATACGAAGTTGGACTATCATGGAACCAGTATTGGGATTGAATTTTGGCAAAATCCATGCAGTTCTCTTGTTTCCACACGATTTTGAATTTTTTCAAAAATGTCTGCGTGCGCTCTACCTCCCAGGATTGTTTCAAATTCACTAATCGAATGAAAATGGTTTGGGTTCAATTCTTGATGGAACTCTCACTTTTACGAGGGAATCGTAGCCTTTTGTCGCGAATTAAATGCAAACCGTCATCCGAATCCTACGAGGGAAAATTTGACGAATTCTATGTTCCATCATAACTAGACTTAAGTTTGCTAACAATTAAAATTCTCTGCTAAAAAGTCTGCGAAAAAAAAGATGAACCTTCATAATTTAGAGACAGAGGTTGAATTATGAAACTGAAATTTATCACATATGTTTTTTTACACCAGCCGCATAGTTCTGATAAAAGTAATCGCAAAACAATGCTTCTTGAGGAAGCCAAAAGTGACATAGGCGTACTATTCATCGAACATACCTGATGAGGAAACGATGTGCAAATATAATTTGCAGCGTTTTTTTTTAAATCATCTTTACACTTATTTGCAATGGTAAATATAGATGACAAGACGGAAAAAAATGTAAATCTTCGCATTAAAATGTTTTAGGCTTTTACACATCCATCGTACACGCCAAATAACATTACGCCTAGTTATGAGAGATTGGAATTTCTCGGAGACGCGATTCTTGGTAAAATAAATACACATAAATGTTGAAAAACAAAAATTTCAGTATTTTCCACTGGTATTATAAAAAATTAAATTTATATGTATTACAGATTTCTTGATCACGGTTCACATCTACGAATCGTGCGATTATCTGAGTCCAGGAGCACTGACCGATCTTCGATCTGCACTAGTTAATAACATAACATTCGCTTGCCTCGCTGTTAAATACGGGTTTCACACGGCTCTTATGTCCTATGCTTCTAAGCTTCAGGAGATTATCGAGCGATTTGTCAAATTTCAGCAAGATCGAGATTACACCGTCGACGATGAGGTAAATTGTCTCGTTATTACTGCGAAAAAAAAATGGTGTATTTATCGTGAATAATTTCTACAGCTGCTTTGGATCCTCTTGGAGGAGGAAGAGTGTAAGATGGCAGAGTACGTCGACGTACCGAAAATATTAGGAGATCTTTTCGAATCTGTAATTGGCGCTATTTACCTTGACTCCGGTAAAGATCTAAATAAAGTTTGGGAAATTGTGTACGGCCTAATGCACAGGGAAATCGGTAAGTTACATATTCGATCTAATTAGTATAATTAAAAACAGCAATTTTTATTTCCCAAGTTTTTTTTTTTTTTCAGTCGCTTTCAGCAAAAATGTGCCCAAACAGCCTGTACGCGTGATACACGAAACTCCTGGAGCACAGCCACGATTCACGTGAGTAATATACGGGGCATTCCATGGCAATTTGACCTGGCTAAAACCCTCGTATTTCTTAATTTTTTTTTTAATTTATTTATAACATAGAAGAAGGGAAAAAATTAGGGTTTTAGCTAGGTCGAATTGGCATGGAATGCCCCATGTGTATATATTAATCGTCGATTCAATGAATATTTTGTATTAACTCACAAAAAGATACATCAGCTTTCTTGTATGTTATCAATAATGATGCTGACGAATTATTGCAGAAAATCGTCTGTCGTGGAGGGTACGGGTTCTGTGATGATCACTCTGGAAGTTGTGATTGCTGGAAAACCAAAAACCTTTCACGGATTCGGGGCAAATAAGAAACAGGCAAAATGTGCCGCTGCCAAGCAGGCATTGAAGTGTATTAGGAGCAACGTATGATACTAATATACGACTTTCTTGTATGTTCTTGAAGGTAAGGGGATCAAGTCAGCCAGAGAAAAAAAAAGCAAAAGAAATCAAGTTACCCATGAAAGTCGGTGACCTAACTTTAAACTTTGTAATTACGTTCAGGATTGCTTAAACTATAATTTAAAAGAAACTTCAAATATGCAGTTTCAATAGGACCTCCTCAAATGATAGACGTTTATTTATATTTCGTATTTATCGCTCGACTGGTATTAAAAAAAATCGAACTCTGCGAAAATCTTTTTTTTTTTTTGCTGACTCAGTTCCCTTAATGTTCATGACTCTGAAGATTTCTGCATCTGCAAAATGTATACTTCTGTCAGCTGTTACTAAGTAACCCGGCTGTCAATAAATTTTTCCCGACGGCAGATTTGTTCGTTTTACGATTCTCCAATGGCGGTAATTTTTAGTTTTTTTGTTTCGATGATCTTAAAAAAAGTGGCCGTCATTTTCGTCAGTTTTTTGGTGATTGTCAGCCGTACCGTTTCACCTGTTCGTGCAGTAAATGTTTTTTCCACGACAGATTTTCAAAAAAATTAAAAATAATCGCCATTATATAATCGCAAGACAAAAAAAATCTGCCGTGAATAAAAATGTATTGCATCAACAGATAAAACTGTACAGGCTATTTTTTATCAAAATCATTAAAACAAAAGAACTAAAAATAATCGGCATTAGATAATGGAAAAACGAAAAAATCTACCGTCGAGAAAAATTTATTGACAGCCGTGTAATATAGTAACAGTTGACACAAGTATTAAATTTGCAGATGCAGAAATCTTCAGTCATTAATGTTCCGGTCTTTCCGGTTTAAGATCGACACTTTGGACGACTTAAACCTTTTTTTAAACAATACCTGAATTATTACATTAAAGTATAATACCTACATTATACTTTAATGTACTACTATTGATGTTTACTTCTCAATGTCCGAAAATGTCTATAAAGTTAACAAAAAGCCTTATTTCGTGCAAATAGGTATTCCAGCGTCAAAAGACGCCAATCTTTTTAAATGTATTATATACGTATATATAGGTATATGACATAACATTGGTGAGTGACGTTATCGCCGCATTTCAATGTAATTATGGTATCAATGATATGCTTTTTGTTATGAGCGGATACAATATACTTTGCATGAATCATTGAACTTGGACTGAATTTTTTAACCAAGCCCAAGTGCATTTAATCTCCAAGCTCTTTGTTTCGAATTTGTTATGAGTTAACGATCTTTTTTGGGCACATTTTGGAGCAACAAAAGGAGGTTAATTTTTTTTCAAATTTTTATCACTTGTTTTGCCCTATAAAATAATTTCTTCCCCTACAAGAAACCAGCACTAACAAATTTTATTTTAAAAATTCGGGAGAATCTTTTTTTTTCTTAAATTAAAAGAAAAAAAGAAATTATTTTCGGTTCACTCTCGAGCTACGATGGAAATACTTGTTTTTAGTCCTAGATTTTGTGGAAGAAATTTCAGAACTTTAAAATTGGTCGACATTCATTTTTACTCAAAAGTTATGGAAAAAACTTATTTTGTAGGGTGAAACGAGTGATAAAAATCTGAAAAAAATGCTCTTTTCTTGGATCAAAATATACAAAAAAAAATCGACATCTGAATCCGAGGTGTTCAAGCCGATGACCAGGAGTGGCCCATATATATATAACATGTAGAGGGGATCGTATTATATTATAGAATGAAAACATTGGCCTTACAGTATAATTTAGTCTATTCTTCTCAATTCGCATTCTTTCGTTTCTTCAGCGATGGCTTGTCGAACTGCTGCTTCATTCCAGCCGCTTGATTAGTATGAAATTTCAAGTTCTGCGCAGTTTCCGATATCCAAGGCGAGTCGAATTGCGTTGTGTCCTGATCGACCAAATGCGTGTACTTTGTTCTTCCACTGCGTCCAAAGTTCTTCACCTGCATGACCTTCGGCAACACGGTCTTGTCGAAATGATCCTCGAGTGTTGCGCCTGAGAAATCGCGCTTCAATATTGTCTCGTCCCGATCGAGGTAGAAAGCTCCGCGGTGATAATACTTTTGCAGAAACTTGTATTTTCCCTTTGCGGCCTTGTTCGTTATCGTCTTAGGATTAACACGAGCCTCTTGGCGTCGCTCCTCCTCCGTCATATTTCGAATTCTTTCGATTTCAAGTCGCTCCTTCTCGATTCTGAAACAATAACCAACAATCAATTTCTGGGCAATAAAAAGTGGCAATTCGACAGCTTTGATGTTGTTTATTTTTTTTTTTTCGTTGCTATCGGAATAAAGAATTAAGGGTTTAACTTACCCTTCTCGCTCGTCACGGTCGCGCTTTATCCTCTTCAATTCCCGCAATTTCCAAGCTTCGTATTCAACTTCGTCGTTCTCGTCATCGGTGCAAACGTCGTCGAGCTTTCCCTCTTGATCCACGGTTTTCGTTACCTGAGTTTCCTTACGAATTACCTCTTCTACCATCTGTCGAAATTTATTTTTTTAAATTAATAATAAATATTTAATAAATCCTTTGTATTATTTTATTTTCAAATGAAAAGAAAAAATATTATGATAATCTTGTTATTTAAGAAAAGAACTTATATTGAATCATATTACTTTGTAATATAACTTATTTTGCTTCCTCAAGAAGCTTTGTTTTCGTAAAAAAAAAAAATTCGAGATTTTCGTGTAATCGTGTTCAGAATGTTGTGAATTCTGAGATGAATTCAATCCGAGAGTCCATACTTACTCTCAGAGTTTGTCGTTTTCGTTCGTCCACCAGTTTCTTCGCCTCGATTTCAGCTTGTTTCAACTTTATCGCCTCTTTCTCTTTCTCCATTACCGTGATCCTGTCCTTTTTTCGCACAAATACGGGTTTTAAACGTGGACCAGTTTCCTCTTCGGAATCTGTGTACTCCTCGTATTCGGAGCTCTCCTCGGAGCTTTCGCCCGATTTTTCCTCGTCTATACCGTGTATCAGTTCCTCCTCGACGTCTTTCTTCGCGAGTACACGTTGCTTCAACGCAACTCTACGTCGTTCCATCTCCGTGTCCGACAATTCTTCATCCTCGGACGAATCAGAGCTATCGAGTTTAATTCTTTCACGCGCTCGTTCCGGCTCGGTTTCTAAAATCTCGGGCTCGTGAATATGTCGATGCCGCTCCGGTGATGTCTCTATTTCTACTTCACGCTGTCTCTCGAGTCTCGTCAATCTTCTCAGACGCGGATCATCCTCGTCCCGCGCTTTTGGCTGCGACGGAGCCACGATATTCTCCAAAGTTTCACCATCCTCGTAGGTTTTGTGCGCGCATCTATCAATGAAATCGTCGTCTTCGGATTCCTCGTCGGAACTCGCCGCTGGAGCATAGTCGGGACGCTTTCCGGAAACATAACGGTGAACTTTCACCTTTTTCATCGATACCTCGCCTATGAAAAAAAAAAAATGTTCTCATAAGCAAATACAGGTGTCAATGATATGAACATTTGTTTTTTAGTTAAAAGTAAAAAGTTTCATAATTTTTGAGTAAAAATGAATTTCGACCACGTTTAAAATTCTGAAATTTTTTCCATAAAATGTAGGACTAAAAACAAGTATTTCCAACGTAGCTTGAGAGTGGGCCGAGAATAATTCCTATTTTTTTTAATTAAAAAAAAAGACCTTTCCAAATTTTGAAAATTTAAAATTTCGTTGATAGGTTCTTGTAGAAAAAAGAAAGAAAAAAAAAAAACATGTGGTAAAAGGAAAAAATTCTGTATCTTGAGAGTGAAATGCTGAAAATTTACCGAGTAATTAAAATAAAATTGAAAGAAGTCATTTTAATTAGAACAAAAATTAGGGAAAAAACAATATTTTCTTAAAAAATTATTTTATAGGCTAAAACAAGTGATACAAATCTGAAAAAAACCTGTTTTTTTAAATCAAAATCATACTTCAATGGATGGGGCATTATCCATTAAAAAAAAAAAAAATGTTCCCACCTCCCATCTAGGCTTAAAATGTTCATCTTTATCAGTAGTATTTTAGAAATTTTTTCAGAAAAAATAAAAAAATGTCCAAGTTTTTGAAAAAAAATGATTTTCATGTTTCATTAAAAACCTTATCATGTAATTTAATTATCATTTCCTCTAAAAAACGCATTTTTTAAATAAATGCGCACAAATATATACTTCAAAATGAAAAACTTCTAAATACGTTTTTTTAACACACAACTTATATCCAAGAAGAAATGTGCATTCAAAAGTTTTTAAATGCAATATTTAGAGCAATTTAAAAAAATTCACGAGTGCATGAGATAACCGATGAAAAATTTGAAAAAAATGGAGCATGCTTCATCCATCGGTTTGAATGACTAAAAAAATAATCAACTACATCGACAATGGTCGTGTTAAATTCCGATCTGTGTACAATGCCCCATAGGTGGAAAAAATAATCGACGGTCATTAAACGACGATACGTATAAATAGCTAAATGGTACACTTTACCTTTGTCATTTTTAACTGGAACTGCACCCGCTGTACTCTGAATGCCCATTGGGGCTGGAGCCAACGAATTGTTTGTAACAAAGTAGTCCATCATAGTTACGTATTTACTTTGTCAGTTGATTAAAGAGAAAAGGCTGTAAATACAACGATCCACAAATACAGAAATAGGTTAGGTTTTTCTAGGCTGACAATGTTCGCGCTGTTTGAAGACAGAACAACTAATCTGGCCGCACAGAATAATTATTCGTATTAGCGAACCTTATAAAAAAGAAAAGAAAGCCCGACTTTCATCCTCACGCGAAAAAATAAACCTCAAAAACCGCGACTTCTAGCAGTTAATCTTCATCTAACGACACGTAAATAAAAACAGCTGTGCTCGAGTCTGATGGGCACAGTGACCAGTTTCCTCCTTGCGGCAGCAATACCAACTAATCGGTCTTCATTTCTCAAAGTTTTGTCATTTTTCTTTTGTTTTAATGATTTACCTACTCATTATACGAACGCAATTCACTTCATTCTATTTAATTGAGATAATATTTGGTAATCACATTCTTGCATCGGCTTGGAAATACAAAAATTCAGTTTTGAATTTTCACTCACAAAATTAAAAGTAATATCCTGTTTTCATTTAGAAACGTTTTTGATGTGTTTTTAAAACGTCTTTTTGTGAATACCAAATATGTTTTTGAGAATGTATTATATATAGTTAGGAAATGTTTGCTTACAAATGAGTAAAATAATTAGGCATTGTTAGAGTTTTTGCAATTCTGCATTGAGTGATCTTGGAATTTTTACTAAATCAAATTTTATTCATAGTTGCGATTATTTTTAGGTGTTATAAATACGTTACATGTTATAGATCACGTGACTTTTGTGAGGTCGTCAGAGGGTTGTGTCTTTCTTTTTTAGTTATTTTTCTTTTATGTAGAAATTCGTAAATTATGTTTCGCCGTATGATTACCATTAATAAAAATGTCTTCTTATCAGACTGCAGTAGTATGCTGTGATGTATATACTGCAACATGTATATATTGTTTATAAGGTATTGCAAAGAAATTCATCGGGCGATTTCTTAAAATCGCAGAAGACGCAAAAAAGACTCCTCGTGATGTGCGGATAACGTTATCGAGATAAGATATCGGAAATTAGAACGATAAAACATTCCTTAAGGGGAACATAACTCTGGCTGGTCGAAAAAATAGCTAAACTTTACTCATTTCTTTTTCTTAGTTAATTTATTATTTAACGATAATTTTTGAGTAAAACTAAATTTCGATCAGTTTTAAAATTCTGAATTTTTTCCCCATAAGATCTAGGACTAAAAACAAGCATTTTCATCGTAGTTCGAGATAATTTATATATTTTTGTTTATTTTGAGAAAAAAAAATTCATCGTTTTTTTTTCCTCGGAAAAAAAATAGCTTTTTTTGGAATCTGTTTTTTTTTTTGGAATAAAATTGAAATTTATCAACATAGCGAGCGTTCCTGAAAATAAATTCATCTTCGATACTCAATAATTGTGAAATCACGTGGTAAATTGCTGCCGGTCATCCCGGAATTTAGAAAAGTAGAAGTGTTTACGGACATTTAAGAAAAAAATTAAAATGGCAATAAAATTTGAAGCACTATATCGATTCTCGTCAAACTTGGCACCAATGATGGTTCACTGTAAGTTCGTTTGTGTTCAAAATTTCAGTCTGATATATCGTTATTTACAAAACGTATATCGTGAAAACGATTTTTCCAAAATTTTCAAAATGCTGTTAAATTTGAATTTTTCAACCGATTAGCGTCAACTGCAATTCCAAAATTTGTTGTACGATAGCCCACTTGCGTGCCAAATTTCAGAAAAATACATGAAAAATTCCGGCAGTATCGTGCTAACAAGGCAATCTGCACATACACACATACATACACACGTACACATATACGACGTTTTGGATAATTCCGAATGAAATGAAAATTTCGAAAAAAAAAAATGTCCCCTCAAACAAAGCTTCCTCTACGAGGAAGAAAAAATACGTTAAAAAAATCGTTATTTTTCGAGACTACTGTTCCCCTTTAAGAGAATGAATTTTGCAAAATTCTGCGAGCATTGCAGATGAAGATTAGCAAAGCATTTTCGATAGAGAGGACTCTGTACAACCGATTCTGAAGAGAGAATAAATGATATGTTAGCTCGGTCGTACGAGTCAGTTCAACAGTGGCAATTGAAGCACTGTGACGTGTTTGCATCGTGAAAAACAGGACAAACAAAGAGTCATTGAAACAAAGTTATTTAATCTTGGATAACAATATACACACGTGGAACATAATAATAATAATAATAATAATAATGATGGAGGCTCGTGAGTGCGCGGTTATATATAGACGAGATGGTGCAACTGAAATACCCGATTACGGGTTCAGTGTTCGTCTGAATCACGAATATCCAGAAAAATGGGCGCAGAAAGTAAAACCACGATTTGCGGAATTTGTTAAATCAATTCCATTGGGTTGGAGGTGAGTTTTCGATGCACTCCACTCTCAAGATTTCTTGTCTTTTCCTTTGTTTTCCTGCAGTCATTTTTTAGTTACTATAGACAAAAAGCGAATATTTAATACTGCTCTCCGTTACTGAGGTCGCGCTGCTGGTTCACTCGAGGTTTATTGATTTTTATACGTTACGACAATTTTCCGTGCAATCCGCAGCATAATTTAGCGTTGTAATTAAGCAGCAATTGGCGTGTGCCTGGTGCATTATCAAGACTGCGTTTAGTATCATCTCTCTTTACATGTATAATTATAAGCGTGACAAGCAGAGGTCACTCGGGTGCACTCTCTGTTGGAATACAAATTAATCCACTCGATCAGATATTTCCAGTTTTCCATCATTCGTGTTTATTTGAAAAAAAAAAAAAAACAAAAAAAAAAAAATAAATGGCTGTAAAACTTATAAATATTTGGGAATTTCTTGAATACAAAAATACTGAAATTTTGGTTATCAATCAAAGACTTTCGAAGCAATTTTTCCAACGACGAAACCGGAAGTCCTTCTATTTAAAAAAATATATATATATTTTTGTAGGTTTTGCCATAAAATGTGAACAAATTTTTTTTTCTTCTTAGCAATAGAAAAAAGCTTATTTTCGCTTTTTTAAAGTGATTTCGAAATACGATTAGTTGTTTTCGAGATATTACAGATTAAATGAAAAATGGAAAATTTCACATATTTCGGAAACATTTTTTTTTTTTTTAATTTTGAAATTTCGTGCATCTATTGATGTCACATCATATCAGATTGATGTCAATATAATTGATGAATCTAGTTTTTAGAAAAATTTTGAGAAGTTCTGTTTTTTTTTTGGAAGAGAAGTGCCTACTTCTCGCACGCATCGTTTCTCTTAGCGTGTGAGAAGTCGTACTTCTCGCACGCATCGCTTCTCTTAGCGTGTGAGAAGTCGCACTTCTCGCACTAGTGCGATAATAGTATGTTATCCTAATGTAGAAGACAGTTAGTTTAGAAGATTATACACCTGTAAGTGAATGGTTAATAAATCTAAAATTTCACGTGTGTCCTTTTTCTATCCCGGTCACCGCAACGGTAACTTTTCCATCTAATGGTAAGCAATCGCAGAAACCGTGTATGATAAGTCGTAGTGCGGGATCGTTTTTAACTACGGAAGAGAAAAGGTCCGAGCGTGAGAGCTGAGAAAAAGAGATGCTGTTACCCAAAAGCTATATCATCGGTTGGCAAATACGCATCAGTTTATGGAATTCCGTGCAGATGAGGCCACTGTCCATTCGGACTTATCGCGTATTGATATAATGAGACATTTTTTATCAACTTGGCTACTTTTTCTGCTGTTTATATATTTTTTGAACAAGATCCGACATCTAAGAACCCACAGAAAAATTTGCAGAGTGGTCAGAAGAAATGTTCAAAATTTATTATCGTCCAGTTGATAAAGAATGGGGTATTCCTGCATTTACATTGCATTGGAACGCCCCATATTTATTGATTTTTGCATTTATTGATTTTTAGATTTTTGGATTTATTGATTTTTGGGTTTATTGATATTTGGATTTATTGATTTTTAGATTTTTGGATTTATTGATTTTTGGATTTATTGATTTTTGGATTTATTGATTTTTGGATTTATTGATTTTTGGATTTATTGATTTTTGGATTTATTGATTTTGGGATTTATTGATTTTTGGGTTTATTGATTTTTGGATTTATTGATTTTTGGATTTATTGATTTTTAGATTTATTGATTTTTAGATTTATTGATTTTTGGATTTATTGATTTTTGGATTTATTGATTTTTGGATTTATTGATTTTTAGATTTATTGATTTCTGGATTTATTGATTTTTAGATTCATTGATTTTTGGTTTATTGATTTTTGGATTTATTGATTTTTGGGTGTATTGATTTTTGGATTTATTGATTTTTGGATTTATTGATTTTTGGATTTATTGATTTTTGGATTTATAGATTTTAGGATTTTTTTTTAGGATTTATAGATATTGATTTTATGATTTGTTGATTCATTGGTTTATTGATTTATCGATTTATCGATTTATCGATTTATCGATTTATCGATTTATGGATTTATCGATTTATCGATTTGTTGATTTATTTATTTATTGATTTATTGCAAATAAAATGTACTACTGCTATTATAGTATTTCATAGGGCATTTTGAAAGTATATCTTAATTAGAAATTTGTTAATTTGGCTAATTTGACTACTACGAGTTGAAACAAAATTGATTGAAACTGTTTGCTGTTTTACAAATT